>CM046947.1:43803234-44275126 GCA_025698515.1 Gossypium sturtianum | reverse complement strand
GATTTATAAATTCAAGCATCGAATTAGTTGCAACTTAAATAGTATGTTTTTGGGTAAAGTACACTACTGCACTACCAACTTTTGATTTCAATAACAAAACAATCACTCAACTTTTTATCTCAATTACCTTCAACTTTCAAAAATAACAACAAATCAATCCTAATAACCATTTTCATTTACAGCATTTAATCGGAAAAGTTACCATCATTTGACCAAATACTGTTGAAGTCTATTAGAATTGAGTGACCTCAATCCTTGTTAAAATAAAATATAAGTGGTAAAATAAAATAAAGTAAAATCCATATAAAACTACACTTCTTTTATTTATTTTAGAATAAGGTCTATTTGATATTGATTAGAATAAGGTGTTTCAACCTTACTACACTCTCATTAGAATATGGTTTTACAAGCCTATAGATAGATATAGTCTACTCTCTTGTAATCATTCGAATTCCACATAAATAATTATTTTCTACACCTCGTGGTTTTTTCCCCAAAAGGGCTTCCATCGTAAAAATCAAGGTGTTCTTTATTTTTCTTTCTTTTTTCATTACGATACATTTTCATTATCGAAGACTCTATCTCTATTTTTCACAAATTGGTATCAGAACTCCTCGGGTTAAGTTCATCTCAATCGCAGAATGGCGCCTTGAAGTACGAAATTTGTTGTTGGAACGTGCAAGGACAATTCAGAGATTTGTGTTGTGGTAGATAAAGATGCAGATGCTTTGTGCATATGGACTTGTGAGGATGCCCTACTAGGGATAGATAAGATGCCTTCTGACATTGACGGAGGAAAAGAGGCGAAGATCAAAGATTGAAAGGCGTATAACACAATTACATCTACATTTGTCTAACGGTAAATTTTGCAGGATGATTTGGGCGAGAAGACCGCTCTCGGCATTATGGGAATAGGTTGAACAAATATGTATATCGAAAACTTAACTAAAGAAGTCGCATAATGGGCAGTCATTTTTATGCTCATCGCTTGGAGGAAAGTATTCATACACTAACACTTACCAGTTGTTTAAAAATTTCTCTCAAACTTGTGAGGCCATGGAGGTTTAGTATGATTAGAAAGATCTCGGTTGATTCTACTTTGTTTGTTGCCTCGCCTTATTCAACTTTTTGGGAGACACGATTTTATATAGCCGCGAATCACTCATAGTTGATGAATGTTTATGATTCTTTGACCTTGTATGATAAGATGAAACATCTTGTGTTAAACCCGACTCAGTGGAGAGGGGAGACAAGATTGGAATACCGATGATGATCGTGGAAGGACACAGGGAGTAAAATCCTCATGTAAATCTAAGGGTAGATTGAAGTCTTCAACAGAGGTAAACTTGTAACTTATGCAAGAAGAAAGGGCACATTAAATGAAGTGCTATGTTCGCGAAACAAGATCAAAAGGGAGGTTATAATCAAAAGGGAAAACAAACAGTAAAAACTCGTGAAACCGATGTTGTAGAAGACTATAACAATGGTAAACTTCTAGTCGCTTCACAACAATTCTAAAGTGGAACGAGGAGTGGATCCCTTTGATTCAGATTTTAGCACCTTCCACATAAGTCCCAATCAAGATTGGTTTACAACTTATGAAACAAATTGTCTCAAGGTGCGTTTTTGATAGAAATAATGCTTCTGTAAAATTGTAGGTGTTGGAACGACAAAGTTAAGATGTTTGACGGTTGTTAGAACACTTAGTGACGGGCGCATATATTCCGTAATTGAAAAGAAATTTGATTTCGTTGGAGTACTTTTGATTCAAAAGTGGTACAAATACATACGAAAATGGGATTTGAAGATTTCGGCTGTTCCTCATTATGATGAAAGGGCGTAGAAAGACCGCTTAAGTTATATGTTTTGTAGGATACTACTGTTATCAGATAATACTTATCATTTCCACTTCATTATCAAATGATGATATGTTACTTAGACTTTGGCATACGCGCTAGGGTATATAAGCGAGAATGGCATGGAAGAAATGAGCAAAAGAAGACTTCTTTGATGGGCAAGGAATTTGGTAAACCTAAGTTTTGTGGGAGCATTACGCTTTCGAGAAGAAAAGAGAGTTCATCTCACCAAAGGAATCCATAACACAAAAGAGAACGCTGAAGTATATTCATTTTGATCCAGAGGCCATCTGTGAGTGCCTTCAAGAGGTGGAGCTAATTATATGCTAACACTTATTGATGACTTTTTCGTAAAAGTTTGGGGCATTTTTCTTGGAAGCGTAAAAGCTCGATGTGTTTTCTCAGATTTAAGTCTTGGAAAACTATGATTGAAAAACAAATGGAAAACAAATAAAACACCTTTTGTACGTGATAATGGCTTGTAGTTTTGTCTCGATGAGTTTAATGAAATTTGCAAGTCATGGGATCGTGAGACACTTGATCGCTCACATACTCATAGCAAAATGGCGCTTGTAGAATGAATGAATGGTAACGATCATGTAGAAGCGTTTGATACATGTTGTCAAAACGCCAACTTATCAAAGTCGCTAGCCGTTGTGGGTTGAAAGCCTCATCAGATGCTTTTTGATCAATCGATCTCCATTCGCTGCCATTGAGAAAAAGAATCCACAAGAGGTATGATCTCGTAATCCCACTGATTATTCCGATTTAAAGATCTTGGGTGTTCCGCGTGATGCTCATGTCGAGTAATGGAAAATTGGAACCTAGATCCATTAAATGTGTTTTTCTCAGCTTATAAGCTAGTGTAAAAGGGTATAAGTTATGATGTCTTGAAAATGTAAAAGTTATGGTTAGCAGATATGTTGTTTTTAATGAAACCGTTATGCTACCTAACTTATCTCTGAAAGACTCTTCCAATAAAGAACAACAAAAACAGTGGAGCATCGATTAATCCAAAATCTACAACAGAGTCGACTTCAAGCCAAAGACATGTAAATCTGCAATAGAGTTGCTTCTCCACCACAATACTCTATCAGAAAAAAAGAACTAGAAGAGAGATTAAACCTCCAAAAGAACATATGCCGAGACCGATCTAGTTACTTATGCTTTAAAATGTGACTCAAGATATATATGCAAACTAAGAGTTACCATCTAATTATTCTGAGGTAATTAGTCGTGAAGACTCGTAAAAGTGGATGTTTGTTATGCAAAAGGAGATGAAATCACTCCACAAAAACAAAACATAGGATCTTGTGAAACTTACTAAAGGAAAAAGGTTGTTCACAGTAAATGGGTGTTTAAAAATTAAAAAAATGACTCTGTGGAGTTGAAGAACCTAGATATAAAGCAAGGCTTGTTGCAAAGGGTTACACCTAAATTCCAAGAGTGGACTTCACAGATTTGTTCTCCCCAGCCAGAAGCATAGTTCATTCAAGCTTTGCTTGGTATTGTGGCCATGCATTACTTGAGCTTGAGCAATTAGATGTAAAAATTGCATTTTTGCATGGAAAACTTGATGGGGATATTTACATGCAACAACCAAAGGGTTTTACAAAGATTTAAAAGAGAACTATGTTTACTTGCTAAAAAGTCTCTTTACAGCTTGAAACAAATACCAAGACAAGTTGGTACAAAAGGTTTGATTCTCTTTATGACTTATCATGATTTCAAAAGAAGTAGCTTTGAGAGTTGTGTTTACTTTAAGAAAAATAATGATGGTTCTTTTGTGTATCTACTCATCTATGTTGATGACATGTTGATAGCAAATGAAAGATAAAGGAGAGATAAGAAAGGTCAAAGCCCATTTTAGTGAAGAATTTGAGATGAACGATTTGGGGCCAAAGCAAAGAAAATACTTGGTATGGAGATTCTCGTAGATAGAAAAACAAGTAAATTGTACCCTAAGTCGAGATAGAAAACAAGTAAATTGTACCACCAAAAGGGGTACATTGAGAAAGTTCTTTGCAGTTCAAAATGCAGAGTGCTAAGCTCGTTAGTACTCCTTTAGCAAAAATTTCATTTCAGCACTTTCATCTGCTTTGTCTCCACAATCGATGATGAGATTGAGTACATGTCACATGTTTCATATTCTACCATAGTGGGATCTCTCATGTATGTTATGGTTTGTTCACATTCAGTTTATCATATGCAGTCAAGGCAGCTTAGCAGATACATGACTTAATCCTCGATAAAGAACACCGGAAAGCAGCTTAAAGGGATTTTAAGATATTTACGAGGTATTACCGATGTTTGCTTATAGTTTTGAAGAATTAGAGATGGAGTCATTGGGTATGTTGATGTTGATTTTGTCTGAGACTTTGATAGAAGAAGATCTCTCACATGTTATATCTTTATAATCTGAGGTTGTGCAATCATTGAAAACCACTTTGCAAACCACACGCTTTGTCTACCATCGTTCCGAGTACATGGCGACATCGAGGCTTGTAAAGAAGTCATTTGGTTGAAGGGAATCTTTAGTGAACTCAATGAAGACCTTCAAATCAAGATGTGATTTTGTGATACCAAAGTGTCATCTTCCTTACAAAAGATCAAATGTTTCATGAGAGAACAAAGCACATTGATGTCCTGTATCATTTTATTCGTGATATTATTGTTCGTGGTGATATTTTTGTGAGCAAAATCAAGACTCATTAAATTCCCGCAGATATGATGACTAAGTCATTTTCCCATAACCAAGTTTTAAGCATTGCTTAGACTTGGTTGGTGTTCATTGTTGAAAAATACCCCTTAAGGGGGTTTCATGGAAGAGATGGAGAACTTGTTCGTTGAGAGTTCATGGTGAAGAACTTATTCATTGAGAATTCGTGGCTCAAGGTGGAGATTATTAGAATTGAATAACTTGAACTTTGTTAAAATAAAAATGTTGGTAAAATAAAATAAAAGTAAAATCCATATAGAACTACACGTCTTTTTATTTTACTTCTGCATAAGGTTTTTCAACCTTACTACACTCCTATTAGAATATGGTTTTACAAGCCTTAAATAGACATAGTCTACTCTCTTATAATCATTTGAATTCGACATAGTGAATTATCTTCTCCTCTCGCTCTGTTTTTTTTTCCTAAAAGGGTTTCCACATAAAAATCAGATGTTCTTTATTTTCTTTCTTTTCTTTGCGATACATTGTCACTATCGACGCTCTATTTTTCACAAAGTCCTTGCTGTCATTTAATCGGTCACATTGAGGGTTTGTCATCATTTTAATACCCTATTAAAAACCCTAGCCGGGTAGAAGAAGAAATGGAGATGTCAAATGTGATTCTGTGTGCTATTTTGGAAACCCAACAATTTAAAGACTTTTTGTCCAATGACAACCCCGATAGGAGGTTTTTAAGTGTAAAAGTATGTTAGTGAGTTTCAAAATCCATGCCATTTTTCCGCCTAGTTTGATCCAATTATTGGCACCCCATTCATGATTTTAGTGTTGAGAATGGTGGGAAATTTTACAATTTGTTCTTAGAGTATGTCGATAAAGGAAGCTTGGTCGATCACCTTTAGCAAAATGGTGGGAAATTGATGGAATCCAATGTTAAAAGATTTGCAAGATCGATGTTGAAAGGGTTAAATTTCTTTCATTCCCAAGGGTTTGTTCATTGTGATATTAAGCTTCAAAATTTTCTTTTGTTTCATAATGGGGATGTGAAGATAGCTCGATTTTGGATTAGCAAAGAGAAAGGGTGAAAAACGGATGAGGTTTGAAATCAAGGGATCAACTTTGAATATGCCCTTTGAGTCTATCAATGAAAACATTTATGATTCAGTGGGTGGATATTTGGGCACTTGATGCGTTGTTGTTGAGATGTTTACTGAAAACCAAATTGGAACTTGAAACTAGGAGCCAACATGGCGGATTTGTTGATTAAAATTAGCCAACAATGAATTGCCCGAATTTAATGGAGTTATCTCGGGAAGGAAAAGATTTTCTCTGGGAAGTGTTTTTCTAGGATCCAAATAAGAGATGGACAAATGAGATGCTCCTCGCAACATCCTTTCATGGTTGGCGATGATGAAACTGCTCCATCAACGCCTTCACGAGGTTTTGTTGAAGAAATCGCAATATCCCTAAGATGTACTTTGGATTTTCTAAATTGGGTTTCACTCAATCGATTTTAGGGGAAAATTCAAGCATGTTTTCACTCGGCTTGGGATTGATTCGTGAATTGGCATGTGATGAGGCACCTAAGTAGGTGTTAGCAAGAGCTAGATGAGGTTGACGAGAATAAAATCATGGAAAATGTTAGTCCCATCGATTTTCTTTTCTTATCCTTAATCTCAATCCATCCTTTCTCTCTTCTTTTTCCATTAAATCCAATTCATCTATTCTTTTCCCTAAATCTATCCAAACCTTAGACCCTTCGCTTCCTCGCCCAATGTGGCAAGTTAATCGCCATGTCATCCGCCTCGTTAGGCCTGCATTTTAAAACATTAATGGGTGACCGATTTGTCACTTTTCGATAACGTTAGTGATTGATTTGTTATTTTTAAAAAAGTTGAGTGATCGAAAGTAAAAGTTACTGATCGCTTGTTATTAAAAACAAAGTTGAGTGATCGCTTTATAATCTGAAAAGTGAATTTATTGCAAAATTAAAAGTTAATTTAAGGCAAAAGTTTAGGCGTTGATATTTCTATAGTATTGGAAAGTGATAGATAATTTTAGTCAAAACTATTAAGTATTTAATTAATTAATTTTCCTATTGTTGATTCTTAAGTATTTAATTTATTCATTTTACATAAAGATATTATATATGTATGGGAAATCTTTTAAACAATCAATATGAATTTGTAGTTTAGTTTTTTTATACATGTGTCTAATTTATAATTTTAGATTTATGGAGTTGAATAAAGAAATTTCACAATTATTGTATTGCTATATTTATACAAAATTACGATATGTATATAATTTATTTTTCTTTAAATAATCATGTAGTTATTATAAGTTATGACAAAATTGTAAAGTATCCATAATGAATTTTAATATTGTATGGGTCACTTTCCTATAAATACAAAAATATTCAATATTTTTTCCCTACAATTGTACGAAATCATTCAAAAATACCATAAAAGTTATTACAAATTATGATTAAATTTACCTGCCATTGAGAATATTAAAGTGGCACTCACAGAAGTTAAATTTTAAACGTTGCTATATGTAATCTATTTATGCTGCCAGAGAATCACTCAGCACTAAAAATTACGATCACGGCAAAGAAGCCCTGCTATTAGATTTCAATTCCAATTATATATAGGATTAGGATTTCCTTTCTCTGATATTTAATCCTTTTCATTTTTCTCAAAACCAATTTTCTGCTTTTTGATCTCTCGTTTCATTGTTCCAGAATCTTTAATACAAAAGGTAACATTTTAATGGGTTTGGGTTGGATTTTCAAGAGAAAAAGAAGCAAAATTCCACGTCGAATACTCCCAACTTCAACGGCTTCTCCATCTACAAGAAGTTCAAGCCAAACCCAGCTGCAGGAACTGGAACAAGTCTTCAACAAATTGGACGTCAACGGCGACGGGAAGATCTCATTATCGGAACTGGTTCAATCATGGTTCCTCGCCCAAAAGCACCAGTCGAAAGAAGAACTCCAAAAGATGATGAAAGAATTCAACGCCGACTATGGTGATGGGTTCATGAATTTCGACCAATTTGTGGAGCTGAACACGAAAGGGTGGAGTCGGAGGAGGTTCTGAAGGACGCATTCTCGGTGTACGACAGAAACGGGAACGGGTGGATATCAGCGGAGGAACTTCAGAGGTACTGAAAATCCTGGGGACGAGTGTTCGATGGAAGAATGTAGGAAGATGATAAGTGGAGTGGATAATGATGGAAATGGGATGATTGATTTTCAAGAGTTTAAGGTTATGATGGTGGCTGCCCACTCCATCCAACCTTTGAATGGACTCAATCTCTAACCAACACTAGCGTCCACCCCCATTTTCTTCCGATCAATAGTGGAGTGATAAAAGGACAAATATTTAGTTAATATTACTTTCGCCTATAATTTCTAAAACTTCCTTTCATCTCTCATGAAAGTGAGGGGAGCATCGGTGTAAAATTTCTTACACTTTTTATAGCCTCCATTAAAAATTAGATATATAGCTAAAGTTGGAATTATGTTTTAGTTAAAAAGATGTCTTCAATTTATATCTCTTTCTTTGATAGTTTCATTTCCCTCAATTATCTTTAAGATAGAAGTTTTTTTATTGTACTTTGCATGCAATCAAGTTGACAATGGAGAAGAAATTTAAAATTCATCTTTTAATCTTTGATCTTTTTCTAACATCAATAGATTAGTTGTAGTAATTCTTTGTTTGGGTAGAAACAGAACAGCAGCAGGACTACTCTAAGAATCGACCCTGGTGCAAACTCTCAAACATGTGCAAAGTTTCATAGTTCAGGCCAGCTACTCAATTATGCTCTTGCCAAATATATGTCATCTGAACCTGCCACGGACGTCGGCAAAGTTATGGATTTGCCACACCTTAAATAAGTCATTGTCCGAGGCATCACTCAACGGCAGAGCCTAATAGAGGCTCAGGGGGCCATGGCCCTCCAAGGTTTAAAATTTTTACAATTTAGTCCTTTGTAAATATACTATGGTCCTCCCAAAATATATGTAGGTCCCTCCAATATTCTTCTAGTATTAAAATAATATTCAAAAAATTATTCTTGATAAAAACAAAGGAAAATCATTTTGAAGAGGCTAAATTATTCATGATGACTTTTGAATGATATTTTTTTGTTAAATAGTAATAATTTATTATTTATTTAATATTTTACTTAAAATAATAATATTTTATAAGTAATATAATAATATATATATAAAAAGAAAAGAAAAGATGAACATATTTTTATCATCTTTCTTTTTAATTTTTGTGCCTAGCAAGAAAAGAAGAAGAAAATTTTATTCATCATTTTTCCTCTAAATTTTAACTATAAGGTATGTTTTTCTTTAGAATTTTCCTAGATTTCGAATCTTTGAAGCTTGTTTTACATATATATATGAATAGTTTTTTTTTTTTATCAACTGTATTAAAAGTTGTAATTAAAGGATATTGATAAAAGCTTATAAAATTAAGTGAAATGTGTATGTTTTTGGATGGAAAATGATTAGAGATGGTTTCTAACTTGTTAGAAGTGTAAAATGAAACAAAAATAGCTAGATAATGTTATAATAAGTTTTGGCCAAAGTGAAGGGGAGGAAGAAAACTTTGGTCACTTTGTTTAAAATTATGTTAAATGATAGCTTGTGAAGTAGTGAGTATTCTAGTGAAAACAAAATAAAAATAATTAATCGAGTCGTAAAGTTATGTGAATTTCTGATCAGAAAAGTTGTCAACTTGATAAACCATGTATATTCAAGCTTGCCATAGAGTCTTTACATTTTCTCGTGACTTGCTACGCCTTGTTCCACTTGTTCTCCTGTGAAGTCTTCTCATTTTCTCGAATTCTCATTGTTGCAGGATGTTACATCCATTTTACTTTTTTTATAATTTTATAAAATTAAATTGTGAGAGAGATTACCAAACTTTTGATTCACTTATATTTTGTGATTTTATTTCTTGAAAGAACGCTATGCACAATTTTATGTAATGATATGCTATTTCTTCTTAATTGTTGGAATATCGCTTCTTTTGAATAGATTGTTTATATGTTTAAATCGATTGTCATGTTGGAATACTACTTCTTTTGAATCGATTGTTTATATGTTTAAATCAATTGTTATGTTGGAATATTGCTTATTTTGAATCGATTGTTTATATGTCTAATCGATTGTTACGTAGCATGTCTAATTTTAACTTACCCCCTAAGATTAACATCCTGGCTCCGCCACTGGCACCACCACTACGAACAACCTCAATAAGGAGCGCATTGTTGCTTTCTAGTTCAACTCACCCCTTATCCTAAGCAATCAGTAGTCCTCAAAGGTACCTTGGGCTTCAACTTAGAAAGCCGATAAAACCACCAACACCATAGAGAAACCAACCAACCACTCTTCTACCGTATTTCAAACAAACCTCTCTCACCAAAGCTACTCGGATGCTCCTCTGAACACCCCATTGGTGTTGACCTTGAACAAACCCACATCCAACGGTTGCCAAACAACGATGACTAGCCCTACTACTCAACACAAGTTTATGCATACAAATACTAGTCATGCTATGTGCCCATGCAACATTTGACGCCACTACCTAATATTTGTTGCTATTGGAGTTGCAAAATATACTTGTTTTAGCTCTTTCAAATATGCTAAAAATAATAAAAACAACGCCACCATTCACCATCCATCCACTCTATGCTACCCTATACCGTGAAATTCCACCAAAGCCACCCCTCGCAATAAGCCAATAAATCGCCCATAATCTAGGGACGATGGAGCACCACACAAACTTTTTCAAAAAGGCGCCTCAAACAACATGTATGGTAGTCTTATTAGCATCCTCGCACCGAAGGCAATATATGTTCGTAGCCATACCTCTACAAACCTCACCGCCAAAAATGATGTTGAGTGGCCAAGAAGAGAATTGACCTCCCGTGGACCATCTCCAACATAGCTAGTCATCCTCAAGAACCGTGGGTGGTGGCAAAGTAGCCTTGATCAATCGAACGATAGACTCGAGCAACAAGAATCGCAGATTATTGCCACCCCAATTCCTAGCTATGTTGACCAAACCTACATCCAACGGCTTGCCAACAAAGAATGACTAGCCCTACTACTCAACACAAGTTCATTCATACAAATACTAGGCATGTTATGTGCCCATGCAACATTTGACACCACTACCTAATATTTGTCGCTATTGAGTTGCAAAATATACTGCTTTTAGCTCTTTCAAATATGCTAAAAATAATAGAAAACAACGCCACCATTCACCATCCATCCACTCTATGCTACTCTATACCGCAAATTCCACCAAATCCACCCCCGCAACAAGCTAATAAATCGCCCATAATCTAGGGACGATGGAGCGCCACACAAACTTTTTGCAAAAAGGCCTCAAACAACATGTATGGTAGTCTTATTAGCATCCTCACACCGAAGGCAATGTATGTTCAGAGCCATACCTCGACAAACCTCACCGCCAAACAGATGCCGAGTGGTCGAAGAAGAGAATTGACCTCTCGTGGACCATCTCCAACATAGCTGGTCATCCTCAAGAACCGGGATGGTGGTAAAGTAGCCCCGATCAATCAACGATAGACTCGGGCAACAACAATTGCATCGCTGCTACCCTAATTCCCAAGAAAGATCGACTCATGTCACAAACTCGGTGGAGTCCACCAACATTAATCGACTCATAATTGATGCTCCCAAGTGGGCCAATGCTCAAAACCCAAACATCATTCCAAAAGTTAATCAATGTTCTCCACCAACCAATTATACTTCTCATGGTTGGAGTTATCTCACAAAAGTCAAAAGGCCTGCTCAAATTTAGGATGGCTTGTGTAAGAATATTAATTCAAAATGAACTTGGGGAAAAAATTAGGCCCTTTTAAAAATTGGTCAGCTTGGCCTTGAACATTCAAAACTCAAATCTCACTCTACCGAATTTGTTTTTGTAAGTTTATATTTTTTTATAAGCATAATGACTTATTTGACTTTTAACTTTACAAAACAAAAGTTATTTTAGCCTTTTATTTAATTTTTTTGCCTTTTTTAGCCCTTTAAACTTATATTTTTTGTCAAATCACCTCAAAATGGATGGAAAATTTAATGTTTCTAACTTTGCTAACGTGGCATACACATATATTGTCATGTGGATGACACGTCAGCATTTAATTAATTTTTTAAAATTTTAATAATTCTAAAATTACTTTTAAAAATTTAAAATTATTAAAATTATTAAAAATTATTAAAAATTTAATAGTTTTTTAATTTAAAAAAATAAATAAATGTTGATATGTCATCCACGTGGCAATCCATATGTATGCCACAACAACACAAGGGTTGCAATGTGGATGAAATGTCAATATTTAATTAATTTTTTAAAATTTTAAAAATATTTTTTTAATATTTCTAATGATTTTTATTTTTAAAAAATATTTTTATTATTTTTAATTTTTAAAATTTTAAAATCTAATTAAATGCCGATGTGACATACATGTAGCAATGTGGATGACATGTCAACATTTAATTGATTTTTAAAATTTTTAGAAATAAAAATATATATAATTATTTTTAAAATTAAAAATCATTAAAATTATTTTAAAAAAAGTATAAAAAGTATTTAAAAAAGTATTTTTTTAGTTTTAAAAATTAATTAAATGTTGACATGTCATTCACATGGCATCAATGTGTATGTTACATCAATAAAGTTAACAAACGTTAACTTTTCCATTCATTTTAGGTGATTTGACAAAAAAAAATGCAAGTTTAAGGGCTAAAAGAGGTGAAAAATTAAATGAAGGGCTAAACTATTTTTTTTTTGTAAAGTTAGAGGGTAAAAAAGTCATTGTCTTTTATATATTATGTTATTTTTATATATTATGTAATTTATAACAAGTAAAATAAATCTATAATAGTATATAATACTATTATAATGTAAACATTAAAAATGTTAAGATAACTATATATAAAACTTTAATAAATAAAAATATTAAATTAAAAATAATATAAATATATTTTTTAAAAATAATATGGGTGACTAAATGAGCTTGGGTTAGCAATTTACAAATATGGACGGGCTTAGGAAAAATTTAGGCCCATATTTCTAGCCGGGTCATGCCAAGCTTAGGCAAGCACAAATTGTGTTATATCATGTTTGAGCTCAACCTAAACCCGACCTGCCCTGAACTTGGCCTGACCCGGCCCATGAACACCACTGCGCCCAACAAACGCCTGCAAGTACCTCCTCCTACACATTGGCTAATGACGCCACACATACGAGGAATTACTACGTTTAATTGAGGTTGGCAATATACCTTGAACACTATACTTGATTTGCAAAACATGCACCCATAAAGCATCAGTATTAGACAGCTGATTAACACCCAATTTAAGCAGAAATATCTTGTTCTGATCGAGGATACAAAGGAGACCCAAGCCACCATTCACGATCAGAGCGCAATTGTCAATTCATGAGAGATGACTTATGGATGGGTGGCGCGACCCCAAGACAAAATTGCGAGTAACATCTACTATTTCGCTGCAGATTGAAACAAGGATGCACGCTGAGCACATTAAATAATTTTGTCACGCCCCAAAATTGGGTTAGTAGAACCTGATTCTATTTAATCAAAATCAAGTTTAGGATTAGAGTGGTTAATAAAATAGGATTTAATAAAATAATAAAATATTATAAACAATTATTGAGACTAAAATTTAGGTAGGAAAATTAAAATTAGGTGTTTTGGAATTAATTAATTCAAAACAGATTTTAACAGATTTTAAAAACAAATCGAATTTGAAAATAATTTAAAAAATGTGTTTTAATTGAAAATAAGGATTTATTTGAAAAAGGGAAGAAACTAGAGGTGGGTAAAAGGGCAATTGCCCAATTTTTAAATTTGGTTAGCTATTAAACCACCCACCGTCCCTTCCTTCCCTTTCCATAAACAATTCAAAATTTTTCTAGATCTAAATCTAAGCTTTTCTCTCAAAATTGATTCATCCCTAATAATTTTCTAGCTCTCCAAACATCGAATTCTCCATCAATTTTAAAGAAAATCAAATATTTCTTCATCAATTTCTTCCTTGTTCTTAAAATGTCCATTCTCGAATTAACTCCATATCTTGTTGATTTTGTCAAGTTGAGGTGAGATTCTAACTTATTTAGACCAAACTAATGTTGTTGCATTCCTAATTTGAGATCTAATTGATTGTGTTGAGTTTTTTTAGATTTAAAGCTTTTACATTTAAACTTTGATAAAAAAAAAATAGTGAAATTTGATGTATTGAGTAATTTGGTTGATTCAAAGTGATTTGCAACTTATTTTGGACTAATCTAAAGGTTTTTGAAGTGAATGTTAAAAATCATTAAGGAATTTTAATGAATTAGATGTTTTCCCTCTTTTACATGTTTATACAAGCTTGATTTTCCAGAAAAGTTAAATCCAAGTTAATTGATGAAATTAATGGCTTAGATCTATAATAATACGATAATTAGGATTAAAGGAAACATGTTTAAGGGTTAGGATCAAATATCGAGTGAGGAAATCACTTGTTTTGGTAAATCGAGTTAGTTTTCTGTGAGTGAGAAAGAAGAGCTTAGATCTGCAATTTCATGTGATTTGATTGTGTTTATGGTTGTTCATAATATGTTAGTAATGTGTTTAATATGTATGCAAAGCTCCTGATCAATCGAGAGCCTCTACAAGCAAGGATAAGGGCAAACAAAAGCTTACTTGAGCATTTGGCATTGAAGTGAAAGCTTCAAGGTGAGTGATCTCATGTGTTGCATTTATGCAAAATTTAATGTGCTAAAGGGAGGTTAGGTAGCCTAATCACCTAACCTAAGTTCCAAGTTTAAGTTTTCCTACTTAAAATTATGATAATTGGAAAATAATGCTTAAATGTGATGAGATATGTATATGATGTGTTATTGTGATTATATGAGATGTAATTATATCGTAATATGACTTGTGATATGTTGGTTTTATGCACTCATCCGAGGTTATAGTGTAGGAGGCTCAATGAGAATTTTTATAGCACTTGAAAGTGTATAATATGTGAATGTGATATGATATGATCATGATGAACATGATATGTGAAAGTGTGTATAAACCAGAAAATAAATGTGTGTGTGTGTGTATAAGTGAATATATTGGCATTGTGACATCTTGAAACCATTTGATATCATTGGCATGCTATAGGATTGTGAGTACTCACCATTATTGTGTTTATGTGTGAGGGCATTGAGGCCCTAGGATTGGTTTGGAGAGATAAGAGAATGTTTCCATTCAATGGGACTAGTTGGTGTGTTTGGAGAGTGTTTAGCTTCATACTACACTCTTACGATACTAGTATGGACTCCATGAGTCATGAGGTGTGTTGGGAGATCTGCTTATCCAATGCAAATATGTGTTTATACATGTTTCATAGTCACAATATGCCAATATATTAACAAGAATTGCTATGATACATGCTTGATGTAATACCATGAGTAAATGATCTCGTATGCTTTCAGTTAACCTTTATTTTTTGGATATTTGTGGAAATCTTTGAGCACTCACTGAGCTAGAAAATGCTCACACTCTCTTATGCATATTTTACAGAAAAATAGCTTGAGTGAGGAGGAGAAGTGGGCAAGCTTGTGATCCAAAGCTAATCAAAATACCTTGAGTATGTGTTGTGTTTTCAACTTCGATAACGAAGGCAACGTAGTACCAAAGTTAAGGCTTTTAGACTTTAATAATTTTTGGTTTGTAATTGACTTTTAAGGACTGTTTTGAAGGACATTTTAAACTGGTTTGAGATTGTTTGATTGTTTGGATTAATGCTAGAATTTGCATGATATGTTCGCTGAAGTTGCATGATGAATGGTATGAATGTCTATTGGTGAATTGATGATATAGTCATTTAAACAAAGATGTTGAATGTGTGAACAAGTTTTAAATGTCATATTGGTGTGAAATGAACTCTACCTTTGCATTTAGAAATGCTTAATATGCAAAATTGACACGCTGAGTAAATTGAATTGGGACTTTAGAAATGCATGTTAGCATAGCAACTTACTTGATTTTCCAAAGCATGTTAAAGTGTGTTTAAATGTAATTGAGCATGTTTTGAGTGATCTACCTTGTGGCATGTTAGAATAGAGAAATTGACATGAAAACACGAAATGGTATATCTAGTTTGGTGTCAAAGTGTCATATGCAAGTTGTTGTGATTTTCCTAGAAATATTCCAATGACGCCGTGATTTGAGCCATTAACGATGTTGCGACGAGGATCATCGCCGGACGCCGCTTATTGTTTCATTAGGATGAAAGCCCTTCGTGCAACATCATAATGTTGGTAATCACGTCGTCACGACGTGGCAAGCTGCTTGTCCTGGGTATGTTTTTGTTATCTTTGTAAGTTAGTCCTAAGTTTTATACAATTAAATTTGAGTCCTTAAATGCTATGAAATGCCATGAAAATTTGCAAGATTAAGTATTGCATGGTTAATTTCATAATTTTACTCTCGCTTGTACAAAAAGTTTTTTCTAAATATTATGTTAAATTTATGATTTAGTCTTTAAACTTTGTTTTCAAATTAAATGAGTTTTATATATCGATTTCCAACATTTCTTTCAAATAATGCCTTCTTTAATCTCTACTATATGTATGCATGTTTGATTTGATATTTTACGAGTAATTGCATGAAAAGAGTAAAATGACGATTTTGCCCCTGGTCGGTATTTTGATGAATTTACTAGAAAAGCATGATTCTAGGTCATGTATGATTATTTTTACTTGGTGATTGTTTATTATGCATGTATTTGCATGGTGTGATTGTAGCTTTGTGGTGTGATTGGTGTTTGATATGTAGAGTCACGTAAGTACTAATGTGACATTTCAGCATCTGGTCGATCCGTCTCCGACCGAGTTTGGGCACCTGATAGCAAGCTAATTTTATGTGTTTAATGTACCTAATTTTTGTCAATTTTTGAATAGAATGCTACTAAGCTTGTGGTTTCTTGCTTAAATTTTATCAGTGACGCAATTGGAGGCCAAGTTCAAAACAAGCAAAATTGGGCTAAATTGGAACAAAAAGCAAGTTGAGGGGCTCAATTGAAAATTAAAAATTATTTTTTTGCTTGATAAGAAAATATCATACTTTTGACTTTGGCAAGTTCTATATTTAGAAAATCATATTGTGGTTGGTTGTTAAACATGATTCTAGAAGTAAATAATGTGAAATTAGTTCTTTGATAGGTGTATATAAAGGCTTGTAATTTTGGCATTAGAACATACTAGAATTTAAAAAGGAAATTAGCATATTCTTAAGCCAAGTATTCTCGCCATTTCTTTCCTCTTTTATACTTTGGTGCAATTGCCTTTAGTCCTCTCCCTTTTTCACCTATTATCTTTCATTGAAATCCACACTCATAATCCGATCAAGTATGATTAATTTCATGCTCAACTAATTCCGCTTAGCTTTAGGCTAGTTATTATTCTGATCGAGAATAGTGAGAAATGAATTTGGCGCTTAAAACCTTACAACACGATATTCATTATCTATCCGAATAGGGATACTTACAAATCTTCCCTTAAAGTTAATTCAATTTTAGCTCAAAAAGTGCATGTTGGGTTGGAGTAATTAGGCGCATAATTGGGAAAAACGAGATGGTTGTCACGATTTGGGTTCCCGCAAACAAATTGATGTGTTCAGGGGGAAAAAGCCGCTGGACTCACAAGGAGAGATAATGATCAAATTTAAACGACCCACGTGGTTGAGACCGTTAATTCAAGTTGAGCTCTTTTAGATCGCAAGGCTGCCGAGATCATAAATTGTGGACGCGTGTTACGTGGTTAGATAGTCGATAAGGGTTGGTTTGCAGGGTGTACCGTAATCAACCACACAAGGAAGAGTTAGCGATTAAGGCTTCCTTGATCACTATAACCAGCTAATCGTTTGGAAGGAAAAATTCACTTTCAAGGATCAACTCGAGTTTAGAATATTTCGAGTCTAAGGCTAAAAATTCGCACATTTTATTATCTAATTAAATTCCAGCTTATTTAATTTTGCATTTATAATTCAATTATTATTTTTTCTATTTATATTTTTAACCCCGGGTCAAATAAAACCCCTTCGCTTTATTTTTTTATCTCAAAGACGCTGCAAGTCATGGGCACGACAAACGCTTTGGCCACGCAAAAAAATAATATTAGGAATCTCAACCCTTTAGGATCGACTCGCTTCTCTATACTATCGCTTAGTTTAGTTAAAGTGTAGGAAATTTATATTTGATGGCCTCAACAAGCATCAACGCCACAAATTCGAGATTGCTAATGTGATCGCATTTGGCCCAAGTTCGTCCGCAACAAAAGATAAGCACTTAGCATTCCATCCATTCAATTTAGCACACACTTTCTCAATCACAAACTAAACTAACCAATAGTTACTCTATGGTGAAATAATAACATCTCTACGAACTTACCCAAATTATGCACTTTAGTAAAACCAAGCATCCCACTAATATCTTTTGCCACACTCTCAAACATATAACCAAAGAAAAAATACTTATGTCTTGCCTTTAATAACTTTTTTACCAATAAAAATAACAAAAGGTGTTAAGAATATGATTAATATGATCCACATGCGCCTCTATTACCCTACAAAATAGGAATAAGTCATCATCAAGAACAAGTGAAATAGTTGACCACACCTCAAGAACAACAAAGGCTCCCACCTCAGTAATACCCTTACTGACTGGTGTAACACCTCAAACCCGCCTAGACGTTATGGCCGAATCAAGCGATGTCACATGATAGTGCTTTAGAAATCGTAATTACAATAATGCCCTTTTCGATATTTTAGGCTAACATCAAAACATGTTGTTTATTCATTCATTATCCATGTTCCAAAACATTATACATTGAGGAAGCTTTTAAAAACAATTCGCCAAGTTTGTGTGTATTTGATAAAACATTTGTTTATTTTGAAAACTCGTGCCTTATCCTATCGCTAGCGCTCATAAATTAATAATCCCAAATTTTAAGCAAAAATCCGTAAAGGCCTTATTACATGAAATTTACCCAAATATAACCAAATCATAACTAATTAAAAATAAACTATAAAGCAAATATCCGTAATCGTGGTCACCGCCGAGTCCTCCGCCGCACCGACCGTTTATTGCCGGGATTACCCAACAGCTTTAAATGGTAAAGGGTGAGTTCGCAAACTCAAAGGTGTAATCCCCACGTAAAACATACACACAAAAATATCGATAATGTATATGATTTTCACAAATTCGGTCCGAGCTCATTACAAAAACAAAGTGTGGACCTTAGCCCACTCAGATACGTAATCGACATATTACTGGCCTTTAGCCCATTTCGCATGTAATATACAGAAAATGCAGTCCTACCCACCACCTCTACACACCAACTCGCTCCAACCCTACACACCATGTGGGATAAAATCAACCTACTCCCGCTCTACACATCATGTTGTACCGAATGCGGCACACAATCAAATATTTGCAATCGAGCTGCTAGATAACAAAGCTTAAGAGCCTTTCAAAATACTTCCTCCAATCATAATCAACCTACCCCGATGCAATGCAACATACAAGAATGACATGCTATCATGCAATTAAAACTCATATATTCGATCAAAGATACATGCTTAGTACGTAAATCGATAGATAGATCATTCATTTAAGGGTCTAAGTATTGCCATCGACCCTATGGTAGGTCCACAATGAAGGGCGACCCGCAACCTACATGTAGTTTTTCGTAAAAATGGGCTCACACGCCTATGTGGCTCGCCCGCAGTGCCCCACTCGCCTAAATTGGCCTTGGCCGTATGGATCACACCTACCTGCCTGTAATCCCACACGCCCGCAGTGGTTCACCCGCGGTGGTGCACGGCCGGCTCGCCGATCACACGGCCGCGGTGGTGACTTACGCCCGCACACCCGCCTACCACACGGCAAGCACACGCCCGCGGTGGCGCCGACAAGAAGGTTTTTGGCCACGAAACCTCATTTTCAGATTTTCGTACACACTGTATCAAATCGATGCTAACGCAACCCAACCTATAATTGACATAATAACGCCTCTTATTCAAGAACATCTTCCAAACTTTAATAGAAAAATTCCATGAGCGAAATCTCATAACAAACAACAACGTTATCGAAACTTACCGCAAAATGATCGTAACTCTAACGCTTTAACTCGCGATAGCAAAGACTCCATCAAACTTGATCTTTCCCTAATCGAAAAGAATCAAAATAATCCCTTTAGCAAACTAACACGAAGGAGAAAGTAACAGCAAAGTAGTTACTTACCGATCATCGTGAAATAGTCGAACGATTTGAAAACTATTGCTAAAATCGAGAAGGGAAAACAGAGTAAAAATTTTGGCAGAGGAAAGAGGAACCCAATGTCAGAAAGTTTTTGGGGAGGAGAGGTTTTGCAAAAAGAAAGGGAACCCAAAATTTGACAACCCTCAAATCCCATTTTTTTCTCACCCCTACTCCACTACTCGCCAACCCAACTCAAACTCTCTAAATCGTGACAGTGCAAAAACTAATGCTCATGTCACAACTCGAACACAAGACCTTTTCCCATCCCAACACTCCTCTTAACCACCAGACCAGCAGGCCTATTCTGACAAGTTCTTACAAATAATTACTTATAAGCCTACTAACCAAAGTTTGGGCTTTATTCATAAAAATACTAAAATTTACCCAAGTTGAGACTTGAACTTTGACCTCTCACATACACCTGCAACACATAGCCACTCAAGGCGTATACACAATTGTGTGATAATTTTACAAAAGCCGGTTATAGAAAATCTCGTGTGTTACAACTCGATCGTCGTCCAAGCTACAGGATGCCGTAACTGCTGTGAGCAATAATCACAAATATATTGTAAATACATCATTCAAACATACATTCATGTCTTAACAATATTCATAATATGATACACAATTAAATCTGAGCCTTAACCGAGCTTACAAAATCTCTTTTGTTGACCCGAACATGAAATAGGACCAAATTGTAAAGTTTTGAAATTTTAGGGTCAATTTTGTGATGTCACTTCCTCCACGTCGCAACATCGCCAAACAATTTGTCTCATCACGACATCAGGCCACTTGGTGTTGCAACGTCACATACTGTCCGCCAATGTTGCGACAAGGAAGATTGCTCGTCGTCAAATAATATTTAGCTTACCCCTCATTGTTGACTTCACCGTCACAAGGGAACTCCTCATGCTTGTATCCCGCAGCTTCTAATAAAACTGTGGCAATGTTAGTTAAAGAAGATATGGCTCGTTAGAATCTGATGTATTACATCAATAAGGTTCTCCAAGGTAGTGAATTGAGGTTATTCCAAGATTGAGAAATTGGTTTTTACACTTGTCACAAAGACCAAAAAGTTGCAACTGGCACTTCAAGGCCCACCTAATTAGAGTTTATTATGATCAACCATTAAAGAATATTTTGAACAAAGTAGATTCATCAACGTGTATGGTGAAGTGGAGTAAAAAGTAACGACTGAAAGTCATCAGGTCGAAAACCCAACTTCTGGATCCTGCTTTCGTATTGAAGTTGTATTAGAAGTAAATTAAATTTTGATAGGTAATTTTATTGAATTAGTGTTTAATTAAAGTTAAGGTTCTAAATTACAAATATGGTAAAAGTTCAATTATTAAAGAATATTTAATTAGAGCTAGAATATGAGACTTAAGTGGTAATTATACCACTACCTAAATGATAGTGGACTGAGAGAATGGTTAATTATGGTGCAATGTTATAAATTTTAAATAAATTAAATAATAATTAAAAACATAAAATAAGAATGAAAGTGGGGAGAAAAAGAAAACATTATTGTTTTCATCTTCTCAATCAAAAATTAGAGAATGAGAAGAGAGGACGATGGCTAAGGTTTTGAATTTCAAAGCTTCAATTGGTTTGTTCAATTTAGTCATTTTCTGTAATTTTTATGTTTTTGGAATCTCGAGCTTAATCTAGCTCACCTGTGTGTTAATTTTAGAAATTGTTTAAGTTTTAGAATGATTTCATTGATGAATCTTTGAAGTTTTAAGTACTAAATTGATAGGTTTTAAGCTTAGAAGTGTAAAAGGACTAAATTGTGGAGTTAATTTATAGTTTTATACAATAGAATTAAAATGCACAAATTTTGAAATTTGTGGTTGAAATGAGAAATAGGAAGCCCTAATTGGACTATAATGAAAACGGATTGAAAATATGAGTCCTAGATTGAAAGTTATGTTAGTCTCGACTTTAGGGACTAAATTGAATAAAATGTAAAAGTGATATAATTTGCAATTGAGTATAAATTTGATTGTGTATTGATGAATTGTTTTTTTTATGTTAATCCGTAGCTAAAGTCGACTTAATTCTCAAAAAGAAATGAGAAGACAAAGTTGCTCATAAATAGCTCAAGTTTATAATTTGTATTTCTATAATCCAAAACTACTTCAATTGCTACTATTATGACCTATATTGTATGGTAAGATCACAAGGTGAGATGCAAATGAAAATAAGATTTGAATTAATGTTATTGAGATTAGTTGTTACAATAAAGACTAAATTGAATAATTTTAAAATGTTGTATTTTGAGAAAATATGAAATTGAATCCATGTTGTGAGAAATTGTACTACCATATGTATGAATTAATGATTTGATGATGAGATTGATAATACTCTAGAATGACATATTTTTATGTATTAATTACACATTTATTTTGAGTATGATCCTACTAATTTGAGCAATTTATGGTTTTTTATCTCAGTAGGACTAAATTGAAGGCAAAAGAAAATTTAGGGGCTAAAAGCATGAATTTAAAGATGAAATGGGCCAACATGCTAAGTAGGAGAGAGAAGTGGTGCCAAAAATGCAAAGTGTGGAAGATTTTAGAGCAAAATGCAAAAAGAGATTTTATAAAGCACAAGACTCTATTTTAATTCCAATTATATTAGGATAATTATTAAGGATTATTATTTAATTTTAGCTTTTATCTTTATTTATCTTTATTTATCTTTATTTATCTTTATTTATTTTTATTTATCTTTTAGAACTTAGTTAGAATAGACTAGGTTTCCTAGTACTATAAATAGGGGATGGAGTGACATAAATTGCACTCATCTTTTCTCAGAAACACTTCTCCCCATAAAGTTTAGCCTTTTGTTCTTTCCATATTTTTCCCAATAAAAATTCCATTTTCATTATGTTTATTTCTTTTCCCCAAAAACATGACCCAATAAATCTATCTAGCCAAGGTTGTCTAAATTCCCAAAAATGGTTCATGAGGCTTAGAGTCCGTGGCTTAGCCTTCTCAACGAGTATTCATTGTTTCTTCAGATTACTGGGCCGACGCCTGGCCCATGTCCCTTAATAGGTGATCTTTTCAACTTGTACAAGGAACGGCCGCTTTGTACGCTTTGGGGAAGGTTGCACACGGCTCAAGTAGCTCATCAAGGTAAGAGGTTGGCGAGCCTAAGAGACAAAATGGCGTGGTATTCGCCATCGGTAGTGATGATCTAGCATAAGATGGTCCCACAAAAGCAATTGTTGGCTAGAGTCAAAGTTACTCTAAATCATAAGTCTAAAATCTTGAGCCGGTGGTCGAGGTGTCCTCTTCCACTATAATCGGCTTATTCTCGATTGAGAAAGATCACCTAAAACTGAGGATCAACCTGCATGACGAGACAACCGAAGGTTGTAATCTCTATAAGAAACTTTTTCTCAACTCTATTTATCTCTACTATTTTAATTTTAATTTTCGCAATTTCAAAACTTTTAAACTGCTTTTATTTTATTTTTTCCAGATCAAAAATTTTAATTGTATTTTTTATTTTTTCCATGGTACGCAAGTTTTCTTTGGCACGATTCGTTCGGGATTTTGAGAAACAAGCATTCGCAAATCCGGCCCCCGAGGATTTGACCCTACTTCCCTTATACTATTATTTTTCATTATTTTATAGGATAGGATATTTTTGGTGCTCTCTAACGATCATGTTATTTTATAATCCAAAACTACTTCAATTGCTACTATTATGAACTATATTTTAAGATCACAAGGTGAGATGCAAATGAAAATAAGATTTGAATTAAAGTTATTGAGATTAGTTGTTACAATAAGGACTAAACTGAATAATTTTAAAAATGTTGTATTTTGAGAAAAATATGAAATTGAATCCATGTTGTGAGAAATTGTACTACCATATGTATGAATTAATGATTTGATGATGAGATTATATTAGTAATTGAGTTATTGACATATAATTGAGAAATGATTACCTTATTAACTGCTCGGTAGTGGTCGGGTATAATTGGCATGCCATAGGATAGGAAGAGTTCAGGGTTTTTAAAGCTACGATTCGAGGAGTACTGGACACACCTATTTGTCAATTATACCGACTAGCACTGGGTGCAACTTACTGTTTTTAAAATTATACAATAGGCACTAGGTGCCAAATTGGTGTGATTGGTTGGATCCGCGTGATCCGTCTCGAGTCCGAAAGTTAGGTTAATGGGGAGTTAAAATATAAAATGGAATAATGAATTGTGAAAGGAATTGGTATGACAATTGATCTGTTATTCAATAAAGAAAGTTCGTAAATTGAATGAGAAATGTGTCATTATATTGCTAAAATATTAACTACTGGATAAAATGTATCAAACGCTGAATATTATTTGAAAATTTATGAAATGGCTTGGTATAATATTGAAATAGAATATGCATCTTATGATCTTAAATTCTTTTTTAGTATGATTTATTATTCGGATTATAGAAATACCATCGAAAGTTATACCCAAATACAGACGGCTTTTGTGTTCCTTGCGCAAGTTAGGTTTTGATCTTGTACACTTGTTGATATCAAGATCCACCTACGCATCCTGCACTCAAAAAGTTAGTGATATCTTTTTTAGTTAATGGCATGTACCTAATGGAGTCTTTTGGTATATAATGTTATATGTGGATGTTGTTTTGGTAATTGAAATATCTTGTATGTTCATACATATAAGTTGGCAATGGTCTTTACTAAAGGAGTTCTTGATGAGTAGAATAGGCACGTATGTTTTATAGCTTAAATGATGGACTCATGGTATAATTGTGTTGAACTTGAATGTTTGGATGTGCTTAAAGATGAAATAGGTACAATACAAGGTAGTAAAAATGAAGTATATTGAATAATGATTTTTAGTGAAATGGTTAAGTAAATAGCATACTATTGCTAATATGAATTTGGTAAGAAAAAATGTTGGTTATGTTAGACATGAAATGGTCATTTGTTGATAGATTAAACATTTATTTTGGATGACTAGGTTGAATTTGGTAATACTTTTGAATGTCATGTTGATTGTTTTATGTGCCATTTGAGGCATATTGGTATTATGAATAAATGTGTAACGAACATGTATATTTGGTATGTTTTCTATTGAAATTATGCAGGTTTGAGTAGGCATTATTGTGTTGTTGATCATAGATTTTGTTTTGAACATGGTTGGGCATGAAGTATATAATGTTCCTCATTTTCAAATGAATCGTAATGCAAAGGGTTTCGGACCACAAATCCAAGTCAAAAATAAAATTTATTTTAATATTATTGCATGGTCTGCATTATGATAGGAAAGACGTATGAAAATTTCGATAAGAAAATTTTACCGATTTCATGTTTAACTATAGAAAGGACAAAATTGTATAAAATGCAAATGTTGAATTCTAGTAGCTAGAGGGATAAAATAGCAATGGAATTAAAAACTTGAGGTAGTTATATGGCAATTAGACCATTAAATGAAGTTAGTAGATATTTATGATGAATCATCCATGGAAAATTAGAAAAAGAAAAGGACTAAATTGGAAACATGAAATAATAAAAGATGATATTTTAATTAAATATAAAATATCATCATTTTATATCATCTTCCCCAAATTTTTATATGGAAACCCTAGCTAAGAGAGAGAATTTCAAGCAAGCTTAATTGGGTAAGTAATCATGTCCCATTTTTATTAATTTTTACATTTCCGCTATCATAATAACCTAATTTATCTATTTTGGGGATCAATTTGCAAAGTTATCAAAGTATTAAAAGTTTACCATGGATGAGTATGCTGAAATTTTGAAATTTATGGTAGAAAATAAAAGGTTGTTGATAGATAAAAAAACTTTTGTAAAGGAAATTTTCATGAAATTGTGATTTAGAGACTAAATTGTAAAGATGTAAAATTCATGGAAAATTTCCAAATTTTATGAATTACATGGGTTGTAAATGTTATATGAAAATTTTGGCTAGCCTTCGAATAAGGATTAAATTGCATGGATTTCATTTTCCGAGCCTAGGGACGAAATTGGAATTAATTAAAATTACAGGGGCAAAATGGTACTTTTGCCTAAGATGTAAGTTGGATTGAATTAAATTTGAAATGTGTTAAATTAATGTTAAATTCGTTTATATAGATCCGAAAAGGTCAAATAAGGAGTTAGATCGAGGAAAAGAAAAATATCGAATTAGTAGATCTCCGTATACGAGTAAGTGACGAGGTAAGTTCGTGTAACTAAATTATGTATATTAATATGTTTGAATTGAATGTTGTACATGTGTGAATTGTATAAATGTCTTACGATGAAAATCACCACATATTCGATAATACTCGATAAACGCGTTAAGTCCCGCTTGAATAAATGAAATTCGATGGATACAGATTTCCTCAGATTGGTTGTGGTCCCGCATATGTTGCGTATTACACCATAACTCTTACGAAGCATTCTATTATAAGCCCTATCGAAGCTTCCTGTTATATGGTTCCTGCGAGCATCCTGATCGGTAGTGATCCTCCATGTGTTGTGGACTACCGTAGCTCTTTGTGAGGGTCCTGTTATATGATTGGTTGTGATCCTGCATATATATTGCTGACACAAACGCAGCTCTTTATGAGCATCCTGATATAGGCTCTTTGTGAGCTTCCTGATATAGCTCGCTTCAACTTCCTGTTATATGGCTATCCGAAGATCCCTGATAATAACTCTTCGGAGTTACCTGTTAAGCTCAATGAGCTTCCTGTTTTAAACACTTATGAGTTTCCTGTTATAGCCCGGATAAGCTTCCTATTACATGGCTCACATGAGCATCCTGTTATATGGCTCGAGAAAGTGCTTCCTGATTATGTGCCCTAATGGGTACCCCTGGATATAAATTGATAGATTTTAAGTTTTGTACACTTTAAGTGTACTACATGAGCGTATCCATCGTTATTTCAAATAAATTCAACGGGTAAAGTTCTGACATGGTTAAACTAAACTTGAAATGATTTGTCATGGAAATGCACATGTAATATGGAAGTATGATATGGAAAGCATATGTATATGAAAGTTATTATATGATGAGCTCATCCATGTTCTTGGTATTTATGTGAATTACTTGACTAACATGATTGGTGAAGTTGTGTGTTCTAGGCTTTAAGCCAAAATTTCTTGATGCTATTTATATGTTTATTTAATAAAAATGAATGGTAAGTTAAATTTTTAGTTATGCGAACTTACTAAGCAAAGAAATGCTTACTTTGTTTTATCTTCTATTTTATAGTACTTAAGCTCTAAAAGGTTGGAAGCTGGTCGTAGTAAAATCACACTATCCTTCACTGCTTTTGGTATAAAAATGGCAAACTTTATTTTGGATATAATGGCATGTATAGGTTAACTAGCCAATGTTGGCACAATAATGTTTTGTTGTAACTAGCCATTGAATGGCTAGTGTTTGGCATATTTTGATGTAAATATATAAGGCCTTATCATGTTTGTTGTGTGTATTGAAATGGTTAAATGATGGAATTTATATAAGTATGTTAAGAATTTTATGAATTGGTAAAATACATACATATATGTTTATATGGTCAATTAGGTAAGATTGAATACTTGGACAAATGTGATGATATTTCATGTAAAAGACTTAGATTTTGACTTGGTTTGAGAGTTATGAATTGGCTTGTGAATGTGTTTAAATGATATTGTAGGTGAAAGACAATTTGGGTGAGAAAAGTGGCCTATAAATGGCCTATTTTGTCCACACGGCCAAGGCCTCCTCACCAGGTGTCATGCGCAGACGGGCGCAGTGGTTTGGCCGTGTCCTCGTGATTTTAAAATTTGAGAAACAGAATGCATCGAATTGCTCACACGGGCAGATACATGGGCGTGTGTCTCAGCCGTGTGTGTCACACAGCCTAGCACATGGGTGTGTGATTTGGTCGCAGACCCCGCGCACTTAATTATTGAAAATTTAATTTGTTCACACTACCCAGCACACGCAAGCAGTAGTTGGCCGATTCTCAGACTAATGTAGTAAGTACGAGTTTAGCTATACATGTCATTATATAATTTGTGATAGTGTGATATCTCCTGACCATTTTAAACCGAGTTGAATCCGAGGAAGCTGAGAGCAATGCTCAAGCTTCAGTTCAAAGAGCTGCTTCAAGTAGTAGAAGGCCCGTATCTGAGGGCCGAGGTGAGGAGGCTAAAGAAGCCTTGTTTCAAATGATGAATGAATGGTTCACTGAATATTTGAGAACAAATCCTGCCGTACAACAACCTCCCCCTCCTGTTCCTCAACCAGTTCCTGATATGCCACAAGGTGTTGAACTTGTTAGAACTGGTAAGCCTCCGGTAGATAAAATTTGGAAATATGGAGCAGAAGTATTTAGGGCTACTGCTGAAGATGATCCGAAAAGAGCCGAATTCTGGTTAAAAAATACTATCAGGGTTTTGGATGAATTATCTTGCACACCTGATGAATGTTTGAAATGTGATGCATCTTTGTTAAAAGATTCACTTTATCGCTGGTGGAATACTTTAATTTCATGCAGCTAAAAGAACAAAAGTTACTTGGGAATTTTTCCAAACTAAAGTCAGAAAGAAATATACCAGTTAGAGATTTCTGTATTAGAAAATGAAGGAATTTTTAGAGCTTAAACAGGGGAATATGACAGTATCTGAATATGAACGAGAATTTGTTATATTGAGCAAATATGCCAGAGAGTGTATCCCGATTGAAGTTGCCATGTGTAAAAGGTTTGAAGAGGGATTAAATGAAGATATCAAGTTGTTGGTTGGGATTCTGGAATTAATAGAATTTGTGGTACTAGTTGATCGAGCTCATAAAACTGAAGAGCTGAGTAAAGAAAAGAGCCAAGCTGAAATTGAAGTCCAAACTCCAAGTAAAAGATTTATGGGAAAGTCACAATCATCGGCTTCAAAGAAATCAAAGAAATATCATGATCATTTTTCCATCTCTCGCGGCATTCGAAAAGACCGAGGCTCAACGCCTAATCCGAGATCTCCTACCCATCAAAGAGTGTTCTGAAGCGAAGTATCGGAATCCCAAACCTAAATGCAAGCATTGTAATAAATTTCATTTTGGTGAATGCCGCATGAGAAACAGAGTCTGCTTTAGATGTCGTTTTCTTGACCATTATCTCAAGGATCGCCTGTAAAGAATTGAAAAAGATACTGTTCAGACTTTAAGGCCAAGCAACCCTGCCTTGAGAGGTAGACCACCTCGTAACCCCGGTAATATGAGTGATAACCGAGGTACAAGAAAAGATTCAATTGCTAAATTTGAAGCACGAGCACCAACAAGAACATATGTTATTCGTGCAAAAGGGGATGCCTCCGACGCCATTATCGTACTTTTCTCTCTTGATATTGATATTACCGCTTGATTGACCCCGTTCAACATATTCATACATATGCATGAATTTAGTGTCTGTTAAAAATTTACCTGTCGAGTCCACTGAATTTGTGGTTAAAGTTTCGAACCCATTGGGCCAATATGTGATGGTGGATAAAATTTGTAAGAAATGTCCGCTAATGATACTGGGTTTCTATTTTACGGTTGATTTGATGTTACTGCCATTTGATGAATTTGATGTAATCCTGGGTATGGATTGGTTAACTCAATATGATGCAATGGTAAATTGTAAACATAAATATATTGTATTAAAATGTCGTAATGGTGATTTACTCGTGTTGAATCGATAAACCGATGGGTTATCTAATGTGATATCAGCTATGTCAGCACAAAAATATGCCAGGAAAGGGTATGATGCTTATCTTGCATATGTGTTGGACACTAAAGTATCCGAACCGAAGATTAAGTCTGTGCCGATTGTTTGTGAATTTCTTGACGTGTTTCCAGAGGAATTACCCGACACCACCGCCAAAGAGGTAGAATTTTCTATAGATCTTGTTCCCGAACAACACCTATATCTATAGCACCTTATAGAATGACTCCCACCGAATTAAAGGAGTTGAAAGCACAAACTGCAAGAATTAATCGATGCAGGTTTTGCTCGACCTAGTTCTTCACACCTGGGGTGCACCGCTTTGTTTGTTAAAAAGAAAGATGGATCTTTGAGACTATGTAATCGACACTCAAGAACTTAACAAAGTCACTATTAAGAATAAGTATCAATTTCCTCGTATTGATGACCTCGCTTGATTAGTTGAAAGGTGCTACTCAGGTTTCCAAAGATTGATATTCATTCTGGTTACTATCAACTACGAGTGAAAGATTCAGATGTGCCAAAGATAGCCTTCGTAACTGTGTACGCACTATGAGTTTCTTGTGATGCCGTTTGGTTTGAATAATGCACCTGCAATATTCATGGATTTAATGAATATAATTTTCCGATCGTATTTGGATAGATTTGTGGTGGTATTTATTAATGATATTCTGGTATACTCCCGAGATGAAAATGAACATGCTGACCATCTGAGAATTGTGTTGCAAACACTGAGTGAGAAACAGTTGTATGCCAAATTTATTAAATGTGAATTTCTGGCCTGTGAAGTTGGTTTTCTTAGGCATATAGTATCCACCAAGGCATCGTGAGTAGACTCGAATAAAATTTCAGCAATTGTTAACTGGAAAGCTCCGAAAAATGTGTCTGAAGTCGAAAATTTTCTGGGACTAGCTTGATATTATTGGAGGTTTGTAAAAGGATTTTCTATGATAGCTTCTCCAATGACACGGTTGTTACAGAAAGATGTGAAGTTTGTATGGTCTGATAAATGTCAGCAGAGTTTTGACAAATTGAAAGCATTGTTGACTGAAGCACCAGTTCTAGTTCAGCCTGAATCAGGTAAGGAATTTGTAATTTACAATGATGCATCATTGAATGGTTTAGGCTGTGTCTTGATGCAAGAAGGTAAAGTAATAGCCTATGCTTCTAGACAGCTAAAACCACATGAAAAGAATTACTCGATACATGATTTAGAATTGGCAGCAATTGTGTTTGCATTGAAAATTTGGCGGCATTATCTGTTTGGTGAAAGATGTCATATATTCACTGATCACAAGAGTTTAAAGTATCTAATGTCACAAAAAGACTTGAACTTGAGACAAAGATCAGTGGCTTTGAATTATTGAAAGATTATGATTTGCTATCGACTCATCATCCGAGAAAAGCCAATATGGTTGCGTATGCTCCGAGCAGTAAAGTCTCTCGCTTGAATTGCGTAACAATGAATACCCTATTGTTGTTTTCTCGATGATGGTTCAATCATAGCCGAAGTTAAAAGCTAAACCAACATTTCTACAGCATATTTGTGAAGCTCAGAAAAATGATGATGAATTACGAGCCAAACGGGTACAATATGAGTCAATTTTTGATTTAGAACTTCGATTGGGTCTAATGATTGTCTCATTATTCAAAGGCAGAATATGTGTACCAAAAAATTCAGTAACTTATACAGAAGATTTTACACGAAGCTCATAATGGTACTATGTCTGTTCATCCGGGGAGTAACAAAATGTATAACGATTTGAAAAAGATGTGCTGGTGGCCGGGAATAAACCATGATATCTCTGAATTTGTATCTAAATGTTTGATATGTCGCCAGTTAAAGTCGAACATCGTACCTTTTGGGATTATTGCATCTAGTTACAATACAGAGTGGAAATGGGAAATAGTTACTATGGACTTTGTATCGGATTACCGCTATCCTCAAAAAAGAAAGATGCTATCCGGTAATAGTTGACCGCTTAACGGGTTCGCATACTTTATTCCGATACGTATGGATTTCTCCCCGACAGATTGGTCAATTATATGTTTTTGAGATTGTTCGATTACATGGAGTGTCGATTTCATTATTTCGTATGGGATCTCGCTTACATCCCGATCCCGGAATAAGTTGCAAAAAGCTCTAGGTACATAAAGAGCTACATTTCAAGATCAAGATTTCCATGCTCGGGATCGATGGTCACCCAACGCAGGATACGATTTTAGAAGATATGCTTCATTTTGTGTTTTGGAATTTGAAGGCAATTGGGAAAAGTATCTACTCTCTAGTTGATTTTGCATACAATAATAGTTATCACCCAAAGATTAAAATGGCACCGCATTTAGGCTTTGTATGGTCAGAAATGTAGAACTCCGCTGTATTGGACCGAGCCAAAGAGAAAAAGATACATGGAGTTAATATAATCCGTGAGATCAAGAAAAGTGAATGTGATCGTAGATAGTTTGAAAGTAGCCTCCGATCGCCAAAACTGATGTCGATATTAAACGGCAAAGAGATAGAATTTCAAGTTAGTGACAAGGTGTTTTTGAAAATCTCACCTTGAAGAAAGTTCTTCTGGCTTGGCCAGAAGGAAAATTGAGTCCACTATTGATTGACCCTATGAAATCACCGAAAGAATCTGACTCGCAGCATACCGATTAGCATTACCACCGTAACTTGACAGAATTCATAATGTTTTCCACGATTCTATGTTGCGACTTGTATCACCAAATCCTTCACATGTTATTTCTCCGGCATGGTTGAGATTCAAATTTGACATGACTTACAAAGTGAAGATCCGATCAAAATTTTTGCACGAGAAACGAAAAATAAGAAATAAAAAGGTAGCTTTAGTGAAAGTTCTTTGGCAACAACATAGAATAAAAGAAGTTACCTGGGAACCGAAGGAAACAATGAGAAAGCAATATCTGAACCTCTTTACTGGTAAGATTTTCGAGGATGAAAATTCTTTAAGAGGGGAGAGTTGTAATGTACCATTTTCAATGAAATCTAATAGTGGTTTCTGACCACAAATCCGAGTCAAAAGAAAATTTACTTTAATATTATTGCATGGTCTGCATTATAATAGGAAAGACGTATGAAAATTTCGATAAGAAAATTTTACCGATTTCATGTTTAATTATAGAAAGGACCAAATTGCATAAAACGCAAAAGTTGAATTCTAGTAGCTAGAGGGATAAAATAGCTATGGAATTCAAAACCTGAGGTCCTTATATGGCAATTAGACCATTAAATGAAGTTAGTAGATATTTATGATGAATCATCCATGGTAAATTAGAAAAAGAAAAGGACTAAATTGGAAAGATGAAATAATAAAAGATGATATTTTAATTAAATAGAAAATATCATCATTTTATATCATCTTCCCCAAATTTTTATATGGAAACCCTAGCTAAGAGAGAGAATTTCAAGCAAGCTTAATTGGGTAAGTAATCATGTCCCGTTTTTAGTAATTTTTACATTTTTGAGATCGTAATAACCTAATCTATCTATTTTGGGGATCAATTTGCAAATTTATTAAAGTATTAAAAGTTTTCCATGGATTAGTATGCTAAAATTTTGAAATTTATGGTAGAAAATGAAAGGTTGTTGATAGATAAACAACTTTTTGTAAAGGAAAATTTCATGAAATTATGATTTAGTGACTAAATTGTAAAGATGTAAAATTCATGGAAAATTTCTGAATTTTATGAATTACATCGATTGTAAATGTTATATGAAAAAGTTGACTAGGCTTGTAATAAGGATTAAATTGCATGGATTTTATTTTCCGAGCCTAGGACTAAAATCGTAATTAATTAAGTATAGGGCAAAATGGTACTTTGCCTAAGATGTAAGTTGGATTGAATTAAATGTGAAATGTGTTAAATTAATGCTAAATTCATTTATATAGATACAAAAAGGTCAAATAAGGAGTTAGATCGAGGAAAAGAAAAAATATCGGATTAGTAGATCTCCGTGTATGAGTAAGTGACGAGGTAAGTTCGTGTAACTAAATTATGTATATTAATATGTTTGAATTGAATGTTGTACATGTGTGAATTGTATAAATGTCTTACGATGAAAATCAATACATATCCGATAATACCCGATAAACGTTAAGTCCCGTTTGAATAAATGAAATTGGATGGATACAGATTTCGTGTATTGGTTGTGGTCCCGCATATGTTGCAGACACACCATAACTCTTACGAGCATTCTATTATAAGCCCTATCGAGCTTCCCATTATATGGTTCTTATGAGCATCCGTGACGGTAGTGATCCCGCATGTGTTGTGGATCACCGTAGCTTTTGTGAGCTGCTGCTTTGTTATATGATCTGCCAGATCTTGCATATAAATTCAAGTGACACAAACGCATCTCTTTATGAGCGCCTCGATATAGGCTCTTGTGAGCTTCCCCGATATGGCTCACTTGAACTTCCCCTGTTATATGGCTATCCGAGCTCGCGGATAATAACTCTTCTGAGTTACCCGTTAAGCTCAATGAGCTCCTGCTTTAAACTCTATGAGTTTCCCCGTTATAGCCCGAATAAGCTTCCTCGTTACATGGCTCACATGAGCATCCTGTTAAATGGCTCGAGAGAGTGCTTCCTGATTATGTGCCCTAATGGGTACCCCTGGATATAAATTGACAGATTTTCGCTTTGTACACTTTAAGTGTACTACATGAGCGTATCCATCGATATTTCAAATAAATTCAACTGCAAAGTTCGACATGGTTAAACTAAACTTGAAATGATTTGTCATGGAAATGTACATGTAATACTAAGTATGATATGGAAAGCATATGTATATGAAAGTTATTATATGATGAGCTCATCCATGTTCTTGGTATTTATGTGAATTACTTGACTAACATGATTGGTGAAGTTGTGTGTTTTAGGCTTTAAGCCAAAATTTCTTGGATGCTATTTATATGTTTATTTAATAAAAATGAATGGTAAGTTAAATTTTCTCATATACGAACTTACTAAGCAAAGAATGCTTACTTTGTTTTATCTTCTCTGCTTTATAGTACTTAAGCTCCTAAAAGGTTGGAAGCAGTGTCGAGCAAAATCACACTATCCTTCAAATTTCATTTTGGTATAAAAATGGCAAACTTTATTTTGGATATAATGGCATGTATATGTTAACTAGCCAATGTTAGCACAATAATGTTTTTTAGTTGTAACTAGCCATTGAATGGCTAGTGTTTGGCATATTTTGATGTAAATATAAAAGGCCTTATCATGTTTGTTGTGTGTATTGAAATGGTTAAATGATGGAAGTTATATAAGTATGTTAAGAATTTCATGAATTGGTAAAATACATACATATATGTTTATATGGTCAATTAGGTAAGATTGAATACTTGACAAATGTGATGATAATTCATGTAAAAGACTTAGATTTTGACTTGGTTTGAGAGTTTTGAATTGGCTTGTGAATGTGTTTAAATGATGTTGTAGGTGAAAGACAATTTGGTGAGAAAAGTGGCCTATAAATGGCCTATTTTTTCCACACGAGCGCAAGCTCTCGTTGCTGCAGGTGTGACACACTGCCATGCGACGCAAGCGTGTGGTTTGGCCGTGTCCTCGTGATCTTAAAATTTGAGAAACAGAATGCATCAAATTGCTCACACGCAAAGACACCGCGCTGCAGTGTTCTCACCAGGTGTGTCACACGGCCCAGCACACGGCGCAGGACTTGGCCGTGGTGACCCCGCACTTAATTATTGAAAATTTAATTTGTTCACACGCCAGCACACGAGCGCAGTGGTTGGCCGTGGTGACTTAAGTCGAGAGTTACACTGCTATGGACACGGCTAGATACACTGGCCGTGGTGCCTCACATCGAATGCACACACAAATTTAGGACACTGCAAGCCACTTGGGTATGTGAGCCACACACCTAGCCACATGGGCGTGTGTCCCCGCACCTAAGAAAATTTTGAAATTTCGCAAAAAATTCTCCGAGTTTCCTGCTTAGTCCCGACTTTTTCAAATGTATAAATTGGGCCTCGAGGGTCCATTTAGGGGACAATATGATTAAATATGATTGGTTTCTGATATGAATAGTAATTGATATGAATTAATTGTATTTGTTCTGTAAACTCCGGTAATGCTCCTTAACCATGTTCCGGTGTTAGATATAGGTTAGGGGTGTTACAAAGTAGGTCCTAAATGACACATTTTGTACCACACGGTCTGGTCATAAGGCCATGTGCCACTGAATCATAGAATGAATAAGAAGCACACGGTTCCCGATTGTCACACGAGCTGACCACACGCTCGTGTGCATACTCTAGATTTGGCCATTTAGTTTTCACATGGCCTCAGATTGTTATATTTGACCAGCCACACGACTGCAGTGATTTTTTTAATAATTGTAATTTTGATCGCACGCCACGCTTAGTTACACGGCTTGATACACTACGCAGACTCTAATTCCACATGGCTACACCCTTGCTACATACCGAGCACACTAGAGTGTGACCCTGCTTTGCATAATTTCTTCTTTTGTACAAGTTTCAAAATGATCCTTGTTTGATGCGGTCACGCCGAGCTTTCAGAAGCTCAATTTAAACCCGATTTTGCCGACCATTTTTTGGCCACTCAAATGTCGCCACGCACTCACTGCGCACTCCGAGCCGGGTTCGATTGCCTTGCTCGATTTGGGCTAGTGACGATCCAACCGATCCAAGCTAGCCATCGGTTGGACCGCCGCCCGCCACATACCAGTCCCTGCTCGACTCGCTTTTGATCTTGGTCTCGATTTTTGGCTCCTAGGCCCAATTTACAATCTCAGGTCCAATTTTCAAGTTCAATTACCTATTAGGCCAATTGTCTGGCTTGAAAATTAATTTTCAAAAATATCATATTAACTTTAATTAATTTGATTAATATAATTTTACTTTATCAAAATTAATTTTCCCAAAGATCACTTAGATTTTTCAAATTAATTTTTCAAGAAAATTCTTTAATTAAATTCTCTAGTTGAACAATTTATTTACCACCCAATTTAATTCCACATCGAATAAATCGACTCAATTAAATTATTTCCAAAGTCATAGAATTTTCTTCTAATTTGAAAGCAAATTGATCAAGCTTTTATTGAGCTAGCGCATCTTAACCAATCGATATATACAATTAGGCTTCTAGTAATTGCAATTATATCCGTACATCATTTCTATAATTCGCAATTACTTAATTATGGAGCCACCCACAAGAAGTACCATGATTGAAAACTCTTTATCGTGATACTTTATGAAAGAAATTCATCCAATTGCTTTGTCCAATGACCTCGCCATGTGTGTGTTACCTCATATGATATTCTTGATTTCTTTGAGTTAAATCCGCCCACTCAATACAATCTTATTTTATCTCATTGTCACAATTGTGTCTTCTTAATGATTAATATTATTATTGTCAACAAATCACTATGATAAATTTCTCATTTGAGAACAAGCAACTCGTGGCCACGCTCCATATTTATCAATCTACACAATGCCAATGAGAGGATATCGTTAACTCTTTAATTGAGCTATAAATTCCATCGCTCCTAGTAAAGCCATGTCATACGCAAGTCATGTACCCAACATACCGCTATCGACTGATCATCTTTGTAGAGCATAAGCCTCCACTTATATCAAAGCACATGAGTTACATACGCATGGTCGCTGACTAACTCATGATTTAGGTAAATCACACCATGAACGCTACTAATGAATTAATTCACAAATGGTTTCGCACTTAATTCATCTTGGGTCCAAATTAATCGATCATTCTTTCAATCAATACATCTATGTCTCTACCTCGTGGAGTCAATCGTTCGATAGCTAAGACTAGCAATCTCCCAATTGGAATTGTAGACGACATAATAATACTTTTGAATATTTGAATCAAATGCTCACTTTGATTCTTTTACTGGATTACTTAACTCATTTAGATTATCTACCAAATAAGTTATCTTTCTCGCAATGTAAATGTTCCTACAATGCCACTTATCATCACTTGAACTTAGACAATTAATGAGCTAATATTTTTCATCACAATTTCGCTATGCATGCATAAATATGAAAGACAAAAATACAAAAGACATATAAGTTGAAATGTTAAATTTATTTATTCATCGCTCAAAACATAGAAAATAATTATGTGTTTACTACAATATGGGCACGCTTTCTTAGCAAAGTCTCCATTACCCCACCTCTATTAGTTCCACTATCATTGGTTTCAATCATCTTTCTTCATCCTCCTTCGATGTCACTTTCTGCAAAATAACCAAGTTACTTATGTATGAAACATCAAGTCAACAAATATTATAAATCTTTACACACACCGTAACCGGTATTAGAAGAGAAGTTAGCATCGCATAGAAGCAAATACATCCGTAAGAAGATCCTCAAACAAACATTCATAGGTTGAACCTTTCCATATCCCCATATTTATCCATTATATAAATTCATAATTTCTTTGCTTCGCAATAAATACGCTCACTCGTACAAAAAGTAAGTAGCATGCACAAGAAAATCACAATAAAGTAGAAAAAGTTCATATAATACCTTCAACAACAGAGGCCGCCTCGTGTCATGCGTAAGATCTAGCTGCCTTTAGAACCTCTACCATAGGAGCTTTTTCCAACTACAACCGCCCTTCTCTCAAGTTGTAGTGTTGGTCTTTTTGTTTCTTCAGATTCTTTATGTACCTCTGCCTTCTGTTTACTCCTATAATCCCATTTTCACTTAGGACAATGGGCATCTCATAAAAAATCCTTAAGTTCCTGCTACAAACCTAGTAAAACATTGCCAACATCCCACATGCCATGAGGCCACGCCTTTTTGCATGGTTTGACATCATCCAATAGGTTGCTACCAATTATGTTAATGTTTGTTTTGTCCCATTATATTTGGGCTCCTCCTCATCAGACATTATTTCCATATATGGTACAAGCTATGAGTGTCTTCCACCTTTATCAAGTAAACCTTCGCATAAGCCTTAATACAAGTGCATCTCCGAATTGGTCTCCAAAATGAGTTTCAATGTATTTTGATCATTGCTAGGCTCGCATCAGAAATTGGGAATGGAAATCCATCTCTACGTAATTGTTGAACTTTAATGTAATTTTCTCACTAAATGCATATTATTTCAGTGGGTTGTCATCGTTGTCATGTCTTTTCTAGTCACAAGATCATAAAGACCTTATGATAAACTTCACTAGTAAGAGACAATACATACATGTGCGTAGCTAGGGGCTAGCAAGGCCTCCTAAAAATGATAAAATTTTTATTTAACTTTTAAAAATTATAAAGATATAGGCTATTAAATGGTGAAATTACATTTTTACTATCGATAAATTGCAATTTAATTTCTACTTCTAATTTTTTTTTTTTTTTTTGCTTTGCCCCTAAATATATATATATAAAAGCTCTTCTAAACACATCAACTAAAGGTTCTTTTCCTTTTTTGGCGACAATATATATAAAAAGAGCAAACAAAGCCCACCAAAAGTCCCCATCACTGACCCAAAGGCAACCCCAGTAAGAATTTATAACCTACAAAAAAGAAAGGATGCAAGATAAATGAAAACCTCCAAATACAATAGTGATACCAAAAAGTACAAAGAATCGCCCTCTTCAAACCCACTTCGCTTAAACGGTGTTTCTTTTGGGGATTGAAAACTTGTATTTGAAGTTAGAAAACATTCAATCTCCCCGCATTCGAGTAGATACCACATATCCTCCATGGTAGTAGTACATTTGAATTCATCACTTTCAATAGGACGCCATAAGGCTTTTTTGTGTGCCATCGCTTTCGAACGATGATTTGAAAAGAATGAAACACAAGCAAAAGAAACTAAAAAATATGGGGAAAATACTACCAACTTCAAAGTTAGATCAATTAAAGGTAAACCTTGAAAAAAATTGTAGAATAGAAAACAAGTGGAACACAAGTGCAAACTTAGAAGAAATAACAAAGACTTCGTAAAATATTCAAGTAGAAAAACAAACAGAAAGCCATAAAGCAAAAGTAAGTAAAGATAACACCTAACTCTGCCTATTTATAAAGAAAGAGCAATCTTTCATTTGCACTTAATGCGTGACAAAATAAGCAAACATACGCAACACTTGCGCACAATTCTCAACATATTGCACAAACTAGCCATTCCCAAAAAGACACATAATTTTCTTGTATCACCATTATTGATCTTGTATCACTATTATTGATCACCCGATCACTCAATGTAAGCGCCACCATTTTAAGTCATGCCTTCATAACTTTTTTACCTATTTAAATTCGTAGTCTACCTTAAATATTAATCTTAAATTTTAAAATTTTCAAATCATAAATTTTGTAAGTCATGAGTCCCAAATGTTGCCAACGGACCTAATTATTTCGCAAGCTTAGAGAACTCACTTTATAACCTCCCTCATTTAAGGGACAATTATTTTGCCACCTCCACGAGCCTTACACATTTCCAAACAAGGCAAACCTCGTAGTCTCCTACACATGTCCTTGCTAGGCAAATCTCACACCAAGTGGATATTAGATATCGTGCAACTCAACAACTCAAAAACCTTGGCACAAAGCTACTTCCATAGGAACACATGAAACATTGATCTTATTGATTACTTGGTCATCTTAAGGCATTACATCATCAACTTAGAAGGTCACATCGCGGCCCCTACAAGAAGACAAGATTTGATTTTACTGCCAATGGGATCTAGACATGTGGTACCCCTTGCCTCTCGTATGTAAGCTCACTCACAACACTAAATAAATCGTCTAACACAGAGAAAAATATTTAAAACATTGTTCCCTCTCTAAACCCTTTCTTTCATCCCTAAGTACCACAACTCTCCGCCCCATCAAGGTGAATTGCCTTCATCTCCATCAATTCCTCGTTGATTCCACACGTTAACAAATACCTAAGTGAAAAGCGCTATAATTTAGGGTATTGTTAGAAATTATTATTCAAGTAAACTGACATTTTATCACAAATCTTTTAAGATTTTAAAATTTTATGTTTCCGAGTTATATTATATATATATGGAAAACTTCTTGTGTTTCAATCTCATCAAATGTTTTGTTTGAAAACAAAGTTTATCACATGGTAAAATAATATTGAAACGAAAGAGATTTACATGACGATTAGAAATATGGCATGCGTAGCGTTATATCCTACGCAAGTTTCCATCTGTTCACTAACATATTTAAAAGCATATATACAAATAAATTTGGTATAATGATTTAATGGGCATGTCTTGCAAATTTTACGACAGTATGAAAGGTTTTCTAGGATTATACTAGACATGCTATTAGCAGTAAAAATCTCGAAAACACTTTTAGGCTTGGTAGTAATCTTTTTTTCTTTTTTTTTTTTAATGGTTGACATGGTAGTAATCTCTATTGAGAATGAGCTATTGGATCGCTCTAACTTCCGATAGCTTCAAATCCCGCTAGCTTGTATCTTGTTAGCTTCCATCTTGCTCTTGGAATCCTCTATCTTTACATTCCGCTAGCTTCAAATTTTACTAGCTCTTGCTAGCTTTCATCCCGCTAACCACAGATCTAACTTAGAAGATAAATAAATATAAAAACTTTCTTTAGAATAAAACTATTAAAATGATAATCAACAATCAAATTAACATATAAAATAGAGAAGTAGATACCTTCTGCAACCGTATAGCAGAGCCGCATAAATCCTTAATCATGTGGTTGCGCTTATTTTATTTTATTCTTATTTCATAAATCGATCGTTATTTAGTTTTTCATGACTATACACCCAGATTTCTAGTGTATCAAATTCAACAAGGAAAGAATCCAATCTCACTCTGATACAATTGCAGATCTTAAGATTAAAGTTTTGGGATCTCATAAAATATTTAAATTTCTAAGAGTTTAATAAGAATTTAAAAAAAAAATCAAAAAAATTTGAAATTTTGAGATAAATAAAAATTTTCAAAAATTTTAAGAGAACTTAATTTTCTTTTTTAAAATATAAAATAAGTATAATGAAAACTTTCAAAATTTCTGAAGGACCTAATCAAAATTTTCTAAAAACTCCAAAGAAAAAAATGAAAATTTCCAAAATTTTTGGAGATTAATTAAAATTTACTAAAAATTCCAAGAGAGCAATAAAAAACTCCCAAAATTTCGAGAAGGCAAGGCCCCCTAAACCACCATTAATTAGGGTCCGCCTCTGCTCTCGTAAACACAGTTTTATCTACCAGTTTCTCTCTCACTAACTTTGAAGTTCCAAAGTTCCGCAATCCTTAATTTTTAGTTGTACCAATATTTTCAATCCTCATAATTTCTATTTCGCAGAATCTCTCTCACTAACACTTTTTTTAACTTCTTTAACTTCGGGAACTTCTATTGCGAAAACTATGAAAGTTAACCTTAAAACACCATTCCATCTAAAAAAGCACAGCTTGAAATTTAGCAATGCTTTCAAAACTGCATTTAGGTCAAAAACACTTTTGAACAAAAATTAAAATTTTCTACTTCTGCTTTTGGCCAAAAATTATTTTCCAAAGTATTTTTTGTCCCAAAACACTTTTGAAAAACTCAAAATAGCTTGTTTAACAATCCTTTTATCTCAAAAATGCTTTTTGTCCAAAAGTGCTTCAAAAGCAATGCTAAGCTGACTCTAAATACTTAACAAGTTAGCTTATTAACTTTTCTTTGGAAAACAAATGCTTCTCCTCCTCGTTAAACAAAGAATGCATTTACGCAAAGCATCCTTGCCAAAAATATGTTGTCTGAGTAACCTCCATATAACAATCACTATATCCACTACCCATATAACTTCTCTCCCATTATCCACGTTCAAGTAACCTCTTACTTCCACCACCACCTATTATTTACGGCACATTCACCCCTTCTTTAATAATCTCCTTTCATAACCTCATTAAGAGGGACATAAATGAAGGATAGAACGTTTCATTTGAGGACTTATTCTAAATTCTCTACAATTTTCTTTAAACAATCACAACCACCACTGTAACTTCTCACTTTTTGTACCACTGAACTTGTTTTTCAGAATCTGCTCCAATCTTCCTCTCCACCATCTCTTGACAACACTCCATTTTACTATATTGTAACATATCCTCACCTTAACAAAGAACACTCCACAACAACTTACCATGAATCCATTACACTCTTCCAAACAAAAACAATTTGATAGAATGTGAAACACACCCGCTTATATGCTCAAAAACTTTTCCTTTTCTATATGATGTAAGATTAATGACACAAACTAAGCTCCAAGTTCCAGATTCAACTAGTTCTTATCACCCTCTGAGCAGATTCAATATCCCTGTACAACTTTCAAGAAAAATGTACAAATTGAGAAACTTCAGAAGCAATAGACAAGATATAGAATCAAATTATGCATCCAATAAAACGGATACATGCATAGTTTCACCAAAAGATCAATTTATTTGTACATTAGCTATTCCATTGTTTTATAGGAGGATGGCTACGAGAACACAAACAGATTCAAAGGGGGGAAAAAAGAGTTGCATTTTAGTAAACTTTATTAAAATTATCTAACTCTAATCCATGTGGTTTTCAATAATAAAAAATAACTCAACCACATGGGTATATCATGTTCGTAAAGGGGAAAAAAAATACTTGGAAAACCCCCACACTTATACTTGAAACCGGATTTTCACCATCCCAAACTCCATGAGGTTTAATATAGAAAACAAACTACTATGGATGTACAATTTTACAAACTATACCATATCTTACCCGAGGATTGTAGTATGATTGAACTTGAATTATCAATTGGCAGTAATGACAGCAATTAAATCTACAATTGCCCCGGCCCTCCCTAGATGATAATGGAGGCTTGTTTGTGCCTAATGTTGAAGGTTGTAAGGGTTCTACTTTGGGCCCTCCTGGATACAAAAGAGTGATGATAAGTTGATATGCATATAGTGGAAAACCATAAAAGTATCAGACAAACTATGCTACTCCGACTCTCTGTTTTCTTTGAAGTATCCATGTCCAGTACATAAACAGACAGGTAGGGGAGTATGGTCTTCCAACTATATTAAAAAACTTGGAAAACTATGAGCATATTTATATCGGGCATAAACCCATATCCAATACTCACTTGAACATATCTATGTCAGACACATACTTGTATCTGATGTTTTGCCTTCAAACCAGAGTAACATAGCAGACAAGCTTTTCAAAGGTGAAAAGAGATAATAAGACAAGGTGAAACATAAAGATAATTTGCAGTCATCCCGCTCTTCTTTAACCTAATTGACAACAAATGGCCAGATGTCTAACAAAATAATTAAAATAATGACACAAGACAATGAAAACAAGACTCTGAACAAGCAGCTTACACACCTTCAAAAATGAAGTGGAACAGTTTCGTGATTGTGTTCGTGATTTTGCAAGCATATGGTGTTGTTGCTGCATTTGCTTAAACTGTTGCAATGAAGCAAAGTTAATTCCATTCTGTAAATTCCCATTATCTTGGTCTATATCACCATCCTCGGTAATTTGTGATCCACTATGATGTAAAATTTGAGAGTAAGGGTTGCCTGAAGCTGCTCGTTTGAGATTGCCACCATCGAAAGAGTATGATGGCACAGTTTTTAAACGTCTTCGCAAAACCTTGAATGCAGAACTTTGCTGCAGTTAAATAAAAAGTTCAGTACAATTTAACAATGAAAAAATAATGCAAGTTGTGTGTGTATCAGTCTGTAATGGGTACGAAGGCACAAGATATGTCCCCTTTAAACCATCCAACACTTGACATTGGGAGTAAAAGAAAACATTGACCCGTTTGGATGAAGATAAAGTTTAAACCCATGTTTCTTATAGTAGGATTAGGAGAGGTACCTATAAAGAAAGTAGCAAAGACATACCTGTGGAAGTAGCATCAAAAGACCATATAATGCTTTCAGCAACCATATGTATTGTCTGGGTTCAAGAAGCTGGAAATCAGAAAATATCAGCCACATAACAGGTTTTTAAAATTCCAAAGAGAAACAAGGAAAATGGAAATCTAAACCAAGTATGTATTACAAAATTGCAACTACAATGACAACCAATAAAATCACTAAAGCTCACATATTTTGTCACAGTAAAATGATTAGCAAGGCCTAATTTTCGAGTTCCTGAATATATGCAACTATCATATAAAAGATTGATAACCAGTCACTGAAATTGCGGATGCATAACCTTTTCAAAAAGGAAGGCTTCATAATGCACATCAATGGCATAACATCCCATCATAAAATGGTAGAGGTAAGGAAAAGTTTTAGACATTACCATACGAGTAAACATATATATTATGGCAAACAACATAAAATTGCAATCGATCATGAATAAAAAATACTGCTTAAGACTTGCTGAAATATAAGCAAATATCAAAAGTGAACCAAAAGCTAAAAGAACATATCTGGTGATACAATCCCCAATTAAAGCTATTAAAACAATTGTAAGGCAAGTTGTTAGTATTTGTCTAAGCACCTGCAATCTTAGATAAGTGAAGACTGGAGTTTCGAGCAAGTTTAATCAACTTATCAAGCTGACCAAGAATTTGGCATTAATATCTTCCTCGACCAGGACTGAATCACAGCACATGCATGTTGGTACGCCTAACATGCAAATAAATAATAGATTAATCATCATGAAAGTATATGGTGCAACACCGCACCTCTTCCCTCTGCCATCACACATGAAAATTGAAAGACTGGCTATCCATTTAAAGGAGTTACGGAATCTTACCTGAGCTAATAAACAAAGACTAATGATTGCCATGGGTGAATGGCACCATGATGCATACAAAGAAACAAATAAATCTTTTCCAGCAGCATTAACAAGTGACTGTTTCAAAAGTTCCCCAAGCTCAGATAGCTCAGAAGAAGTGAGTAGAATTAAATTCAAAGCCTGAATCACAAGCTTACTTAAAATTTTAAATGACTACCTAATGGAAATACCATTCTACTAAATGAACAAAGATTTGAAAAAAAAAAAAAAAAAAACAGTAACTTCAATGACAATGTCATGGTTATCACATATTTAAAGTTAATGGAGTTGCTTCATGTTATTACTTATAACCAAAGAGAAAACTATTCCATTAGATAAGCTTTTTAACTACATGACAGAACCTGAACCATAACGCAGGCAAAATCTAGGTCTGCTTCTCCTCTAGTATGGTGGATAGCTCACGATAAACCCTTTCAGCATCCAGGAGAACACAAAGTCTACGGATTATTAAAGCACCACGCCTAAGAAAACAGGAGGATGATTTGCAAAAGAAAAGGTGAGACATATGTATAAAATTAAAATAAGCAGAGCAAGTTGGCCATGTAGCCTACACGAGTGCTCAACTCATTAAAACAATTCAAAACAATAATAATTTCAAATAAGAAAATTTGGGGCTTGAGGGTCCTAGAATCACCTCTCCAGAAGAGAATGATCAATCCGGAAATTATGCACCAGAAAAACAACAAGTTGGCGGAAATGTAGGGGATCTTGTGCAATGCAAGCATGAATGTCAAGAACCAGGAGCACCACCTGGTGCAGAAATCCAAATGCAAGATAAAATTAGTATACACAAACAAGAGCAGTTTTAGGTTAACAGTACAAAGAAACATTTTAATAGACAATGGGAGTAGAAATCCTCTTGCAAAAGCAAAACTCTTTCTAGGCTCTTGGGAAAATGATATATTAGCAAAGTTAACTAAAAGTTCCAATAACAGTTCCACTCAAGAAATAAGATAATACATAAAGGGTACATCCTATTGTAATTATAATGATGCTAAACAGAATAGCAAAACAAAAATAGAAGTAAAAACCCTTGATGAAACAATCAAATCAGAAACACATAAGCAGGAGCATAACTTTACCTCATCAGAAGAGTCAGATAGAGCTTTCAACAGGGTGTCAAATATGTCGTTTAGAAAACACAGGACCTGTTTCAGGTGAAAAATTTAACATCATTTTTATTGGAGAAACACTAGCATCAGAAAATTCAACTGAATAACAAGCAACTACAAAAACTAAAAGAACAGGAGTGCTAATTTAGACCATGACCTTATACTTTGCATCTACTAAATGCACATAAATTCAAAATAAGTGCTTCCTCACCTCAGCACGATGTCTGTTTAAAAGGGTTGATATCCAGTGCAATGCTTCAATTCTGGTAGCCTCCCACTCACTATCCAGTTGCCTGATCAAAATCATTGTAAAGTGAAACTATTTCAGCAGTATTAGAAAACATCATTTTAAGCACTTTTCCATAGCTCTTCATAATTCAGAAACGCAATATATTTCCATAGAAGTGCAAACTGCCAGAAACATTCTAAACCAAGCATTTTTCCCAGATAACAAAGACTACACCTCCTCGCAATGGAGAGAATGCCACCCACATCAAAGTTTTCTGTTGGATTAGCCTCAATTGAACGAAGTGCTTCATTGGTTTCACGAGCAACCTAATATGAGAACATTAAGACAAACACGTAAAATGACAGAAAGAAAACAACTACACGAGTTTCTATAAGCAATTGCAGATAATTAAGATGCATTAAGGAGACTGCAGAAGAAATAAACTTACTACTCTAATTTTCTCTTCTTTATCAGATATGCAGGGGAGAATGGCTCCCAGTATGTCCGCATAGTAGGGAAAAAGCTGGTCTCCACCAAGTTTTACGAACTCATTTATCTGTACAATGACAATCAAATTTGATACTGTCTATGAAATATGAATGTACCAGATGGAATAGTAAGTCTATGAACAGCAAGAAAAGTCAAGATTATCATAGTCTGGACAAACATATTGACAGGGGCAGAATCTGTTTTCAGATTCTTCTCCTCTTTTCTGATAGGGTCCTCCTTTCTAGGGCAAGATTAAGTCCAATTCCACTTACCCAAGTGATGGCTGTTAATCGAGTGAATTCATCAAGAGCGGCTGCCCTTTGCACCAATATTTCAGCCATGCGACCATAATCTACAGACTTCAAGAGTAGCACTGCTCGAGTCAGAAAATTACAAATGAAAAAAACATTTTCTTTTTATGAGAAACTTTCGTAAATGATACACAATAAAGCCATAAAATTCTTTACTAAATAAGTTACCAATCATGTTATTCATATAAACATTTGTAAAAAGGCAATCTTGGCATAAGAAACTTTAAGAAAAGTGACCATGGAGCTGATCCACAGTTAAAAGAACAAGTACTTTGAGGAAGTCTTACTGGAGAGTTCTTAATCTCTAGGAGAAACTCTGAAAGTGCTGAATCAGCTTGCTGCCGTATTTCACGACTAGAATCACTTAACATATTAAACAAACCTGAAAGTTATCAAGAGCTAATTTAATCACTTCTCATAGAGAGTAGCATACTAGTTTAAAAGACCAAAACTTTATTACCATCAAGAAAATCAGGGAGGAAACCCAACATGTCAATATCTGGAACACTATCCAGTACAGTTATCCATCCAACCAAAAACTGACGGACATAGGGGTTTAGGACATTCATGCGCTCTCTCAACAATGGTATAAATTCTTCAATACTGAGGAGAAAACAACCATATGACAACATTATCAAGATGGTTCCCAGAAAATTAAAACGAGACCTCTAAATATAACAATATTCATGGAGTGAAACTAGAAGCAAATAAAGCAAACCTGAACTGATCACTTTCAGTAACAATGTCCTGTTTCACATTGTAAAATAGAAGAGCAATAAATTTCCATATTTCACATAATTATTAAGATGCCAACGTTTAGATGAGAGGGCACTTACTAACCTTCACAAGCCTATCTAAAAGGTGAGCAGCACTCTGTACGTTGGCATCTGAATCAGCAGAAAGCTTGCATAAAGCATCAAATATCTTATTAAAGAATATAATAAAATCTCCTCGACAACCTGTAGGCAGAAAAAGCATTTCCAGTCCAATATTAGTCAAGAAACAAGAAGTTGTAACCAAATAAAAAAGAAACACAATCTCCTTTCACCTTTGCAATGTTATATAGAGCTTCACAAGCATAATAACGAACTCTGCTATCTTGGTCAGAAAAAGAACTAAGCACTGGTGGCACAATTTGCTGGGAGATTGCATAGAAAGCAAATAAATCACTAAACAATAAAAAAAGAAAAGGAGAAAAAGAAGTGTTTGAAAAAACAACAACAACTGAGAAAAGAACTGCCTTATCTAAAACAGGAAAACATAAACATCGAAGATCACAGCAGGCAACAATATTCCATTTTTCCTTTCTATTCTCTTTGGGAAGGAGTATAATCTGAAGTAATGCTAATCCTCTCTAACTGCAAAAGCATATAAAATCTCAACCCCTACCAGATATCAGAGAGGTCAAGAGGTCAAAAATCTAAAGTTCATTAAATCTACAATGGAATATCCGATAGCTTATGTCAGGTAACAGTTAATAAGGCACACCAAATGTATGCCTACAGCAGTTGCTTTCTTATTCATAGACAAAGACATACACACATTAACAATACTAAAACATTAGAAGCATAAGGCACAAATCTTTAAACCTTAAAACAGAAATCTTGGTTCTTAAATGACGAATCAATGGTAAATATTACCCTTAGTAGTTATAAGATTTAAACATGTTAATAGACAGCATTTAAAGACAACTGATTCTACTCTCAAGATGTTGGGCAGCTTCGAACTCAACCCAACAGTGGCGGCAGCTAAACCTATCAATCCTCCCTGCATATACGCAACAACTTAAACAAAACTAAGCCAAAATTCAAATTGAATAGATAAAAACAAAATTCTCATGAAAAGGTTCAAAATTTTGAAAATTATTCATCATGCACCAACCTTACGGTGATTGGCTTGTGGTGAGTCAGTAAATTCAGTAGCTAATAACTTGATCACCGCCGATATCTTCTCGTGATCTCCCGATGAAGCCAGCTGTTTCACAATTCCTTCAATCTACACATGATTATGGTGACAAAAGAGTAAGCAATTCAATCATTAGAAAACAGACTTCGATATCAAATTCCATGAAAATTCAAAAGTAAAATAAAAAAAGAAGGAGAAATAACCTCTAGGGCCGCATTCTTGCGCTTCTCGTACAGCTTGTCGGAGAGATTACGAAGGACGGAGGCGGGAATCACGGAGAACGCGTCGGCCATAACAGAAATTAAAAAAAAAAACCCAAAAAGTTTTTCCTTCGATGAAATCAAATTCGTTTCCTGATCTTTTCAAATTCGAACCTGAACATCCCTTTGGTCTTTTAGGGTTTGATGTTTTCCTTTCGGGAACGGAAAATGAAAAATCGAGGTAATTAAGATCTGGTGAAATTGAGTAGAAACTAGAAACGAATCGTTTAAAGAAAGAAAAATTACAAAAGTCAATACGATATGATATTCTAATTTCCTTATTAAATTTTTGGTAAAATACGGTTTTTTTTTTTTTTCAAGTTTTTTAAAAATTTAGAAGTAAATTCAAGATTAATTTCAAAAAGAATTTCAATCATTTAATTTCCTTTTTTAAATTCAAAATTTCACATAATTTTATTTCAAAATTTCAATATAACATAAAAACTATTTATAACCTTTTACAAATATAATCACATTCATATTAAATATTTTTTATATTATTTATTTTTAACATAAGTATTACTTTTTATAATTATTTTTAATTTATAAAATTTCAATAATCTATTTTTTTTCTAAAACAATTATTTATCCAGAGTAATTTCAAATGCTAACATTTTGAACTACTAAATTCTAAAATAGTGTTCTAAAATACTAACATTTTAAAATTTTGAAAAATTTAAAATTTTCATCCAAACACATTTTTAATGGTGACTTACCTCTTTCCTCTCTAAATTTTAAATAAGGAAATAACTTATATTAGGATCATTTTAAAAGACATAGTTTTTAGGTATCAATAAAATAATACCGCTATTAAATTTTAAAAATAACAAAATATTATTATACACTCATTTATATCTATTATTTTCTCCAACTTAATTTAACTTTAATTAAATTACTTAAAAAATTTAATTTTTTAAATTATAAACAAACTTCTTTCCTTCTTTTACAATTTTTAATCATTTTGTTTTTTTTTAATTTAATATAATTTTTATTTTTTTGTTCTAGGTATTGGATATTTTTCTTTTCTTTTTTTCATTTTAAATTGTTTTCTATTTCATGTTATACATTTTTTAAAAGTAAAAATTATATTGCATTAAATCTTCAATAATAAGAATTGTGTAAATTTTAAAGTTTTTATTTATTTGATTTTTTTAGTTTAATTACTTATTTTTTTATTTAAAAAAGTTGAGTTGGAGATTAGGTTGAATATTATATTTTTTGCTAAATTAAAGAATTTGATAAAGTCTCTCGGGCTTGTAAGAGCCCAATTTTGACCTGACTTAGAAATAAACTAGAATAAAACAAAAATTAACCCAATTGTCAATAATACCATTTACAAAGCCCAAAATAAACCACCCATAACCCACTTATACCCCTAAAACAGATTACACCTAAACCCATTACACCCATCAACAGACTAACCTATACTACCCAAAGGGGCCCAAACATTAGCGAAATTGGCGTAAAACCTAGGGTTTCTAGAGGACCCTCGCGCCGCAGCCTCTGTCCCGCACCTACCAACAAATACACACCATCAACGCCGCAATCCGCGCTTTAGCCACCGCCGAGATCTCCGCCTCCCGCACGTAAAAGGAAAGAACAAATGAGCATGGCAATATTTTTTATTTAATTCCTTTTTTGTTTTCATTTCAAAGGCTATAAAAGCCTACAAGAATCTATAAAAGTGGATACGATAGACAGAGAGAAACACACAGGTTGACGGAGGAATAAAAAGCAAAAGAAATTTTTTTTTTAAAGAGAACACAGAGTTCTTGGCTGGTATTTTTCGATTCATTTTTATTTTTTTTATTATGCATGTTATATACACAAAATAACAAAAAAAGAGAATAAAAGGAAAAAGACGATTTTTTTACTCTAAGCGCCCGCCACTGACGACGGCGCGTGAGGTGCGTGGCACGGGCCCAACGTCCACCATGGAGACCAGACGAGAGCATCAGAGAATTTTTTTTTTTTAGAGCTTTTGTTTTTTTAAAAACCCGCTCCTAAATGATTTTTTTCACGCTTTACATATATAATAATGTGGAAACGCGCCGCTTCCGCTAATTCAATAAGCGAAAACGACGACGCTTCAAGGATCCGTGATGACCCGACCCGCCTCATCAGATCCGCGCATTTTTATTAATGGCCTAATTGCCATTTCAAATTTCTCCCGCATTTTTATAATTTTTAATTCCGCTTAATTTAAATTCTTTTTATTTTTAATTTAGGCCCCAAAACTCCTATTTTGTTTCAATTGAATCATCGAGCATTTTAAAGGCCAACATCGGAACGACGCCGTTTTGAAAAAGAGGCATAATTGCCATATTGGTCCCTGAGATTTAACGCGCATTCAAAATTAATCCTTTTTATTTATTTTAATTGCTATTTAACTCCTATTTTCTTTATTTTAATTTTATTTTTATCCTTTTATTTTATTTCATGATTTTACATTATTTTAAATTATTTTATTAAATAGTTTATATTGTTGTCTTTATTATAATTTATTAAATTTATATATATATATATATATATATTTATATTTAATTATTTATTATTTTATTTAGCTTAATATTTTTTTATGATTTATATATTAAGTATTATATTATGTTTTTTAATTTGTATATTATATAATAGTACATTATATCATATATTATTTTTGGAATTTTTTTATAAAATTTATTTATATTTTATAACTTATTATATATGTATTTTTTTATAATTATTGAATTATATATATGTTTTATATAGAAGTACTATATATCATTTACTAATTATTATTTTTATATATATGTATTAAATTATTAACTTAAATTTATTTATCATAAATACTTTTTTATTTTTTGTTTATATATGTATATATTAAATCATTTTAAAAATTGTCACATTCTTTTTTATCTTTTAATGTTTGAACATATTATTCCTTCTTTTTATTTGATTTTGTTATTTCATGAAAATTTCAATTATTGCTATTTATTACATGTTTATTTATTTTTATTCTTTAGATCGTGTATTACTTAGCATAGTTCATTATATATTTATATTGTATTATTCTTTTATTATTGTTTGATAATTTGTAATTACGTGGAATTGCTATTAAATATGTATGATTCACTCAAACTGCATTTATAAAATACCTTTCGAATCAAAATATTTATTTCAAAATGGTTTTCAAAATACGGTGATATGTGATATTTGAAGGATTTCGAGAAGAATCTTGCCCTAACTCATTGGGTCTGATTTTTCTTATGAAACTTTAGGTATTACCTATCCTTTTTCCTTAAAAACCGATATTTACCAATTTCAAATAAAAACCTATTCTTGGGAATTTGAATCACAGCCTTTAACTTATTGGGTCTCGACGCTTTGCTTCTCTGGTAGGAATTTTCTAAAATAAAGACGTGCTTAGTCTCAAAGTCATGAGATGTTATATCCTAACTTATTGGGTAAAGAGTTTTATTTCTTTGAGATAGGTAAGTCTGGGTTTTTTTTCATCAAATAAAAGGTCCATTTTTTTTATTTTTTTTTAGTTTTAACATTAGGGTATGATTTTATCGATTAGGTACCAATTTTTGGACGTTATAGTGCTAACCCTTCCTCATACGTAACCAACTCTCGAACCCATTTTTCTTGTTTTTCGTGGGTCAAAATAAGTATTTTAAAATAAACGATTTTCAAGGTGATCCAATCACACCTAAGTAAAAGGATTGGTGGTGACTCCATTTTCGTTTTTAAAAGTCGATCCTCATTTTTAAAATCGATTTTTAAAATGGTTTCGACAGCTTGGCGACTCCGCTGGGGATCAATAAGAGAGTCAAGCCGTAAAGTCGATAAATTCATGTCCTATTATTGCAAATTTGAAATTCTAATTTGAAAAATCTTCCTTTTTATTGCATGTGTTTTTTTTTATATCTTTACATTGCATTCGCATGACCGCTGTGGTCGCACTCCAAGTGGGAGCAAGAAGTTACCCTTCGTGAGGTTTTCACCTCCGCAGATAGTGAATCGCTTTCGAATACATCCGCATTCTATGTCTTCGTGAGATTTTCATCTTCGCAGTACCATAGGGAAATGTATTCTCGAACCGAACTCTCGGTCCATATGAGCCTATAATGGTGAGGATCGAGGAATCACTGTTCAGTACCTTCAACTTTAGAACTAAGCTATATATAGTGAACCCTAAGGGCTTACCCCTAGGTAGAACCATGTCAAACCCTAGTGGTCACCCTAATAGGTTCTATGTTATTTATTTTTCCCGTGCTAACGGGTTTTCTTTTGTTTTGATTGCATTGCATTCACATCATAGAAAAGAGGTGTTGATTTCAAATTCGATTGCAAATAAAAAGTTTGTCATAAGAAAACGGGTTTTTTGATAAAGTGGATTATAATACTAGCCTTGTCCGAATATAGTCTAAGTGAACACAACAAGAGAGGACTGAGAGCCGACGAAGGAATACAAGACTTTATTATCCGATGATTCAAGCTTCGATAAAGACTAATCGAGAATCACCACGCCTTAATTTTTCTCAAGAAGCTAACGAGTATTATAGAGCAGTTGAGTCGCTGGCCCCGCATCAAGCAAAAATGAGCTGCAGGAGGCATCTATTAGAAGTTTGCAAGACTTGACTTTTGGGCGAAGAAAGGATTCATGTTTTCACTTGACTATGAGGATAAGGTCGTGTATGCGATCCGCTTTATGTAAAGAAATTTGCTTTCTAGAAAAGTTTTTCTAATGTAACCGATTCAGATCAACGCTCTCTCTCTTTGCATTCATGCATTTGCATTACATAACATCATATGCATTCAAGTCTATAGAGAGAGTCTAATTAGTTTAAATTATAGGAGAGAGAGAGAAAGAAAACTGAAGTCAACACCCTTACTGTGATAAGAGCTAAGTCAAGGAAAATGGACCGTAGAATGGAGCAATGCCAAAGAGATATGCAGAACAGATAGCCAAGCTCCAAAGAAGAGATGAGAGACCAAATATTGAGGCCCAAAAGAACATGATGGCCCAAATGGCCTGGGATGATGAGTGGGATAATAGACAAGGGAAAGGGTCCCATAGTCAATGTCAAGACAATGAGGATTTCCTAGGGATTCACTCCACCACATGTGCAAACACAACCTCGAGGAATATCCTGTGAGGCCACCTGTCACAATTAGGCCTCAAAGAAGGGCAAGCCGACACCGGGAGTGCCCATGAATTTTCAAGTTGGCGCAGATCCAACCTGTGAGATAACCCCGCTAACCCTCGTTATTCCCGATTTGGATATAGCAGTAAAGGGAAGGGATGAGAATCGAATCTTCAAGCGAAGTTGGAGGATCGCTGTAGATGGTCGGAAGAAAAGTTCCGTGCTTTGGAAAATACTGATTATCACCATGGTATGGACGCAAAGACTTGAGTTTGGTTCCAGACGGTGCTTCTCATAAGTTCAAGATGCCGAGTTTGAGAAGTATAATGGAACTAGTTGCCCCAAGCCCACATCACTATGTTTTGTAGACAGATAATCAAGCACGCGAATAATGATCAACTTCATTCATTGTTTCTAAGACAGCTTTGTAAAGCAAATACTAGATGGTACAATCACCAAATGTGCTAACATTAGCTCATGGAGAGACTTGGCCCAAGCCTTCATGAAGCAAGATAATCATGTCACGCATACATGACGCTCGATCAATCATGTTGCAAAACATGGAAAAGAAATCAAACGAGAGTTTCAGCAATACGCACAAAGATGGAGGGAAGTTGCCATGCAAGTTCAACCGCCTCTCTTGGAAAAGGAAACCACCATGTCGCTTTATCAACACTTTAAAGGCACATTTTATCACCCATATGATAGGAAGCACCACTAAAAGCTTTGTGGATATAGTCATGGCGTGAAATGATAGAAAATGCCATAAGGGGGTGGCAAGATTGAAGCGGAGAAACTACTAGTAAGGTCTACCCCTAGGAAAAAGGATGATGAGGTGAATAATACGAGTACATACAACAAAGGATACTCAAAGGTAATCACCGTTAGCCAACCGAAAGTGGTTACTACTGGGCAACAAGGGTCGATAAGACAGAATCAGCCCGCATAAAATGCCGAAAGATCCAATTTATGCCAATCCCAATGACATATAAGGAGATGTATCATACTTTATTAGATGTACATCGCAGCCCCCATTTTATTCAAATCATGCAACCTCCGCTCCCAAAATGGTATAACGAGAATACCCAATGCGAGTACCACGCAGAATAAAGGGTCATTCAATTGAAAATCGCACTCACGCTTAAAAAGTCGTTGAAAAGCTCATCAAAATGGGAGTTGTGGAAGTCGCATTTATCATCAAAATCTGATCACTTCGACGAGGCAAGAAATGTGATTATTGAAGGAGGAGACAAGAAAGTTATGACTTTTCAAGAAATCAAAAGCTTGAGAAGGAACCGGGAATAATGTTTCCAAACCTTGTGTACTTGGGAGTGTTTTGAATAATGGACCGAGGAAGAGATTCTTGTATTTTTAGAAGCACATCTAGAATAATATTCAAAACATGCTTGTTGCCTTAAGCCTAGAGGCGTAAGAATTCTTTTGTGAAATAGGCTCGTGTCCTAAATTTATATTTCAATGAAATGCATTTTTTTGAAAACATATTCTTTTATTCTTTACATTTCATACTGTATATTTTTACCAATATTCTTTCATTCTTTATTTGTGACCATACTATCCAAATAATCATCCTTAGAATCATTTATTCTTTGGATTTGTTCGCTTCGCATCTAGGTACCTGTGATATCAACGCCATGAACGACATTGTTACTAACTCCCTTTTGAACAAGATATGGGTCTAGGGATCTTAGGACTTTGAAGATGATAGAGATTGTGACATGTCTTTTGACTTGTTAAGAATGGTTTAACAAGATGAAAACAAACCTTATTCTACAAAAGGGTCATTGATATTGCGTAGCCTAGGAAGGGGTGAAGATCGGCCTCACCACATAGAAATAATGCTAGACATCAAAAATGTTTTCAAGACGAGCATATCAGACATGCCCGGGATACTAATATGCGCACCGCCGATCTACACAGAAGGGGGTGGTATCAATATGCCGAATTTAAGTAGACAAGATTCATATGCCTACTCCAGCTTTTCACAAATTTTTCATATGGGGCATGGATGTGATGGGGCCAATCTCGCTGTAAGCTTTTAGCCAATATCGACTCATCAACATAGTCATCGCTTACTTCGCTTAAGAGAGTGGAAGTAGCTTCATATGTCAATGTTACAAATGTCGATAGCCATCAAATTTCAAAAAAAGAGATCAAGATGTTAGCAGTACGCTACAAAGGATCGCGTTTAAATAACTGTACAAAAGTCAAAGTTTACAGTTGGCCCAAAGATTAGGCAGCAATATCACAATGCAACAAAAGTTGCCAAAAAAAAAGGGCTAAGACTTGTAAAGATTGGCATAAGAAGCTATTACTATTCTCTATGATTATCGAACGTTGGCCAGGACCTTTTCCGGGGCAACATCTTACACATTGGTTTATAAATTGAACCTAATTGAAGAAAAGGTTAAAAGCTATTTGTCATGGCTAGATGATGCAAACTTACGAATTTCATCCTAGAGAATTCCACAAGGGGGAAACCTGATGTTGAAACAGATCTTTTTTCTACAAAACGATTTCAGAGGAAAGCATATTCGAACTCGAAATACCTTATGTTGAAAAAGGCCTATTCTCGAGGAGCATTGATATTGACTGAGATGAATGGCGAAGACTTGCCTAATCCGACGAATTCAGGTTCAAACAAGAAGTATTTTACCTGAAAGGGGAAGGTCCAAGGTGAAAACCCGCAAAGGGCGCATTGAGTACAAATGCAAATGCAAAAAAAAAAAGAAAAGAAAAGAAAAGAAAAGAAAAAGGAGAGACCAAGGCGAAAACCCGCAAAGGGCGCTTTGAGACCAAAGGGGATTGGAGTTGAAAACCCGAAAAGGGTGGCTCAAATTTTGAATAAAAAACGGGGCATACAGTAGTCTTGCTACGTCTGAATTAGCAATGAGGAAGTATATTACATCTTGGGGCATCGACAAAGTGCTCCGGATCCCCTAAACACATATTGAGCTTAAAATGGTCCTCAAGAAGTTGGAACAAAGAAGCTCAGGCTGCGATATTTGGGGCATCTAGCTTCATTCTTACCCATTTTTGAATTTGTTATCTTTGATCGCTTTATTCTTTTTGAGATACACCCAAATCAATTTTCTTTTATTGCCTAGGTTATCTTTGATTAAATTATTTCTGAGCTATGTTCCCGACTAATTTCTTTTCTTGTCCATTTTTGTGACCTTTTCAAGCATTTTTGAAATAACAATTTATGGACTAATAACACTTTCATAAAAGGAGTTTTACATATTACTCGAAGCTTCTAAATAATATGAGAATCAAACAGACTATTGTTCGTAACTCACCAAGCCTAAAGGTTGGGAAATATTGAAGTATGATTATCTCTTCGATTCTTATTGATAGGACATTTCATCTATGATACTATTCTCGATAAATGATGAACAATGTCAAGCCAAGGGTAAAAGGATAATTCTCGTGAGAAGAAAATACCCCGTGATCCGTTACTATACTCAAGGGATGATGTAATAGACCAAGTTGATTCCATACTTCTAAGTGATAACCGGATTGATGGAAGAAACCAAATATTATTCCCCGAAATTGCAAAGATGAGGTATAAATGTCTATGTCTTAAGGTTCAAGGAAAGGGACTCGAATTACAACGGCAAGCTTGTTGAGCGTAATGATTGTTTCTTTGGGTTTTCCCGCCCAAGATACCAATTAAACGAGAAAGCATGGTAGCGATCGCTGATAGAATCTTGATGAACTATGAGCAATGACAACCCGTAGGATCATCCTCTCATTTCCAATTAGGAGCATTTGATTTATGCTAATCATTGCGCCCTAATCATTTTCAAAACAAAAATCATTTTCATGACATCCTCGCATTCATGCAAATGTCATTCTTAAAATTATTTAGTTAGGAGCATTAGATTCATTTTGATCATGCATCCTAATTCTCATGACATTCTGCATTCATGCAAAAAAGTCATCCATAATACATTCAAATATACAGGACAGGTCCCTCAGAGGAAGGTGTAGCAAAATTGAAAATTTCAGATTTTGTTCCCTAGTGGAGCAAACTGAAGAATAGAAAATTTCAGATTTTGTTCCCTAGTGAAGCAAACTGAAGAATTGAAAATTTCAGATTTTGTTCCCTAGTGGAGCAAACTGAAGAATAGAAAATTTCAGATTTTGTTCCCTAGTGGAGCAAACTGAAGAATAGAAAATTTCAGATTAGAAAATTTCAGATTTTGTTCCCTAGTGGAGCAAACTGAAGAATTGAAAATTTCAGATTTTGTTCCCTAGTGGAGCAAACTGAAGAATTGAAAATTTCAGATTTTGTTCCCTAGTGGAGCAGACTGAAGAATAGAAAATTTTAGATTTTGTTCCCTAGTGGAGCAAATCAAGAATAGAAAATTTCTGATTTTGTTCCCAGTGGAGCAAATCAAGAATTGAAAATTTCAGATTTTGTTCCCTAAGGGATCAAATTCAATTCGCATTTTGTTCCTAGTGGATCAAATCAAGAATGAAGTCTTCTCAAGATAGTAAGGAAGCAAATTGAAAATTTCAGATTTTGTTCCTAGTGGAGCGAATCAAGAATTGAAAATTTCAGATTTTGTTCCCTAGTGAGCAAATCAAGAATAGAAAATTTCAAATTTTGTTCCATAGTGAGCAAATCAAGAATAGAAAATTTCGATTTTGTTCCATAGTGGAGCAAATCAAGAATTGAAAATTTCTGATTTTGTTCCCTAGTGGATCAAATCAAGAATGAAGTTTTCCTGAGTTTGCAGAAGTAGATCAAGACATCACCGCAATCCTCGAGCTTGCAGGAGCAGATTGAGATAGTAGATTTGGCAATTCCCGAATTTGCGAAGTAGATCAAGACTCACCGCAATCCCCGAGTTTGCAGGAGCAGATTAAAATAGCAGATCCGCATTTTTGAAGTTGTAAGAAGCAGATCGAAAACATCGATCTTATCTCCCCGAGTTTGCAAAGGGAGCAGATCAAAAGATAGTGGATACTACCTTCCCGAAATTGCAATAAAGTTGAAGCTATCAAACTTATCAAATCAAGATGAAGTTCCAATACCATTGAAGTTGCAAAGTGGAATTGAGTCATTTGAAGAAGACAAGGATCAAGAAGTCAAGGCTTGGCCAAGACCGGGCCAAAATTGGTCCTTTTATAGTCTTTGCACTATTCTCAAGCATACGACAATGAGCAAAGAGGGGCAAAATTGTGAAGAGCCCAATTTTGATCGGGCTTGAAATAAACTAGAATAAAACAAAAATTAACCCAAATGTCAATAATGTACCACTTACAAAGCCCAAAATAAACCAACCATAGCCCATTTATACCCCTAAAATAGATTACACCCTAAACCCATTACACCCATCAAGCAGACCTAACCTATACTGCCCAAAGGGCCCAAAACATTAGCGAAATTGGCGTAAACCTAGGGTTTCTAGAGGACCTCTTGCGCTCGCAGCTCTTGTCCCGCACCCACCAACAATGCACCACCATCAACGCCGCAATCCATGCTTAGCCACCGCCGAGATCTCCGCCTCCCGCATGAAAAGGAAAGAACAATGAGCATGGCAATATTTTTTATTTATTTCCTTTTTGTTTTCATTTCAAAGGCTATAAAAGCCTACAAGAATCTGTAAAAGTGGATACGATAGACAGAGAGAAACACACAGGTTGACAGAGGAATAAAAAGCAAAAGAATTTTTTTTTTGAAAGAGAACACAGAGTTCTTGGCTGGTATTTTTCGATTCATTTTTATTTTTTTTATTATGCATGTTATATACACAAAATAACAAAAAAAAAGAATAAAAGGAAAAGATGATTTTTTTACTTGAGCGCCGCTTACTGACGACTTACAAGTGACGCATGTGGCAATGGCCCGAACGTCTGACCATGGAGACTAGACGAGAGCATCAGATGATTTTTTTTTAGAGCTTTTGTTTTTTTTTTTTTTTAAAACCTGCTCCTAAATGATTTTTTTCACGTTTTTTTACATATATAATAATGTGGAAACGGCGCCGTTTTCGCTTAATTCAATAAGCGTAAAACGACGACGTTTCAAGGGGATCCGCATGATGACCCAACCCGCTTCATCAAGATCCGCGCATTTTTATTAATGGCCTAATTGCCATTTCAGTCTTCCCGCATTTTTATAATTTTTAATTCCGTTTAATTTAAATTCTTTTTATTTTTAATTTAGTCCCCAAAACTCCTATTTTGTTTCAATTGAATCCTCGAGCATTTTAAAGGCCAACATCGGAACGGCGCCGTTTTGAAAAAGAGGCATAATTGCCATATTGGTCCCTGAGATTTAACGCGCATTCAAAATTAATCCTTTTTATTTATTTTAATTGCTATTTAACTCCTATTTTCTTTATTTTAATTTTAATTTTATCCTTTTATTTTATTTTATGATTTTACATTATTTTAAATTATTTTATTAAATAGTTTATATTGTTGTCTTTATTATAATTTATTAAATTTATATATATATTTATATGTAATTATTTATTATTTTATTTAGCTTAATATTTTTTTATGATTTATATATTAAGTATTATATTATGTTTTTTAATTTGTATATTATATAATAGTACATTATATCATATATTATTTTTTGGAATTTTTTTATAAAATTTATTTATATTTTATAACTTATTATATATGTATTTTTTTATAATTATTGAATTATATATATGTTTTATATAGAAGTATTATATATCATTTACTAATTATTATTTTTATATATATGTATTAAATTATTAACTTAAATTTATTTATCATAAATACTCTTTTATTTTTTGTTTATATATGTATATATTAAATCATTTTAAAAATTGTCACATTCTTTTTTATCTTTTAATGTTTGAACATATTATTCCTTCTTTTATTTGATTTTATTATTTCATGAAAATTTCAATTATTGCTATATATTACATGTTTATTTATTTTTATTTTTTAGATCGTGTATTACTTAGCATAGTTCATTATATATTTATATTGTATTATTCTTTTATTATTGTTTGATAATTTGTAATTACGTGGAATTGCTATTGAATATGTATGATTCACTCAAACCAGATTTATAAAATACCTTTCGAATCAAAATATTTATTTCAAATGGTTTTCAAAATACGATGATATGTGACATTTGAAGGATTTCGAGAAGAATCTTGCCCTAACTCATTGGGTTCGATTTTTCTTGTGAAACTTTAGGTATTACCTATCCCTTTTCCCTTAAAAACCTGATATTTACCAATTTCAAATCAAAAACCTATTCTTGGGAATTTGAATCACAGCCTTTAACTTATTGGGTTCGACGCTTTATGCCTCGAGGTAGGAATTTTCTAAAATAAAGACGTGCTTAGTCTCAAAGTCATGAGATGCTATATCCTAACTTATTGGGTAAAGAGTTTTATTTCTTTGAGATAGGTAAGTCTGGGTTTTTTTTCATCAAATAAAAGGTCCATTTTTTTATTTTTTTTTAGTTTTAACATTAGGGCATGATTTTATCGATTAGGTACCAATTTCTGGACGTTATGAGGGTGCTAACCCTTCCTCATACGTAACCGACTCCCGAACCCATTTTTCTTGTTTTTCGTGGGTCAAAATAAGTATTTTAAAATAAACGATTTTCAAGGTGATCCAATCACACTTAAGTAAAAGGATTGGTGGCGACTTCATTTTCGTTTTTAAAAGTCGATCATCATTTTTAAAACCGATTTTTAAAATGGTTTCGACAGGGCTAAAAAAAAGGAAGTTAGTCATCTTTAAAATTTTAAAAAAAAAAGAGTGAGGAGAAAAAAAAAAGAGAGAGAGAAATAAAAGATCTCAATTAAAAAATATTCAGTAAGGTTGTAATATTTTTCTGGCTTAATATAATATTTGGTATCCAAATTTAATACTTTTTTTTAATTTGGTACTTAAGTTTTTTTGGGTCCAATTTGTATCTGAACTTGATATTTTTTTTCTTAATTTGGTACCTAAGATTTTTTTTTTTTTCCAATTTTGTACCTAAACATGTCAAACGTTATACAAATTAATCTAATATATTAATAGTGTTGTTTTTATGAGATAGCATAAAAAATCAACGTATAACCAACATTTGGCAAATGATATGAACTTTTTTTAATTTTCAATTACTTTTAGTTTAATTATTTTTTAATTTTTTTAATTTAACATAATGAATTTATTTTATTTTGGGTTTTTAAAACTCTTGTTTTCTTCTTTAATATCCATTTGTTCTCCAAGCACAATTTTTTAACACAGATTTCCTCTGATATTGACGATATTTTTTGCGGAATTGAGGGCTTTGTGAAGACCAAACCATGCTTTAAGCATGCGGTCCCTCTTAAATCATTCTTACTATTGTTAACTCGATAAATCAATTTAAAATAGCCAAAAAGGGGGGTGAATTGGCCCTTTAAAATTTTAATGGACGCAATGAAAGAACATGAAATAATGAATGCAGTGGTTTAGAGTGGTTCGACCCCAATTGTCTATTCCACTATCTTAGCTTTCCACAACTAAGGATTTTTTTAAATTCACTAATTTGATCAACCTTTGAAAACAAAGTTTAACCTTACAACTCCCTTAAGATTTTCACCCAAATCTTAAGCCCCAAACCCTTTTAAAGAGAAACAAATAAACAAACAAATAGATAATCCTTACAAGATCGTAGTGTTTGCCAATTAAGCACAAATACAAAGAAAAACACTTGAGCTAAATGAAAACAATAAGTGCATATACAAAACATATGAAAAAATTGAGCTCTAAGGTTGATAGAATGACACTTTTAGCTTTTTGATCTCTCTTGTTATTGTAGAACCTTTGAGGATGGTATTTATACTCCCAAATTGATTCCCAACCGTTGTGGTTGTTGGGATATTAAATAGAGTCACTGGGATGAAAATACATGTACATTTATGTCACTTGCAACAATAGGTATCAATACTTTTTGATCGATATAGATACTATTAGCATTTAATGCATTAATTTAGTGATCATAGCCCTATTTACATTGATACTAGATAAAAGGTATCGATAATTTTTAAAAGGTATCGATACTAAATGTATTTGTTCAAAAAATTCTTCAATGTCAGAATGTCAATTTCGTATCGATACTGAAAAAGGTATCGATAAAAACATCATGGTATCGATACTTAAAAAGGTATTGATAAAAATATCTAGGCATCAATACTTATTAAAATATATCGATACTTATTAAAAAAATATCGATACTTTTTTGTTTTGAGCGGTTTTTCACTTGTTTCACCTAATATAAAATTGTTTCACTTGATTTTAAAAATTATTTCACTTGAGTTAAAAATATTTGAAGTGTTTTGAACTTATCCCAAATATTTCTAAGTGTTCAAAGTATTCTAAGGTATTTGGAGACTTTAAAAAGATTACTTTGAACTTCATAAACTTCATCGATTCTTTGTTCAAAAACAATTTGTATTCAAAAACATTTTTATTTGTTACATCAAAATAATTCATCAAATAAAGCTTAGTTCAACAATCTCCCTTTTGATATAACAAAATATTTTGGTAAATTTATTTTTGAATAAGCTTACTCCCTTTTAAAGTTCAATTTTAATCAAGGGCTTGATTTTATGGTTTGAAAATCGCCACTTAATTGTCACAAAATTGTTGAAATTAAGAATTTAGCCATTTACCTTATCAACTAATTTACATTTTTCTCCCCTTTGTTATTATATAAAAATGTGAGAAGAAATAAAGCTTAAGAGAAAGAAAGAAATGGTTAGCTCCATAAGATGAAACAAATAAGAAATAGGAACTAATATAAAATAAAACATCAAAGTATCTTAATATACCAAAATAAACATTTAGCTTAAACAAATATAGTTATAGGAAACAAGTTAAAATAACCTAATGATGCACATGAAAATGTATGAAAATGTATGAAAATACAAAACCTATCCTAATCCTCTCTGAGGTGGTGGAGGTGGAGGGAATTGAGACATAATATAGGCAATGTTGTCCTCCATCCTAGACATCTTAAGGTCTAAGCCTCTAATGTCATATCGCAAAGAGCCAATCAAGCTTCAAGTATAGCTAAAGTATCGCCAAAAAGTTTTGTTCTCATGTGGAGCAGATGAAGGAGGCAAAACTTGCTCTTGAAATGGAACCAAATCGAGCACCACCAATATCTCCATCCTCATCCTCATGGATTTTAGGTTGTGCACCCTTAACCTATTGACCTAAGATAGGATCTTTCTTATAGTCAAGATGTCTCAAAGACACCAAAGCATAGTAGTGTAGGAGAGGCCAAAGGAGGATCGCCTAAAGTAGGGATATTAAGGCTTTTGAAGATGAATGAAAGATAGGTTCCAAATAGTAATGTAATAGAGTTAGTAAGCTCCTTCACTATGACCTTAATGATGTCATTGAACATGATTAAAGCAAGGTCAATACACTTATTTGTTTGAAAACTTTCAATCCACCAATAATCAATGGATCAAGGATAGCATGTTTTGAAATTGGGCATAAAGTTCATGTAAGAATCAAATGTAGAAAATGATCATGAAGGTTAAGTTCTGAAGCATTCGAGCTAGGAACAACTATAGTAGGATTAAAAGGGACCTTTCTCATTTAATTCACCACCGGGAGGAAGTTTTAAAATTCATTTAAATTCTTAAGAGTGAGACGTATGAGAGTGTTCAAAAGAAAAGAATTTATAACAATAATGGTCTCACCCATAGGATCATGTTTGAGCAAAGCATTCAAATAAAACGCTCATACGAGGTTGGCATGGGTGGAAGATCGAATTTTCAAAATAAACCGTAACACCCCCAAACCCTGGCCTATGCTTAGACAAGATTTGGTTTGTCACACCAATCATACATTCGCTTATTTTCACATGGTTAAGATAAAATAGTGCTACAAAACTTTTTGTTATAAAACCAATGTTCTTAAGAAAACTTAACATATTTGAGATAAAACCATATTAAGAATTTAGAAATAAAATTTAAATCATCCACACAATAAAACCATAAAACATAATAAGAGGCCTTATTACATCAACCCAATAATAGCAATTAAAATAAAACTTAAATAAAGTCATAGTTTATTAAAACCCAAGTTTGTAGTATGGCCTCCACCAAGTCATCCCCTACCCAAGTCCACGCTAATTTCCATTACCTCGAAATGGTTAATAAAATTTGGGTGAGTTACAAAGAACTCAAAGCAGCAACTCACTTACCACCATTTTTAGGCCGTGATCGTCAAGATATCATGTCGGGCTTGAGCCCATTAACAGATTTCAACCATACATCGTAAAGTAACATAATTTAAAGAAAAGAATGCATGAAATATGAATTTCCCAAACCAACCTAGTATCCATCCGCTAACACCCCGCATCAACCAACACACCTGTGGGGATCAAGTCAACCCACCCCGCCAAACACACCAATCATGGGCTTAAAGCCCTTAAATAATTTTGTAGTGCACTACATCAACTAGATTGTGACATTGTCACCGAACTAGAGGCATTTAGTCGAATTTGTGGCGTAGCCACCGAACTAGAGGCATTGAGCTATATTGTGGCAGAGCCACCAACTAGAGGCAATGAGCCAAATTTGTGGCAACTGCCATTCTTCTCTTCATATAACCCACCCCATGCAATCATGCGATATAACAAATATAATCATATAAATGTATTTTCATTAATCCATATCATCTGGTGGTTTATCAATTAACCTTTCATTAGGCTCATATAAACAATTTAACAACTAGCCCATTTAGTAGTTTAGTGACTTTGGCCCATTTTAGCCCAATTTATCAAACAGAGTATTTTCGCCCATTTAATCGAACTAGAGTATTATCGCCCATTTAATCGAACTAGAGTATTATCGCCCATTTAATCGAACTCCAGAGTATTATCGCCCATTTAATCGAACTAGAGTATTATCGCCCATTTAATCTAACTAGAGTATTATCGCCCATTTTATCGAACTAGAGTATTATCGCCCATTTTATCGAACTAGAGTATTATCGCCCATTTTATCAATTTAGCGCTTTTCGTGATATTTTCTTGGTTTTAACCGCTTTCATGTATTTTCACAAAAGTATCAATTACTACATAATTTCCGAGTTTACCACTTTCACGATTTTATCGCAATACTTACGATTAGAAATCTAACCCAAAATGAGTGTGAAGTTACACACCGGTTATGGAGAGAACTAAACTTTCCCGCTTCTTCAACACCTATACGTATTGTGTTAATTAAAACACTATAATCTATAATAAACCCGATCTAAATATAGCGATCTAGAAATTTACCTCTGATTTTCGTAAGACTTCTACTTCTGCGATTTTTCTCCGATCGATGGTTCGCTAACCGAATCGAATCCACTTAATAAATAATGGTTCGAGTACGAACGACTTCAACAATTGATTTTCCTCGCTGAACGCCCACAACCCTGGAAAATCCCGATTCCCAAATAGTCCTTTGCTTGTACTTAGGGGAATAACAGTAACCTCCTCTTCCGGGCTAAACACCGCCTTTTCTTCCCTATTCAATGTCTTCAAAGACAAAGATCGTTAATCCAATCTAAGATAAATTTTCAAATAATACCAAGGTTTAAAGATATGATTTCTTACCACAAAAATCGATTCCAACGATTTGTGTCACCCACGACTTCTTGATTCCAACTTCCGTTATCGCACTAAAGTTTAACAAAATAGACGCTAATAAAATGAACGCTTATTCCGATCTAATAAAGCCTTCAAACCACCATCAATATTCGGCTATAATCACTATTAACTAATCGAACGAAAAGAATCTCTTACCTAATCTCCACGCCGAAAGAAAGAATTGAGAATGGTGGTTGATTGATGAAAGTTTCACTATGAAAGATTAAGGAGAAGAGAAAATAATTTATTTATAAACACTTTAGCATTCGCCATGAAAGTGTAGGTGGAGAGAATTTCATTGAAAAGAAATAAAATAAGAGAAAGATGATGATGATGTTGCTTTGATTTCAAAATGAATAGAAGAAAAGAAAAGAAAAAGATGAGCTTGAGAGAGAGATGGATATTCTAAGAATGGTGAGAGAAAAGAGAAAGAGAAAAGCTTTTGGTGTAGATGATTTTCAAGACTAATGAAAATAAGGCACAAAGAATACCAATTGATGTGCAAAATGACCAAATGGTCAAAATTAACAAGGCTTACCAAGGATCAAATTCGCCAAGGAGAGAGGTTGAGAGAATTTGCAAAACTATGCACTAAAAAAATGACCAAAACAAAACCAAAATTCCTAGCCAACTATCACCAAAAATTCGCCCTTTCTTTTGCCATGATGTCGCTCCAAATGCATGGTCTAATGACCAAGATATTGTTTCCAAAATAATTCCTTGATTCTTGCCTCATATCTTCACACCTTTCCTTATTTTCTTGATACCCTTCCTTAAGTTCAAATTTTCCTTATTCCTTTGATATTCTAACCAAAAATAACAAGTCAACACCTTCCATATATGCTCTTGGCCGACACTTGCTATATTGGTGCATAAAAATTCAAAATAAAATTCACCTAGATGCTAAACATGGATTCGAACCTTCAACCTCATGCACAAGCTCATGCGCCATCACCACTTGTCCAATAATTCATCTTATGCCTCACTTTGACACTTAAATTAATTTATGTGTCAAAGTCACTTAATCCACTTCCATAAATAATTTCTTAAAATTAATAATATTCCTTCTAAAAATTTTAAATCCTTCTTCAGACTATACTAACTACTAAAATAAATCAAAAAATTTTACTTTCTAGAATAATTACTCAAAGCACACATAGAAAATAAATTACTCAAATTTTCGTGGGTGTTACAACTCTACTCTCTAAAAGAAAATTTCGCCCTCGAATTTACTCCGCCAAAAAGGTGAGGGTATTGTTGCCGAATTGCATCCTCAGTTCCCACGTAGCTTCCTCCACTTCGTGGTTACGCCACAACACTTTGACCAACGGCACAGCTTTCTTTCTTAGCACCTTCACGCCTCTACCTAAGATTTCCACCGGTTCCTCCTCAAAAGACAAATCCAAATTCAACTCCACTTCTTCTACCTGGACTATGTGCGAAGGATCCGATCTATAGCGCCAACATGGACACATGAAAAACATTATGAATTTGACTCAATTCCGAGGTAACTCAACTTGATAGGCCATCGACCAACTCGCTTCACCACACGATACGGTCCAATGTATCTAGGACTCAACTTGCCCTTCTTCCCGAATCAATATCTTTTCCAAGGTGAGACCTTCAGAAGACTTGATCTCCTACGGCATACTCGATCTCTTTACGCTTCAGATCCGCATACGACTTCTCGCCTATCCGGCTTCCTTTAACCGCGCTCGAATAACTTTCTACTTTTTCTTCCGCTTCGTAAATCATCTCGTGTCCTAACAATCGCCGATCACCCAACTCACCCAACAAATAGAGAACGACACCTACGACCATACAATGCCTCGTAGGTGCCATCCGAATGCTAGATCGTAGCCGTTGTTGTACGCAAATTCCGCTAACGGTAGAAAATCCTCCCAACTACCTTTGAAGTCGATTACACATCCCCTTAACATGTCTTCCAGACCAAATCACTTTCTCCGATCGACCATCGATCGAGGATGAAAAGTCGCACTAAAATTAAGCTTTGTACCCAAGGCTTCATGCAAAGCTTTCCAAAATCGAGATGTAAACCTAGGATCCCGATCCGATATAATCGATACAGTACCCCATGCAACCTCACGATTTCGATACATACAAATTTCGCCAACTTCGCAACGAGTAGTCCGTGACGCACCGGTAGAAAATGAGCAAATTTTCACAAACGATCAACAATTACCCAAATGTAATTTTTCTTAGTAGGTGTTAAAGGTAACCCACTAACAAAATCCATTGTTATCCGCTCCCATTTCCAAAGGGGGAATCTTAATCGTTGCAAAGACTTGACGGCAATTGATGCTCCGCCTTCACTTGCCGACAAGTTAAGCATTTTCCCACAAATTCTCAAATCTCCCGCTCAATCCAGCCACCAAAACCGCCACGAAGATCCCGACATCTTATTTCTCCGGATGCATAGCATAAGGACTACTATGCGCCTCCGCAAAATCATTTGCCTCATATCCGAGTCCCTAGGCATACGCACTCTTCCACGAAAGCACAACACACCTTCCATGTTCATACCAAAATCCTCTATCCCACCATTTTCCACTTGTTGAATTAGAAGTCTCAACTTCTCATCTAATATCTGCTTTTTCCTTAATTTGATCCAACCACGAGGTTTCACTTGAAGTTCCGCTACCAAACTACCATCCTCATACAAACTCAAATGGGCAAACATAGCTCTCAAATCGATACCACCTCATTTAATTTAATGCATCCGCCACCACATTAGCCTTCCAGATGATACTCAATTGAGAAATCATAGTCCTTTAACAGCCCCACCCATCTTCGTTGTCTCAAGTTTAACTCCTTCCGAGTAAGAAGATACTTAAGGCTCTTGTGGTCCGTATAAATGATAGACTTTTCACCATAGAGGTAATGCCTCCAAATCTTTAAGGCAAAGACCATCGCCGCTAACTCCAAATCATGAGTAGGGTAGTTCACTTCAAGGGTCTCAATTGACGAGAAGCGTAAGCTACAACTTTCCCACTTTGCATCAATACGCAGCTTAAACCCGTATGTGACGATCACAATAAATCAGAAACTCCTTCCAAACCAAAGTTGAATCAATACCGCGCTCTGCTAAAACCTTCTTCACCGCCGAAACTTTCTTGCCGCTTATCACCCATATAAACAACACTCCTTCCGCAAAAGCTTAGTTAGAGGTGCAAAGAATCAATGAGAACCCTCAACAAAGCGCCTATAATATCCAAATTAAACCCAAGAAACTCCGAATCTCACCACCGACTTCTGGTGGTTTCCAATCCAATACCGCTCAATCTTCCGAGGATCCACCCTTATTCCTTCTACGATACCACATGACCCAAGAAAGTCACTTTCTTAACCAAAATTCACATTTACCGAATTTGGCATACAATCGATTATCTCAAGCACTTGCAATACAATCCGCAAATGCGAAGTCATGTTCTTCTTCGCTTCCTAATAAACCGTAATGTCATCTATGAATACCACCACAAACCGATCTAAGAATGGTTGAAAGACCTTGCTCATCATATCCATAAATGCAAACTGGTGCATTGGTCAACCCAAACGCATCACTAAAAACTCATAGTGTCCGTGAATCGGTTCGAACGCCGCCTTGTGAATATCCGCTTTCTTTCACCTTAAGCCGTGGTAACCCGACCTTAAATCAATCTTGAGAAAACAGAAGCTCCTTCAATTGATCAAACAGTCGCCAATCCTCTCTACAGAGGGTACCGATTCTTGATCGCCACCTTATTCAATTGCCTATAATCGATACACATACGCATTGACCCATCCTTCTTCTTAACAAACAAAACCGGTGCTCCCTACTTGAGACACACTCTGGCCGAATAAAACCCCGATCTAGCAGCTTCTTGAATTTGGGCTTTAAGTTCCGACAACTCCTTCTGCCATTCTATAAGGAGCAATGGACACCGGAGCAGCCTCCGCAAAAGCTCAATACCAAATTCCACTTCCCGATCCGAGGTACACCAGAAGTTCTTCAGAAAACATCCGAAATTCCTTCACCGCTCTCACATCTTCCATCGATGCTCTTTGGCATCTAAAGCACTAATAAATGCTAAAAATGCTCCATATCCTTTTCGCACTAACTTCTCCGCCTTTAACGCAGTAAATCACGCTTGTCAAGAAATTTCTCCGCCGCCTATCATAACTATCTCCTTATCCTCCGCAGCTTTTATCAACATCCGCTTTTCAAAGATACCAATTGCGCCTGCTTAACCAACCAATCCATGCCTGTAATGATATCGACTCGCCAAAAGGCAATTCCATCAAATTTGCCAAGAATGTTTCTCCTTGAATAACTAAGGGCACGCCTCTAAACAATTTATTAACCACCACCGATCGACCTAAGGACTAATCACCTCATCTCTTTATCGGAAATTTCGTAGTCTAATTTCAAGTTTCCAAAGCAGGGTGCTAGCAATGTACGAATGAGTAGAACCAATATCTATCAAGGCAATAACGGTACATCGTAAATGAAGAACGCATCAGCTTATCACATCGTGCATTGCCATCCTCACGACGCCCGACCGCATACACCAATCCCGGCCGCCTTGCATCCGCTGCTGCTCTAGGACCATTGCCTCGACCCGCCGCACCTTGACCACGCCCACCCCCATTACCACCACGACCGGTCCCCGACCTCTCTGGTTGCCGAACTCTCTCGCCGGTGGTGCATCAAGAGTACGAACTTCTTGAGTTGTATCCATACGCCGAGGGCAACTCCTATATTGATGCTCCGCCGATCCACATTTATAGCAAGCACCTGCTTTCCTCCAACATTCTCCTAATGTCTTTTCCCACATTCAAAGACAATCCCGACTGACAATAGCCATCGTGCTCTTCCTTGAGCCGGGTTCTCATTCCGGCCTCTTCAGAATCTTCTCAAGAACCCGAATGCTTCGTGATCTTTCTTGCCTCGAATTTGCTCCCGATTTTGACGCTCCGAAGTTCTTAGCCTCTTCTGGCTATCTTGGCCTTCTCCACAAGAGCGCAAAAGTTCTAACTTGTTGTGGGGCTATCGTAACCCGCAACTCGCCTTTCAAACCGCCTTCAAGCGCACACAACGCCATGGTCCGTTGCCACTATCGCTCGAGCATAGCGACTCAAACGTAAGAACTCACTTCATATGTCGCCACCGCCTTATTTCTTGCACCAGTTCAAGAATTCCTTCCTTCGCATCCACATAGCTTGTTCCCACATATTTCCTTTGAAAGGAAGCCTTGAAAATTCCCGCTTAATCAAAGCAAGATCGCCATCTCTGATAGTAAGCCACCATTGGTAAGCTTCGCCTCTCAACAAAGATACCGCCTCCTCTTAACTTTTGTTCCACAAAGGCACTCAAGATCGCCCATAATTCGCTTCTACTACCTCAAGCCAATATTCAAATGACATTGGGAGCTACACCAGAGACACCTCAAAACCTCACCCACCGGATTTCGGGCCGCCCGATATCGACTCCACGAGCTGCTTGGTCCAGCTCGATCCAAATGACTTTTCAAGTACTCGCAGATTGCTCGTGTCACAAAGATTATCCTCTTCCATATGGTCGCATGATCCCGCCTCACTCTCGAGTGACGCAGTGCATCCATTTCCGACATATGACCCAAGACATCGCCGCGCCCTAACACCTCGCCCTCTACCACGGCCACGCCACCGCTGGGCCCACGACCACGCCCTCTAGTGCTCATGGCGACTAATTCGATTTAACTGATTAAGAGTTTTATAAATCGTAATAATATTTCAGCTTGTTTATTAACGATGTCTTATGATATGAAAGAGATAGAGTGTTTTCGCATCAATATCCTATTGTCTCAATCTCTACTGTTTTAACACCTAAAACTAGAAGTTCTAGAGTGTTTCTTATAATCATATCACAATGATAATAAACATACAAGATACGATACTTACTTGACTTGGCGCGGATGCTCATGGTGCCATACTACCTTTAATCAAAACTCTAGAAATTATTTTCAAACAAATTTCTTTATTGAACCCAAACCACAAACCCAGTTTTGAAACTGGCTCGATATCACTAAATGTAACACCCCAAACCCTGCCTATGCGCTTAGACAAGATTTGGTTTGTCACACCAATCATACATTCGCTTATTTTCACATGGTTAAGATAAAATAGTGCTACAAAACTTTTTGTTATAAAACCAATGTTCTTAAGAAAACTTAACATATTTGAGATAAAACCATATTAAGAGTTTAGAAATAAAATTTAAATCATCCACACAATAAAACCATAAAACATAATAAGAGGCCTTATTACATCAACCCAATAATAGCAATTAAAATAAAACTTAAATAAAGTCATAGTTTATTAAAAACCCAAGTTTGTAGTATGGCCTCCACCAAGTCATCCCCTACCCAAGTCCACGCTAATTTCCATTACCCAAAATGGTTAATAAAATTTGGGTGAGTTACAAAGAACTCAAAGGTGCAACTCACTTACCACCATTTTTAGGCCGATCGTCAAGATATCATGCCGGGCTTGAGCCCATTAACAGATTTCAACCATACATCGTAAAGTAACATAATTTAAAGAAAAGAATGCATGAAATATGAATTTCCCAAACCAACCTAGTATCCATCCGCTAACACCCCGCACTCAACCAACACACCCGTGGGGATCAAGTCAACCCACCCCGCCAAACACACTCAATCATGGGCTTAAAGCCCTTAAATAATTTTGTAGTGCACTATCAACTAGATTGTGACATTGTCACCGAACTAGAGGCATTTAGTCGAATTTGTGGCAGAGCCACCGAACTAGAGGCATTGAGCCATATTGTGGCAGAGCCACCGAACTAGAGGCAATGAGCCAAATTTGTGGCAACTGCCATTTTCTTCTCTTCATATAACCCACCCCATGCAATCATGCGTATATAACAAATATAATCATATAAATGTATTTTCATTAATCCATATCATCTGGTGGGTTTATCAATTAACCTTTCATTAGGCTCATATAAACAATTTAACAACTAGCCCATTTAGTAGTTTAGTGACTTTGGCCCATTTTAGCCCAATTTATCGAAACAGAGTATTTTCGCCCATTTAATCGAACTAGAGTATTATCGCCCATTTAATCGAACTAGAGTATTATCGCCCATTTAATCGAACTAGAGTATTATCGCCCATTTAATCGAACTAGAGTATTATCGCCCATTTAATCGAACTAGAGTATTATCGCCCATTTAATCGAACTAGAGTATTATCGCCCATTTTATCGAACTAGAGTATTATCGCCCATTTTATCGAACTAGAGTATTATCGCCCATTTTATCAATTTAGCGCTTTTTCGCATATTTCTTGGTTTTAACCGCTTTCATGTATTTTCACAAAAGTATCAATTACTACATAATTTCCGAAGTTTACTACTTTCACGATTTTATCGCAATACTTACGATTAGAAATCTAACTAAAATGAGTGTGAAGTTACACACCGGTTATGGAGAGAACTAAACTTTCCCGCTTCTTCAACACCTATACGTATTGTGTTAATTAAAACACTATAATCTATAATAAAACCGATCTAAATATAGCGATCTAGAAATTTACCCTGATTTTCGTAAGACTTCTACTTCATTTTTCTCCGATCGATGGTTCGCTAACCGAATCGAATCCACTTAATAAATAATGGTTCGAGTACGAACGATTTCAACAATTGATTTTCCTGCTGAACGCCCACAACCCTGGGAAAATCCCTGATTCCCAAATAGTCCTTTGCTTGTACTTAGGGGGATAATGTAACCTCCTCTTCCGAAGGCTAAACACCGCCTCTTTTCTTCCCTATTCAATGTCTTCAAAGACAAAGATCGTTAATCCAATCTAAGATAAATTTTCAAATAATACCAAGGTTTAAAGATATGATTTCTTACCACAAAAATCGATTCCAACGATTTGTGTCACCCACGACTTCTTGATTCCAACTTCCGTTATCGCACTAAAGTTTAACAAAATAGACGCTAATAAAATGAACGCTTATTCTCGATCTAATAAAGCCTTCAAACCACCATCAATATTCGCTATAATCACTATTAACTAATCGAACGAAAAGAATCTCTTACCTAATCTCCACGCCAAAAGAAAGAATTGAGAATGGTGGTTGATTGATGAAAGTTTCTACATGAAAGATTAAGGAGAAGAGAAAATAATTTATTTATAAACACTTTAGCATTCGCCATGAAAGTGTAGGTGGAGAGAATTTCATTGAAAAGAAATAAAATAAGAGAAAGATGATGATGATGTTGCTTTGATTTCAAAATGAATAGAAGAAAAGAAAAGAAAAAGATGAGCTTGAGAGAGAGATGGATATTCGCAAATGGTGAGAGAAAAGAGAAAGAGAAAAGCTTTTGGTGTAGATGATTTTCAGACTAATGAAAATAAGGCACAAAGAATACCAATTGATGTGCAAAATGACCAAATGGTCAAAAATTAACAAGGCTTACCAAGGATCAAATTCGCCAAGGGAGAGAGGTTGAGAGAATTTGCAAAACTATGCACTAAAAAAATGACCAAAACAAAACCAAAATTCCTAGCCAACTATCACCAAAAATTCGGCCCCTTCTTTTGCCATGATGTCAGTCCAAATGCATGGTCTAATGACCAAGATATTGTTTCCAAAATAATTCCTTGATTCTTGCCTCATATCTTCACACCTTTCCTTATTTTCTTGATACCCTTCCTTAAGTTCAAATTTTCCTTATTCCTTTGATATTCTAACCAAAAATAACAAGTCAACACCTTCCATATATGCTCTTGGCCGACACTTGCTATATTGGTGCATAAAAATTCAAAATAAAATTCACCTAGATGCTAAACATGGATTCGAACCTTCAACCTCATGCACAAGCTCATGCGCCATCACCACTTGTCCAATAATTCATCTTATGCCTCACTTTGACACTTAAATTAATTTATGTGTCAAAGTCACTTAATCCACTTCCATAAATAATTTCTTAAAATTAATAATATTCCTTCTAAAAATTTTTAAATCCTTCTTCAGACTATACTAACTACTTAAAAATAAATCAAAAAATTTTACTTTCTAGAATAATTACTCAAAGCACACATAGAAAATAAATTACTCAAATTTTCAGTGGTGTTACATAAACCCAATACCAATCAACTAAAGTTTGAGATAAGCAGTTAAAATCGCCTAATGAGTCTAAATTAAGCTTTATTCGAGAGAAGTTAACTTTATGAGTTGAAAATTTGTATTAAAACGCATTCTCTCTATGGAATTTCTTAAACATTTATTTAAAAATTATTTCAGCCACTAGGTGGGTTGGGTGAAGAGAAATCGGTATGAGATTGTTTCTTTAAAGGCATAATGACAAACTAAGACTTATAGACACACTAAACTACTTAGAATTTTCATTCAGGAATTTTGTCGAACACTTGGTGGGCAAGGGTTTTGAATTTTTTTTTTTAAGAAAATGTTTAAGTTTGGGTGACTTTTTGCAAAAAAAAAAAAAACACATTTGTTTGTCTCAAACAAGCCCCAATGAACAAGATTCAACCAACAAAAACACAAATAATTTGTATTTTTCAAAGTTAAAGCAAGTGGTTTTTACCTAAAAATTGAATTTGAAATGGTGAAATCCTAGTGCAACTTTGTTGAATCTTTGAAGAGATGTAAATGTGGGGTGTTTTAATAAAAAAAATTGAAGAATAATCAAAGGATTTTGAAGTTTTTGAAATTTAGGTTTTAGAGGATTTCGTTCGTCAGAGAGAAAGGTTTTGAAGTTTTTTTTTTTTTTTGCCAAATGTGTTTCAAAATACGCTGCAGTTTAATTTAAAAGCCTGATGGTATCAATATTTTTTGTTAAGTATCGATACTTTTGATTAAGTATCAATAGTTTTGTTAAAATATCAATACTTAAATGCCCAAAATGGTTCCTGAGTGCAGAAAAAACTTCCCCGACTTTAAATCTAAGTCCTAAGACACTTTAAATTGTCCTAAAATGACTTTTTAGCAAATTCTAATGATTTCATATGTTAAAATATGCAAAATTTAAGTATGATGCATATGAATCATAGAACATTAAAAGTACATCAAAAATTGATTAAAAACACTAAGTAAAACCATACAAGCACATTCAAAGGCATAGAGAATATTTTGCATACTAGATTAGATTGGTCAAAATAGACTAAACATGCAACTTTTGACTCTCCCTAACTCATTCCATATAAGAGCCATACAAATAATTTTTACATGCTTTTTCACTCAATATCAAGTTAAAAACCATTTTTGAAAACATTTAAAGTGCTTAAAAATCAAATGAACACAAAGTTAAGGTAAGGTAGTGATACCTAGTTTTCTCCTAAGTGTCCACAATCTTTCTTTATCTAATGGTTTAGTAAAAATATTTGCTAATTGGTGTAAAGTGTTAACAAATTCTAGAACTACGTCTCCTCTTTGGACATGATCTCTAATGAAATGATGCCTAATTTCAATGTGCTTAGTTCTAGAGTGTTAGATGGGATTTTCAGTGAGACAAATAAAACTAGTATTGTCACACTTAATAGGAATGGTATCTACATCAATTCCATAGTCCATAAGTTTTTGTTTCATCCATAAAACTTGAGCACAAAACTACCGATGGAAATGTATTCCGCTTTGGTGGTGGACAATGCAACACTATTTTTTTTCTTTGAAAACCATGATATGAGCATGTTGCCTAGGAATTGACAAGTACCAGAGGTGCTTTTCCTATCTAATTTGCAACCTTCAAAATATGCATTCAAGAAAGCATGCAAACTAAAGGATGAGTATTTAGGATACCAAATACCTAAGTTAGGTGTGCCTCTAAGGTATCTAAAAATCCTCTTAGTGGCTTGTAAATGTGATTCCTTAGGACATGATTGATATCTAGCACACAAGCAAACACTAAACATAATATCAAGTCTACTTATGTAAGATAGAAAAAGGACCAATAATTGACCTATATAATTTTGTATCTACACATTTACCTTTCTCATCTTTGTCAAGATTTGTAGAAGGGTTCATAGGTGTAGCTTGTGGTTTGAGGATATCCATATCAAACTTCTTGAGCATCTCCTGTAACACCCCTAACCCATATCCGTCGCCGGAACAGGGTTACGGAGCATTACCGAAACATACAGATCAAATACAGACAATTCATATTACTTAACATTCATATAAGAAATTATTCATAAAGTCCCTTATATGAACCCTCAAGGTCCAAAATACACATTAGAAACAAGTCGTGACTAAACTGGGTACTCAGAAAATTTTTCGCAAAGTTCAAAATTTTTCCAAGGTGCAAGGGACACATGCCCGTGTGGTCATGTCGTATGGCTCACACGGCCAAGAGACACGCTCGTGTCATGGGCCGCGTGGGCATTCAAAATAGGGCACACGGCCGTGTCCCAGCCCGTATTAGTACCTGTGTAACTCTCTGACATGGGTCACACGGCCAAGTCACACACCCCTGTGCTAGGCCGTGTATAGGTGCAAGGGTCACACGCCCGTGTGCCAGGCCCTATGATCAATTCTGAGCATTCTATTTTGAAATTTAAAGAATGCATGGGACACATGGCCAAAACACACGCCCATGTGCTAGGCCGTGTGTCACACACGGCTAAGACACACGCCCGTGTCTCTGATCTTGTGGACAAAATAAAGTCATTTTCAAGCCTTATTTCTCACCCAATTTGTATTTCTCATTCATCAACACTTTAACACATTCTCAAGCCAATACAATGCATCCAAATCAAGCCAAAGTGAAGTATGTTCAATTATCCAAACTTACCAAAACAACCATACATACATATAGGCATATTTTACCAAATTTATACTATCTCAAACCAAACCTCAACATACCTATATGATTTCCATCATTTATCGATTTCAAACACACATCAACATATTAAGTCTACTTTTTACATATCAAAACATACCAATTACAAGCCATACCAATGGCTAAAATTTCAACCAAACACATACATGCCATTCTTGACCACTTTTAGCCTATACATGCCATTATAACCTAAGATTTAATTTACTTTTTATACCGAAATGAGCTGATGGATAGTGTGAGATATCTCCGCCAAGCTTCCAACCCAACGAGCTTCCAAAGTACTATAAAACAGAGGAAATAAAACAGAGTAAGTATTTAATGCTTAGTAAATTCGTATAACAGGAAATTAACTTACCATTTAATTCATATTTAAAGTAAACAAATAAACATGCTCAAGCCAATTTGGCCATTTGCCTAAACACATATCCTCATCAAGCATGTTAGTCATGTAATTCACATAAATACCAAGAAACACAAATGAGCTCATCAATATTCAATTTCCACATACATGTATTTATCACTTCAAGTGTCCATGAACATGTACATATCATATCTTTGTATTTCAAGTATTTCTCATAGTAATTCATCTTGAATTCATATTGGTCACTGTGAATCAGAGCTTTAAAATTTATAAAAAGAATGATCGAACCTAGAAACTAACTCTGACAATGATTGAGGCAAGTGCACCTATCGAACAGTAGTATAGCTTAGGCAAGACCGGATTATCGAACCCAAATGAACTAAAAGTACTAATACTAACTTTCTTTTTATTATTTAGCCTAAAATAAGTGAAGTTGTTTATTAATCTAAATTAATTAACTACTAAACTAAAGACTCTAAGACAAAAGAGAATGAATTTGGAAAATAACTTGGGAAAAACTCAGTTGATTTAGATGATACGCTAGGAAGAATCCACCTAGACTTCACTTGTTATCTAACACTGAACCATACGATTTATTCACTTAGTCTGATCCGTAAGACTCCCTAACGTATATTAAACCCTCTCTCGAGGCTTAATAATGCCTAACCCTAGGTTAATTAGTGGAACTCTCGTTTCTCTTATAATAACCCCTAGAATAGCAAGAAATCGATCTATGGATTCCCATATTAGGTTTCACCCTAATTCGACAAAATCTCGCACCCTATCTCTAGGCGTGCGATCAACTCCGCTTAATTATGTTAGATCTACTCTTAGGCGTGGTCTATTCCTCCTCCACCTAAGCATATTAAATTTGGATTAAGCTCACATAATTAAGAACAAACTAAGTTATTATCATATAATTCAAATAATCAAATAACAAGATTCATCATAGGTTTCATCTCCTTCTGCATCCAAGGGTTTAGTTCATAATAATAAAGGAAAACATCTCAAGAGAAAAGATAAAACAAAACATAAGAAATCCCTAAAACCCCTGAAGGAATTGAAGAGAGATCCTCCATCTTGAGTATAATTCGCTTCTTGAGATGGATCAATCGGCTATCCTCGGTGAATCCCCACAAATCTTCCTTCTCTCGGCCTAGCACGACGCCCCTAGACGATGGCTTTGGGCTCCTCGATGCAGGGTTTCGTCGAACTCCCCATTGCTTGCCCCATGGGGTGTTTATATAGGCTTTGAGATGTGTTACTTGGCCTCCAAGTATCCTAATTTGAGTGCAATTCCTAATTGGGGGTTTAATTAGACTTTGGAGTGTGTTTCTTTGCCTCCAAGCTTCCAAATCCGAGTAAAACTCCTCTTGGCCGCGGCAGGGGCACACCCATGGCACACGCCCGTGTAAGTCGTGGTCAGATCGTGTAGACTTCGTTGATGAGGCACGGCCGTGTAAATCATGGTCCAGGCCGTGTCAATTTCATGCTTTGGCCCATTTGTCCCGTTTTAAGCCCGTTTTGCGTTCTTTTCATCCCCTGGTGCTTTCCTGAGTATAAGATATAAAAAGAATGGATTAAGAGCACCTTTTTACATAAATCAATGGATAATTCATCCAAAAGCATACTAAATGTGGGCCTAGAATATGTTACTATTTCGATTTATCAAATACCCCCACACTTAAGCTTTTGCTTGTCCTCAAGCAAAATTCTCAACTTACAATTAAAACGGACTTCATATAATTCATAATAGTCATTGATAGTGTCTCATCATAATTCAGTGATAATTTATACATGGATAATTCAACTCAAAGAGTCCTAAAAATTCAAACAATATAAGCCTTATATTTTGTAGCAAAAACATAGGTGTTTCCTTCATCTAAATAATTACCTCTGATTCGAAATTGTCAAGGATTGACATCCTCACTAAAGATTCACTCAAATCACTCAAAGTGTTTAAGGTTCAAAATTTAGGCACTCAAAAGTCAAACATGAAGAGTTAATCCCATAGGCTTGCATGAAAATCAAATCTCCACCACTCAAATATGAGATGAAACACAAATCAAAAGGTCTTTGTTAGGGTTGTAACTGGCTAGGGTTAAGGTGTGGAATAAGGTCAAATTAGAGGGTTAGAATCGAGATTGAATTGACAAATTACCTAACTAAGAACTAATGAACTAATAATAATAATTACATCAATTGAAAACTAATAATATTAATAATACGAGCTTTTTCTTCGATATTTGGAATTTAAATAAATGTATAAGCTCATTTAATCACATAACTAATAATGAATATACTTCGTCATTTTTTTTAAGAACATAATAAATACATAATAAAGGATAAATTACTAAAATTCATAATTAGGCAACTAATCAGATCAAATCTCGATATAGGGGTAGTTAGAAAGAATGGTGATAACAATTACAAGGGGTTTTGGGTTAAAGGTGTGTGAGTCAATAAATAGGGTTGTTAGGATTAAAAGGGGTTCACTAGGGGTTAATTTGTGAAGGTAGGCTTTTTAATGGAGTTAGTGGGTTAAAACCTAGGTGCCTTTATCATCTCTGTATATCAAATCAAAAGGTGTGGTCTCGACATGTATAATCGATGCAAGTTCTAGAATAACAAATCATTGTTGACATACTCATAATCAATAAAGTGAGCAAGAAAAAGAATTTATGCTCTATAAGGCTCAAAATCTCACAAAAATTATGGGTGTTTTGATGTCAACCTCGTAAATTTTAAACTTCAAAGTAATATTTAAATTCAGGTAGACATCCTAAAAATTTTTAATTCTTTAAAAAATAGACTTATCATGCCTGATTCTCTAGTATTCTTAGAATTTAATTATCAATGCACAATTATCAATGACTTACTCTAAAACATATCAATAAAAATCATAAATCATCAGAAATTTCATTCTAATCATAATATGAGAAACTTACTTTAAGACAAGGCATAATTCTGGGATTTTCAAATAATACTATAGTTAACCCCCCTCACACTTAAGATGTACATTGTCCTCAATGTACAAAGGAAGATAATATCAAAATAATCATAAAATCGTAAGATGGGGAGAGAAGTGAAATGTAACACCCCAAACCCGGCCCAAACGCTACAACCGGATCTGGTATGTCACTTAAGAGATTTTACATAACATGTCGCATTTTGGAAAACAATTACTAGGTTTACACCTTTATTTCGAAATCTTAATAATTCATTAAAGTATAAAATATTAAGTAACCAATTATCTTGGTAGATTTTAAATAAAAACCGAAATTTCATGCAGGTCTTAACTTAATTGAAAACATAAAACTTAAAACCCAAAGAATAAAAGCCCAACAAAATCCCAAGACATAAATGGTAGTCTAGTGGCCCATGGCCTTATTACAAGGAAATTTGAACCCATTAATTAAATGAAAATAAAAAAATTAGACTAAGTCTTTTTGCTGAATTCTCAAAGCTCGTCGCATGGCCACCTTGCTTTCCTCTCCACCCTGGCCCGATGCCCTAAGTGTCACACCCGAGATGGTTAAAATTAAAGGGTGAGTCGCGAGACTCGGTGTGCAAACCTCATGCACCATTAGATTTGGGCTTTAGCCCCATAAAACAGAATAATCAAAATATAAGTAATAAAAATAATATGCAAAGCCCAACCCATATCCTAGGTGTCCATCCGCTACACGCCTCGCATCAACCATTCACACCATTGGGGATTTCTACAATCAACCCACACCGCAACACGCCTTGATGGCGCCGTGCCGCTCATCATCGATCATGGTCAGAGCCACTACAATGCATCACTACGCAGGCCGCTACAATGCATCACTTGAAGGAACCGCATATAATGCATCACTAAGAAACCGCTACAACATATAACTTCCTCCTTTCATCAAACCCAACCCATGCAATCACATAAAATCAGTATACTTATAACATTTAATCGATCATTTACTAACTCGTGATTTGCTTTACCCTCTTTGGGTTCCTCAATATGCCTGGTTTCTGCATTTAACAAAACATGTAATACTTATTTTCATATATTAATCAAACAGATCTAGATGGTGTGGAGAATTACACACCCGATATTGAAAATCCAATATTCTTAGTCGATGTCCTTGCTATCCGGATCTATTATCCTCAATCTATAGCCTTGCTTAAAAGCCTCTAACAATTACTTAAAATAGGCCTCCTATATTCGGCCATGGTTAGTATTCTACCCGATTTTATATATATAAGTAAACAAATCCTCTTACCTTGAAATCCCAAACTAACACGATTCTATAACTTAGAGATCTATGCGATTGGCCTCCTTCTTCAAATCCCTAATGCCAAAAAGAAGAGTGAAATAAGAGATTAGTTTCTAATAGCCATTAGGCTAAGGACTTTGAAAAGCCGAAAAACATTGAAATCCCGAAATCAATACTTACCTTTTGTTTCCTTCAAGATTCGGCACAAGCAAACTCCTTTGAAGAGAATTCAGAACTTGTGAAGTGAGATCTAAGAATTTCTGCTTTTAGAAGATGTACGAATTGAAGAGATGGCTAAGAGAGATTCGCCAATGAATATTAAGGAGAAGAATAGAATAATAGAGATGTGATTTCGGCTTTTAGGGATTAAAAGAAGAATAACAATAGAGGTTAAAAGATTCACCAACCAGAAATTTTAGAGAGGAAGAAAGGGTGAAGAAGATGGTGATTTTCTACTTTTGAGAGGAAGAAGATGAGAAAAGAAAATAAAAGAGAGGCTTCAAAATTTGACACACCCTCTTTATATAGAAAACCGATTCCTCCCTTTAGCAGAGATTGATTTTCTACCAACACCGCCACACATGATAGCTCCTATCCCTTTTCCCTTATCTTAATCATATCTCCTCAAAAATAACCTTTATCTCGCTTATTATCCTTAAAGACTAAATCCCTAAATAATAGCCTTTATCCGCTTATTATCCACATAAAATAAATATAATAAGATTCCCAAAAAAATAGCCTTGTGCCGTCCCCCTTACTCAATTATGCAAATCTAGCCCTATAACTTGGGCTTCAAGCAACCAAAAATTTGGGCCTTCCTCATGCACTAGTGACGCCACTTATAGCTCACCCATCAGTGTTCTAGCCGCTGGCCACGAGCCCAATATGTCAATTAAACTACTACAATTTCAATTTAAGCCCTTAGAGTGTCTAAACAAAATATTTAAAACAAGGTTTTCACCCAATTTGAGCCCCAATTGTACCTCAAATTCTCAAATTAATATTTTAAGCATCCAAACACATAAAATGTACAGACTCAATTATTCAGATGTTACGCTTCTACCCCCTTAAAGAAATTTCACATCAAAATTTCCAACTAACTAGTAATCGTACTACCTAAGTCGCACCACTATGCTTTCACTGCGCACTCTAATTTCTAAAGCCAAAAACACTTAGTATACTATGGTAGGTAATACGGACCATTGTTCGTGATCCGGGGCGTCTTCTTCCCCTTGGCGATGTGTCAGCATAGACCAACGCCGGGTCGCCTCACCTCAAAGATAACTCGCACTCTCTACCCGGTGCTCCACGACCGCGTTCACTACCATTATCGCCCGGCTTGTCTCGCGCCTCTAGGTGGTTGTTGATCACCTCTCCCACCGATCGTAACCTCGTCCCGCTGGCCGCACTCTGATCCATCCGAGGACGCCCCAACTGATGTCCCGTGGATCCACACCTAAAGCATTCACCGCCATTCTCGCACTCCCCATAATGCGCCCTCCCACATGTAGGACATGCTCGATTCGACCGACCGTGAGCACGAAGTGCCCATCGACCCCAGGCCTTTCTCTCCGATAATTCCCGATGCTCCCGACACTCGAAACTTCTCTTACTCTTACTCCTATCCTTATCCCTTTCTTGTCTCTCGACCGCTTCACTTCCTCACCTATTTTAACCTTATCTACCAAAACAAAGAAAAACTCTCTCCCGCTAAGGTGCTATCGTAACCCTTAACTTATTCCGCGCCCATCCTTGAACCGCACACAACGCTTATACTCGCTGCTACCATTCCCGAGCGTGCAGCGGCTCAAGCGCAGAAACTCGCCTCAGCTCTACCACGCACTTACTTCCCGCACTGCATTCGTGAATGCCTTCGTCAGGCATCCACGTGAGCCGCCCCAATGTACTTCCTTGAAATGATTCCTTAAAGAAATCCCGGGCCAATACAAATGCGTGGCGGTGCACTCTTTCACCGTGAGCCACCACCGATAGGCCTCTGCCTCAAGAAGAGACACGACCCTTTTCAACTTTTCCTCTACCGTGAAGTCTAAGTCATCCATTATGCGCCAATCGCTTCCATCCAATACTCACCAGTGTGTTAGGGGCTACACCGTAAACTCCCTAAACACTTCGCCCCATTGGCCTTAAGCCGCCCAGACAGATTTCTGGCCTCGTGCCCATGCCTACTCCAAAGAACCCTCTCTAAAACCCTCAACATCGCCTAAGATACAAAGATCATCTCCGGCGCCTCATCCCGAAATTCTTTTTCTACACCAAATTCAGCTCAGATCTCGCTTCTCGACCCGTGGCTAGACCCCATCGCTCGACGCGCGGTCATTCTACTCCTACCAAGGCCCACGCGCATGTCCTCACCCCCTTGAACTCATTCCTCCGATTGGCGTTTATCCGATTAAGAATTTCATGGATTATTAGTTTTCTTTCACTAGTTAACCACTAATAGTCTTATGAATAATAGTTTTAAGAGTGGTTCTTTTGAATTCGCATTCACAATACAGTCTCAAGTTTGTAACCTCTAACTAAAATAAAACACATACATCATACAAAAATCATCCAAGCACTTACATTCTTCATGTAAAGGTGTTTTCGTTGATTCACTACCCAGAGGTATTTTCGTAATTTCATCCTACAGGGGTATTTTCGTAATTTTTCATAATAAAGTTCCTTGTTGATTTCATGAAGTGAGGGTATTCTGGTAATTTTACAATCCGGGGGTATTTTGGTAATTTTGAAATCTGGGGTATTTCGCAATTTTGAAATTCGGGTATTATTTGCAATTTTGCAATCAAGGGCAATTTAGTAATTTTGCAAATCGTGGGTAATTTGGTAATTATACAAACCAGGGGTATTTTGGTCATTTGACAAAACGAGGGTAGGTTGGTAATTTTTTCTAACCAGGGATATTTCGTTGTTGTTGTTGTTTTTTTTTTCAAACAGTGTACTTTGGGGAAAAATCTAGTTTCATGGTTCTAAGTTACTCTTATAAACATGAGATTTTCTGGTAAATTTTCAAAACATAGGTATTTTACAAATTCATGGTCAAGTTGGTAGTTTTCACAAATCAAACGTATTTTGAAAATTTTGTAAAACTTGAGAAATTTTCTTTCTTTTTTTTTCAAACTAGGGTGGTCAGGTCCCTTTCTAGTTTTAATTATAAGGTTTAGCCCATCAACAAGTCCTCGAATTAGGGTGAATAGTCACCACGCACTGTAGGATTCTAGTGAAGAGGAGGTGAGTCGCTAGGACCGCTTAAGTACCAAGCTCTCCTCGAATCCACTCCTAGACATGCGTATGCCCATTGCCACACCCTAACTTGGCTAAGGTGAACAGGTCCTACGCACTGTAGGATTCCAACAAGAGGAGGTGAGTCACTAGATCGCTTAAATACTGTGCTCTTCCCGATCCAATCCTAGACATGCGTATGCCCTACCACACCCTAGTCTTGCGGCTCGCTCACTGGGTTTGTTTAGTGAAGTTAAGTCTTATGAGATTTTAAGAGTTGTTTCACTAGGCCTAAAGTCCATCAAGTTCTAATCTAACTAATCTACGCCCCATAAAGCCCATCAAGCCCACATATATTATATCACACAATGGTTCGTAATACTTACCCGACTTGGGCCGAGACGCAGTGCCATGCTCGAGCTAACAGACTGTATAAATATGCATGTTTCAAAACCCAACTTTAGAAAACGTTTTGAGCCCAAAACCCCAGAGCCGAGTTTTGAACCGGCTCGATACCAATTTGTAACACCCCAAACCCACTTTCAAACGCTACAACCGGATCTCGTATGTCACTTAAGAGATTTTACATAACATGTCGCATTTTGGAAAACAATTACTAGGTTTACACTTTATTTCAAAGCTTAATAATTCATTAAAGTATAAAATATTAAGTAACCAATTATCTTGGTAGATTTTAAATAAAAACCGAAATTTCATGCGTGTCTTAACTTAATTGAAAACGTAAAACCTAAAACCCCAGAATAAAAGCCCAACAAAATCCAAAGACATAAATGGTAGTCTAGTGGCCCATGGCCTTATTACAAGGAAATTTGAACCCATTAATTAAATGAAAATAAAAAAATTAGACTAAGTCTTTTGTTTGAATTCTCAAAGCTCACGCATGGCCACCTTGCTCTCCTCTCTCTAGCCCTGGTCCGATGCCCTAAGTGTCACCTGAGATGGTTAAAATTAAAGGGTGAGTCGCGAGACTCGAGTGTGTAACCTCATGCACCATTAGATTTGGGCTTTAGCCCCATAAAATGTAATAATCAAAATATAAGTAACAAAAATAATATGCAAAGCCCAACCCATATCCTAGGTGCCCGTCCGCTACACGCCCCCGCACTCACCATTCACACCATTGGGGATTTCTACAATCAACCCACACCGCTACACGCCTTGATGGCGGTCGTGCGCTCATCATTAGATCATGGCCGCAGCCTACTACAACAGATCACGGTAGAAGCCGCTACAATGCATCACAGTAAGGAACCACTACAACAGCATCACTGTAAAAACCGCTACAACATATAACTTCCTCCTTTCATCAAACCCAACCCATGCAATCACATAAAATCAAGTATACTTATAACATTTAATCGGATCATTTACTAACCCGGTGATTTGCTTTACCCTTTTGTTTCCGTCAATATGCCTGGTTTCGTGATTTAACAAAACATGTAATACTTATTTCCATATATTAATCAAACAGATCTAGAAGGTGTGGAGAATTACACACTGATATTGCATAAATCCAATATTCTTAGTCGATGTCCTTGCTATCCGGATCTATTATCCTCAATCTATAGCCTTGCTTAAAAGCCTTAACAATTGTGAAAATAGGCCTCTTCTATATTCTACCATGGTTAGTATTCTACCCGATTTTATATATATAAATAAACAAATCCTCTTACCTTGAAATCTCGAAAGTAACACGATTCTATAACTTAGAGATCTATGCGATTGGCCTCCTTCTTTAAATCCCGAAATACTGAAAAGAAGAGTGAAATAAGATATTAGTTTCTAATAGCCATTCGACTAAGGACTTTTGAAAAGCCGGAAGAACATTAAAATCCCGAAATCAATACTTACCTATTATTTCCTTCAAGATTCAGCACAAGCAAACTCCTTTGAAGAGAATTCGGTAACTTCAGGAAGTGAGATCTAAGAATTTCGGCTTTTAGAAGATGTACGAATTGAAGAGATGGCTAAGAGAGATTCGGCCAATGAATATTAAGGAGAAGAATAGAATAATAGAGATGTGCTTTCGGCTTTTAGAGATTAAAAGAAGAATAACAATAGAGGTTAAAAGATTCACCAACCAGAAATTTTAGAGAGGAAGAAAGGGTGAAGAAGATGGTGATTTTCGGCTTTTGAGAGGAAGAAGATGAGAAAAGAAAATAAAAGAGAGGCTTCAAAATTTCGCACACCCTCTTTATATAGAAAACCGATTCCTCCCTTTAGCAGAGATTGATTTTCTACCAACACCGCCACACATGATAGCTCCTATCCCTTTTCCTTATCTTAATCATATCTCCTCAAAATAACCTTTATCTCGCTTATTATCCTTAAAGACTAAATCCCTAAATAATAGCCTTTATCTGCTTATTATCCACATGAAATAAATATAATAAGATTCCCCAAAAATAGCCTTGTGCCGTCCCCCTTACTCAATTAAGTGCCAAATCTAGCCCTATAACTTGGGCTTCAAGCAACCAAAAATTTGGGCCTTCCTCATGCACTAGTGACGCCACTTATAGCTCACCTTATCAGTGTTTCTAGCTGCTTGGGCCACGAGCCCAATATGTCAATTAAACTACTACAACTTCAATTTAAGCCCTTAGTGTAACACCCCAAACCAGGTCTATGCGTTAAGACGAGATTTGGTTTGTCACACCGAACGAACATCCAAAATTCTCTAATGACTTAAGTAAAAAGAAATGCAAAACCTTTAGAAATAAGGTTTGATAAAACTAAGTACAATGATTATGAATTAAGAAAATACTTGTTTGAAATCTCACATATATATATTAGTCAAAACCTTAACGTAGTTTTAAAAGAATTTGAAAGAAATTGAAAAGTAACTTAGGTGTCCAAAATTTTTATAAAACACAATATTTTTAAGAAAACTTTATAGATTTAACATAAGCCCATATTAAGAGTCTTAAAATAAAATTAAATCCATCCACACATAAAAATCCATAAAAACATAATTAGAGGCCTTAGTACATCATACCCAAAATAGTAATTAAAATAAGTAACTTAAATAAGTTCATAGTTTATGAAACCCAAGCTTGTAGTATGGCCTCCACCAAGTCATCCCCGACCCAAGTCCACATCAATTTCCATTACCTGAGATGGATAATAAAACGGGGTGAGTTACAAAGAACTCAGTGTGTAACTCACTTACCACCATTATTGGGCCAGACCATCAAGGCATTAATTTGGGCTTGAGCCCAATTACAAATTTTAACAACATAAAATGAAATAAAATATATAAAATGCATGTAAAATGAATTTCCCAACCAAGCCTAATTTCCATCCGCTACACACCCCGCACTCAACCAAAGACACCGTGGGGATCAAGTCAACCCACCCCGCCAAACACACCAATCGTAGGCATTTAGCCTTTTAAATAATATTATAGTGCACTATCGAACTAGATTGTGACATAGTCACCGAACTAGAGGCATTAAGCCAAATTTTGTGGCAGAGCCACCGAACTAGATACGTGGCCACATGCCTTTCTTCTCTTCATCAAATCCCATCCCATGCATTTATGTATGAATAACAAACTTTAATCATAAATAATTTATCAAGTAACCCATAATACAAATGAGTTTTTAATAAAACCTTTCATTTAGGCCTATTAACAATATAGTATTAAACTTTGGCCCATATCTCGAACTAGAGGGTTTCTCTGCCCATTAGTGATCTAGCAAACTTTAATGGCCCAATTTATCGATCTAGCGCTTTATGGCCCAATTTATCGATCTAGCGCTTTATGGCCCAATTTATCGATCTAGCGCTTTTATGGCCCAATTTATCGATCTAGCGCTTTTATGGATTTACACAAAAGTACTTATTACTACAACATTTTTGATTTGGCCATTTTTACGATTTATCATAATACTTATCGCTTAGTATCTAACCCGAAAGATAAGTGTGAAGTTACACACCGGTTATAGTGAGAACTAGACTTTCCCGCCGTCAACACCTATACATATCACGATATAATTAGAATCACTATATTTTATTAACGAAAATCAATCTTAGAAATTAACGATCTAACTTTTACCCTCGGATTTTCGAACTACTTCTACTTGCGGTTTCTTGCCGATTGATGGTTCAAATCAACCGAATCAAATCCACGAACAAATAGTGGTTCGGAGTACGAACTACTTCAAACAATTGATTCTCCTCGGATGAACGCCCACAACCCGGTGGGAAATCCCGGATTGTTTGATAATCCTTTGTTTATACTTAGGGGAATAACGGAACCACCCTCTTCCGAACACTATTCACCGCCCTTTTCTTCCCTATTTTGATTGTCTTCAAAGACAAAAGATCGTTAATCCAATCTAATATTACATCGAAATATGACTAAGGGTTAAAGGGTGAAATTTGCTTACCACAAAGATCCTTGTTCCAAAAATGAGAATCGAACAAATTGTTTTATGATACTCACGAACACTTGAGTTCCGGTCTTCCACTATTGCACTAAAGTATAACGAATAAAAACGTTAATAGAATGAACGTTTATTTCGATTTAAGAAGCCTTTATACCCTTTATCAAGATTCGCCATGACAACTATAACTAATAAGAACTAAAAAGAATCCTTACCTATTGTCCACGGTTGAGAAGAGATGATTGAGAAAGATGTTTGTGCAAGATGGAGGATTCGGCTATAAGACCAAAGAAAATAGAAAAATGATTCGGCTATGAGTACATCAACATTCGGCCATGAGAGAATTAATGGAGAAAATTTTGATTGAAAAGAAATAAAAGAAAGAAATAAAAGATGGAAGAAAAAGATGATGATGAGGATTCTGGTTTTCAAAGAGAAGGAAAAGAGAAAGAAAAGATGTGATAAGAAGCAAGGTACATTCGGCAATGGGAAAAAGAGAAGGAAAAAGGATGGTCTTTTGGTGTTAGCAATTTCGCACTTATGACAAAGCAAACAAAAGAGTACTAGTGTGATATGCAAAAATGACCAAATGGTCAAAAGATTAAGGTTTACCAAAAGCTCAATTTCTACCAAGGGAGAAAGGTTGAAAAGAGAATTGAAAACCTTTGCATAAAATGCTAGGAATGACCAAAACAAACTCCTAATCCTAGCCAACTACTAGCAAAATTCGGCCAACCTTCCCCCTAGCCATATTGCCGTCCAAATTTATTGGTCAAATGACCATGAATTTGTTTCCAAAACACTTTCCTTGATACTTGCCCTATGTCTCCATATCTTCTATATTTTCTTAATTCCCTACCAAAAATTCACTCTTACCTTATTCCTATGATATACTAACCAAAATAACAAGGTCAACACTTACCATAAATAAGCTTGGCCGACACTTACCATAGAAGAGCAAAATAAAAGTTGTCAAAATGCCATCCAAGGATTCGAACCACTCTCCTCAAGCTATAACCCATGCGCCAACACCACCTTGCCATTTACTCATCTTATGCTACTATTTAACACTTAATTTAACTTAAGTGTCAATGCCACTTGCTCCACTTCAATAAATTCTCAAACTATAAATAAAAAAATTATTCCATACCCGAATAATTCTATACTCTTCTTCAGGACTATAATAGGCACAAAAAGAAATAATAAAATTTTTCCTTCATAAACTAAACACCAAAACATGCAATAAATCGATACTTGAATTTTAGGGTGTTACAACTCTACCCTCCTTAAAGAAAATTTCATCCTCGAAATTTACCTGGTTGAAAAAGGTGAGGGTATTGTTGCCGAATTGCATCTTCAGGCTCCCACGTAGCTTCCTCCACTCCGTGATTTTGCCATAAAACCTTGACCAACGGCACGGTTTTCTTTCTTAGCACCTTAGCATCTCTGTCTAAGATTTCCACCGGTTCCTCCTCAAAAGACAAGTATGAATTCAACTCCACTTCTTCTACCTGCATACTATGTGCGAAGGATCCGATCTATAGCGCCTCGGCATGGAAACATGAAAAACATTATGAATCTGACTCAACTCCGAGGTAAGTCGATCGATAGGCCATCGGACCAACACGCTTCACCACACGATATGGTCCAATGTATCTAGGACTCAACTTGCCCTTCTTCCCAAACTCTGAAAATCTTCTTCCAAGGTGAGACCTTCAAGAAAACTTGATCCCCACAAAGATACTCGATACTTCTACGCTTGGATCCGCATACGACTTTTGTCTATCCGAAGCTTCCTTTAACCGTGCTCGTATAGCTTTTACTTTTCTTCCGCTTGAGTAGATCACCAGACCTAACATCCGCGCTCGCCCAATTCAGTCCAACAACTAGGAGAACGACACCTACGACCGTATAATGCCTCGTAGGGTGCCATCCGAATGCTAGAATGATAGCTATTGTTGTAAGCAAATTCTGCCAATGGTAGAAAATCCTCCCAACTACCTTTGAAGTCGATTATACATCCCCTTAACATGTCTTCCGAATCCGAATTACTCTTTTCCGATTGACCATCCGATCGAGGATGAAAAGCCGTCATGAAGTTTAGCTTTGTTCCCAAAGCTTCATGCAAAGCTTTCAAAACGCGTGACGTAAACCTAGGATCCCTATCTCGATATAATAGACACAGTACCCCATGCAACCTCACGATTTCGGATACGCATACGACTTAGCCAACTTCGCAATGAGTAATCCGCATTTAACCGGTAGAAAATGATCGGTCTTCACAAACGATCAACAATTACCCAAATGAGTTTTTCTTAGTAGGTGTTAAAGGTAACCCACTAACAAAATCCATTGTTATCCGCTCCCTATTTCCAAAGAGGAATCTTTACCGGTTGTAATAATCCACGACGGCAATTGATGCTCCGCCTTCACTTGGCGACAAGTTAAACATTTTCCCACAAATTCGTAAATCTCACGCTTCAACCCCGGCCACCAATATTGTTCACGAAGATCCCGATACATCTTATTTCCTCCGGTGCATAGCATAAGGGCTACTATGCGCCTCCCGTAGAATCATTTGTCTCGGATCCGAGTCCTTAGGCATACAAATTCTCCTACGAAAACATAACACACCTTCCGCGTTTATGCTAAAATCCTCTATTCCACCATTTTCAACTTGTTGAATTAATGATCCCAATTTCTTATCCGATATCTGTTTTTCCTTGATTTGCTCTAACCACAGAGGCTTCACCTGAAGTTCCGCTATCAGACTACCATCCTCGTACAAACTTAAATGGGCAAACATTGCTCTCAAATCAAATACCACCTTACGACTTAACGCGCGTCACTACCACATTAGCTTTTCCAGGATGATACTCGATTGAGAAATCATAATCCTTTAACACTCCACCCATCTTCGTTGTCTCAAGTTTAATTCCTTCCGAGTAAGAAGATACTTAAGACTCTTGTGATCCGTATAGATGATAGACTTTTCACCGTAGAGGTAATGCCTCCAAATCTTTAGAGCAAACACTACTGCAGCCTAACTCCAAGTCATGAGTAGGGTAGTTTACTTCGCTTCGTGCGGTCTGGTGACGAAAGCATAAGCCACCACTTTCCCACTTTGCATCAATACACATCCTAAGCCCGTGTGTGACGCATTGCAAAGAAACTATAAACTCCTTTCCGGCCAGTTGAATCGATCGGCGCTTCTTCATAAAATCTTCTTCAATTTCTAAAACTTTCTTGCTATTTATCGGTCCATATATATGGTACTCCCTTCCGCAATAGCTTAGTTAGGGGTGCAGAATCAACGAAAACCCTCAACAAAGCGTCCTATAATAACCACCAAACCCAAGAAACTCCGAATCTCAACTCATCGACTTTGGTGGTTTCCAATCCAATACACCTCAATCTTTCGAGGATCCACCCTTATTCCTTCTACCGATACCACATGACCCAAGAAAGTCACTTCCCTTAACTGTAATTCACATTTACCGAATTTGGCATACGCTTGATTATCTCAAGTAATCGCAATACAATTCACAAATGCGAGTCATGCTCCTCTTCATTCCTTGAATATACCGTAATGTCATCTATGAATACCACCACAAACCGGTCTAAATATGGTTGAAAGACCCGGTTCATCATATCCATAAATGCAAATGGTGCATTGGTCAACCCAAACGGCATCACCAAAAACTCATAATGTCCATAACGAGTTCGTAAAGCCGCCTTGTGAATATCCGCTTCTTTCACCTTAAGTCGATGATAACCCGATCTCAAATCAATTTTGGAGAAAATCAAGCTCCTTCAATTGATCAAACAGTCGTCAATTCTTGGTAGAGGGTACCTATTCTTGATCGTCAATTTATTTAATTGCTCGTAGTCAATACACATACGCATCGACCCATCTTTCTTCTTAACAAACAAAACCTGTGCTCTCCCACGAGAGACACACTCGGTCGAATAAAGCCCCGATCTAGCAATTCTTGAATTTGAACTTTAAGCTCCGACAACTCTTTCTGCCATTCTATAAGGAGCAATGGACACCGGAGCTGCTCCGCAAAAGCTCAATACCAAATTCCACTTCCCGATCCGAGGTATTCGGGAAGTTCTTCAGAAATACATCCGAAATTCCTTCACTGTTCTCACATCTTCCATCGACAACTCTTTGGCATCTAAAGCACTAATAAATGCTAAAAATGCTCCATACCCTTTTCGCACCAACTTTTCTCGCCTTAAGTGCGGATACCACATTTGCCAAGTAATTCCTTCGCTCGCTTATCATAATTATTTCTTTATCCTCTACCGTCCCTTATTGACATCCGCTTTTCAAAGACAATCCAATTTCGCCTTGCTTAACCAACCAATCCATGCCCAAAATGATATCGAACTCGCCAAAAGGCAATTCCATCAAATTCGCCAAAAATATTTCTCCTTGAATTTCTAAGGGCACATCTCTAAACAGTTTATTTACTAATCACCGATCATCGTCCTAAAGGACTAATTACCTTCATCTCACTATCGGAAATTTCGAGTCTAAATTCAAGTTTCCAGATATGGTGCTAGCAACATACGAATGGGTAGAACCAATATCTATCAAAGCAATAACAGTACATCAAAGATGAAGAACGCATCAGCTTATCACATCGTGTGCATTGCCATCCTCACGGCGCCTAACTATATATACCAATCCCGGCCGTCTTGCATCCGTGTTGCCTCTAGGACCATTGCCTCGACCACGCACCTTGACCACGCCCAAATTTCACTACCACCACGACTGGTCCACGACCTCTCGGTGGTTGCCGAATTCCTCTTGCCGGTGGTGCATCGATTACGAGCTTCCGAGTTGTATCCATTCGACGAGGGCAATTCTTATATTGATGATCCATCGACCCGCATTTATAGCAAGCACCCGCTTTTCTTCCAAAGACTCTCCGTAATGCCTTTTTCCACAATCAAGACACAATCTCGACTCGATTCACGATTCATGTGTGTTCTACCTTGAGCTGGTTCATCATTCCGAGGCCTCTTCAAAACCTTCTTGAAGAACCCGAATACTTCATATCTCTCTTGCCTCTAGCTCGCTCCCGATTCGGACGTTCCGAGTTCTTAGCCTCTTCGGCTATCTTGGCCTTTTCCACAAGCGTGGCAAAAGTTCTAACTTGTTGTGGGGCTATTAAAACCCGCAATTCATCGCTTCAAGCCATCCTCAAAGCGCATACAACGCTCATGATCCGCTGCCACTATTGTTCGAGCATAGCGACTCAAGCGTAAAAACTCGACTTCATATGCGCGCCACCGTCTTATTCCTTGGACCGATTCGTGAATTCCTTCCTTCTCGCATCAACATAACTCGTTCCTACATATTTCCCTTGAAAGGAAACTTTAAAGAATTCCCAATTAACTAATGCGGCTTCAAAGTGCCTTCTCGAACGATGAAGCCACCATTGGTATGCTTCGTCCCTTAACAAGGACACCGCTCCCCTAGTTTTTGTTCCACTGTGCACTCAAGATCGTCCATAATTCGCTCCACCGCCTCAAGTCAATATTCAGCGACATTTGGAGCTACACCGAGACACCTCAAAACCTCAAGACCACCGATTTCAATCGTTCCGATATCGACCCACGAGCCGTTGGCCCAGCCTAGCTCCAAATGACCCTTTCAAGGACTCGCAGCATTGCTCGCGTCACCGCATTATCTTCTTCCATATGATCATGTGATCCCGTCTCACTTTCGAGTGACGCAGGTGCATCCATTTCCGGTATATGATCCGACGCTTGGTTGCGCCTCTAACACTTTGTCCTCTACCACGGCCACGTCTACCGCGTCCACGACCACGTCCTCTAGTGCTCATAGTGACTAATTTAATCTGATTATGAGTTTTATGAATCATAATACTATTTCAGTGTTTATTAACGATATTTTATGATATGAAAGAGATAGAGTTGTTTTCGCAACCATATCCTATTGTCTCAATCTCTACGATTTTCAACACCTAAAACTAGAAGTTCTAGAGTGTTTCTTATGATCATATCACAATGATAATAAACGATCAATATACAGATACTTACTTGACTTGGCGCGGAATGCTCATGGTGCCATACTACCTTTAAATCAAAAAGTCTAGAAATTTGAGTTGTTTCTCAAACAAATATCTTTGTTGAACCCAAACCACAACCGAGTTTTTGAAACTAGCTCGATACCATTAAATGTAACACCCCAAACCAGTCTATGCGTTAAGACGAGATTTGGTTTGTCACACCGAAACGAACATCCAAAATTCTCTAATGACTTAAGTAAAACAGAAAATGCAAAACCTTTAGAAATAAGGTTTGATAAAAACTAAGTACAATGATTATGAATTAAGAAAAATACTTGTTTGAAATCTCATATATATATATTAGTCAAAACCTTAACGTAGTTTTAAAAGAATTTGAAAGAAATTGAAAAGTAACTTAGGTGTCCAAAATTTTTATAAAACACAATATTTTTAAGAAAACTTTATAGATTTAACATAAGCCCATATTAAGAGTCTTAAAATAAAATTAAATCCATCCACACATAAAAATCCATAAAAACATAATTAGAGGCCTTATTACATCATACCCAAAATAGTAATTAAAATAAGTAACTTAAATAAGTTCATAGTTTATGAAACCCAAGCTTGTAGTATGGCCTCCACCAAGTCATCCCCTACCCAAGTCCACATCAATTTCTATTACCCGAGATGGATAATAAAACTGGTGAGTTACAAAGAACTCGATGTGTAACTCACTTACCACCATTATTGGGCCAGCACCATCAAGGCATTAATTTGGGCTTGAGCTCAATTACAAATTTTAACAACATAAAATGAAATAAAATATATAAAATGCATGTAAAATGAATTTCCCAACCAAGCCTAATTTCCATCCGCTACACACCCCGCACTAACCAAAGACACCCGTGTGGGATCAAGTCAACCCACCCCGCCAAACACACCAATCGTAGGCATTTAGCCTTTTAAATAATATTATAGTGCACTACTGAAATAGATTGTGACATAGTCACCGAACTAGAGGCATTAAGCCAAATTTTGTGGCAGAGCCACCGAACTAGATACGTGGCCACAGGCCTTTCTTCTCTTCATCAAATCCCATCCCATGCATTTATGTATGAATAACAAACTTTAATCATAAATAATTTATCAAGTAACCCATAATACAAATGAGTTTTTAATAAAACCTTTCATTTAGGCCTATTAACAATATAGTATTAAACTTTGGCCCATATCTCGAACTAGAGGGTTTCCTACCATTAGTGATCTAGCAAACTTTAATGGCCCAATTTATCGATCTAGCGCTTTATGGCCCAATTTATCGATCTAGCGCTTTATGGCCCAATTTATCGATCTAGCGCTTTCTGGCCCAATTTATCGATCTAGCGCTTTTATGGCCCAATTTATCGATCTAGCGCTTTATGGATTTACACAAAAGTACTTATTACTACAACATTTTTGATTTGGCCATTTTTACGATTTATCATAATACTTCATCGCTTAGTATCTAACCCGAAAGATAAGTGTGAAGTTACACACCTAGTTATAGTGAGAACTAGACTTTCCCGCCACAACACCTATACATATCACGATAATTAGAATCACTATATTTTATTAACGAAATCAATCTTAGAAATTAACGATCTAACTTTTACCCTCGGATTTTGAACTACTTCTACTTGCGGTTTCTCCCGATTGATGGTTCGTCAACCGAATCAAATCCACGAACAAATAGTGGTTCGGGAGTACGAACTACTTCAAACAATTGATTCTCCTCGGATGAACGTCCACAACCGGTGGGGAAATCCCTGGATTCTTTGAAATAAATCCTTTGTTTATACTTAGGGGAATAACGGAACCACCCTCTTCCGAACACTATTCACCGCCCTTTTCTTCCCTATTTTGATTGTCTTCAAAGACAAAAGATCGTTAATCCAATCTAATATTACATCGAAATATGACTAAGGGTTAAAGGGTGAAATTTGCTTACCACAAAGATCCTTGTTCCAAAAATGAGAATCGAACAAATTGTTTTATGATACTCACGAACACTTGAGTTCCGGTCTTCCACTATTGCACTAAAGTATAACGAATAAAAACGTTAATAGAATGAACGTTTATTTCGATTTAAGAAGCCTTTATACCCCTTATCAAGATTCGGCCATGACAACTATAACTAATAAGAACTAAAAAGAATCCTTACCTATTGTCCACGGTTGAGAAGAGATGATTGAGAAAGATGTTTGTGCAAGATGGAGGATTCGGCTATAAGACCAAAGAAAATAGAAAAATGATTCGGCTATGAGTACATCAACATTCGGCCATGAGAGAATTAATGGAGAAAATTTTGATTGAAAAGAAATAAAAGAAAGAAATAAAAGATGGAAGAAAAAGATGATGATGAGGATTCGGTTTTCAAAGAGAAGGAAAAGAGAAAGAAAAAGATGTGATAAGAAGCAAGGTACATTCGGCAATGGGAAAAAGAGAAGGAAAAAGAATGGTCTTTTTGGTGTTAGCAATTTCGGCACTTATGACAAAGCAAACAAAAGAGTACTAGTGTGATATGCAAAAATGACCAAATGGTCAAAAGATTAAGGTTTACCAAAAGCTCAATTTCGCCAAGGAGAAAGGTTGAAAAGAGAATTGCAAACCTTTGCATAAAATGCTAGGAATGACCAAAACAAACTCCTAATCCTAGCCAACTACTAGCAAAATTTGGCCAACCTTCCCCTAGCCATATTAAGCCGTCCAAATTCATTGGTCAAATGACCATGAATTTGTTTCCAAAACACTTTCCTTGATACTTGCCCTATGTCTCCATATCTTCCATATTTTCTTGATTCCCTACCAAAAATTCACTCTTACCTTATTCCTATGATATACTAACCAAAATAACAAGGTCAACACTTACCATAAATAAGCTTGGCCGACACTTACCATAGAAGAGCAAAATAAAAGTTGTCAAAATGCCATCCAAGGGATTCGAACCACTCTCCTCAAGCTATAACCCATGCGCCAACACCACCTTGCCATTTACTCATCTTATGCTACTATTTAACACTTAATTTAACTTAAGTGTCAATGCCACTTGCTCCACTTCAATAAATTCTCAAACTATAAATAAAAAAAAATTATTCCATACCCGAATAATTCTATACTCTTCTTCAGGACTATAATAGGCACAAAAAGAAATAAGAAAATTTTTCCTTCATAAACTAAACATCAAAACATGCAATAAATCGATACTTGAATTTTAGGGTGTTACACTTAGAGTGTCTAAACAAAATATTTAAAACAAGGCCTCAGCCCAATTTGAGCCCCAATTGTACCTCAAATTCTCAAATTAATATTTTAAGCATCCAAACACATAAAATGCACAGACCCAATTATTCAGGATGTTACATGAAACTTCCTGATTTTTGGATGAAGCCAATGAAAAGAAACCGGATAAGATTGGAGGTGAGCGTGGGGAAGCGTCTCGAACTGGTTGAGTCCTCGAAGCAGCCATCCTAATTTTTTTTTTGTATCCTAAACTAAATCTAAATGGAATGAATAATAAGAAGAAAATAATAAAGAAAATAAAAGAAAGGAAATAAAAATAAAAATAAGAATAAAAATGAAAATGAAAATAAAAATAAAAATAAAAATAAAAATAAAAATAAAAATAAAAATAAAAATAAAAATAGAAATAAAAGTAAATATTTAAATAGTGATACGGTCCACGCCCTTGTTCGAGTTTAATCAGCCCGTGTTTTTCGTGATTTTAAATTTTGGGCGCGTTTAGGTGTTTTACCACGGCCGTGGGTCTCGTAGCACGCCCGTGTATTCTTCACACGGTCCTTTAGAATAGTCGTGTTTAACCCGTGTTCGTCAAGTCAGTAACCTTGCACGGTTGTAAGGCACAGCCGTGTCTCGCCCGTGCTCAATAAGTCAGTAACCTCACATGGGAAGTCGGCACGGGCGTGGCTTTTTTTTATTGCAGCCCGTGTTGGGAAAAGAAATCATTCTTTGTCATGCACGGTTACTAGCACGTCCGTGGTTTGTCCTTCTGGCTTCCATACGGCCACGGCCACGGCCGTGTGCAAGGCCGTGTGAGCATGGAAATCTGTACTTTGGTTAGTTTATGGTTAGGTGCTAAAGTGAAAAATAAAAGTAAAATAAAAATGTAAAAATTAATAGGGTTAGTGCTCGGGTTGCCTCCCAAGAAGCGCTCGTTTATAGTCTTAAGGTAGACTTTACTTCTCATTCGTATGGTCAATGTAGTTTGAGGAGGTGAAAATCCTTCCTCATGCGATCAACTCGATTTTTGATATAAAATTTAAGTCGAGTAGTGTTTACCTCAAAAGTCTTGAATTTAGGATTGCTTACCTCGATCGCCCAGTATAGGAAGACATCAAGTACCTCAAAAGTGATTTCTTCGTTTGTCTTGAGGTCTGAATTGGCGGTTCGAGGGTCTTCCTTATTCAAAAATACCTGATCCCCTATTTTAAAGTGATTTGTTGTTCCTATCAGCTCGTCTGGGGTTTCCTTCGGTTTCACTTCGTGTATTCCTAGTTTCTCTTTAAAGTGTGTTTTCCACTCGTCTAGTTCATCGACCTGAAGCCTTAGTTCTTCATGAATTATTTCTTTATGGGTACGAGGTCTAAGATCTAGCTCAGCTAGGTGATTTCGTGATGCTTCCTGTAAAGAAGGTTGAACCAAATGGTTATCAATAAAATTAACGTTCGTACCTTTATTCCTCGATGTCCTAGCTGAGTCAAGAGCTTGAAGAGTGATTGTTTCGTCGTCTACACGAAGTGTGAGTTCACCGACTTCTTCCTCTGTGTGGTCTTTCTTTGTTGCATCGGGATATGGCACACGAGGTTGGTACTCTGTAATTGCCGGTTTTGGTATATCATGGCACACTTCAACCTTACCTTCACTTACCACAGGTTCTTCCCTTGAGTTTGGTTCGTCTAACCCTTCACTATCGTAAATGGCTTGATTTTGCTCACTCGGGTTAGTTTCATGATTGCTTGGCAAGCTTTCTTGTGGTAGTTCGAGATCACTTAGCAAGTTGTATAAGCGACTTAGTAAGTTCCCCAACCCGACTCGATAAGTTCCCCAACTTGGCTCGATCCCTTTGATCGATGCTTGTTGGTCATTAAGTGTTGTCTCATTTTTTTGGAGACGGTTATCTGTAGTGCCATGAATTTTGTCAAGATCTCTTCAAGGTTCGACTCCTCTTCCCATTTGGTGACGTGGTTGTTGAAAGTTTGGAGGAAGTTCCGGCCTTTGGCTACTTTGATCATCCCACGAGAAATTGGAATGGTACCTCCAACCTGCATTATAAGTGTTATCATAAAAATTATTTTGAGGTCTAGAATAGTTACCCATATAGTGGACTTGTTCGTTCTCCATGCCATATCCGTAGGGTGGGTACTCAGGATTCGCCACGCCTCCTAGATTTGAGTCATATTGTATTTCTGGGTGTACCACGTCGAGGTTGAAGACACTGGATGCTTTAGTAGGAATTGTCCTCATCGCTTGCCACTGATAATTATTCAGTGCCATCTCCTCTATAAACTAAAATTATCTGCCAAAATAAAAAAAAAATTAGCAAAATAATAATAATAATAATTAATAAATAAATTGCAATAATAATAATAATAATGGCTAAAGTAATAAAAATAGAGCTTTCTTAATATTTTAGTTCCCCGGCAACGGCGCCAAAAACTTGGTCGCCGCGAATCAGAGCTTTAAAATTTATAAAAAGAATGATCGAACCTAGAAACTAACTCTGACAATGATTGAGGCAAGTGAACCTATCGAACAGTAGTATAGCTTAGGCAAGATCGGATTATCGAACCCAAAGGAACTAAAAGTACTAATACTAACTTTCTTTTTATTATTTAGCCTAAAATAAGTGAAGTTGTTTATTAATCTAAATTAATTAACTACTAAACTAAAGACTCTAAGACAAAGAAGAATGAATTTGGAAAATAACTTGGGAAAAACTCAGTTGATTTAGACGATACCCTAGGAAGAATCCACCTAGACTTCACTTGTTATCTAACACTGAACCATACGATTTATTCACTTAGTCTGATCCGTAAGACTCCCTAACGTATATTAAACCCTCTCTCGAGGCGAATAATGCCTAACCCTAGGTTAGTTACTGGAACTCTCGTTCTCTTATAATAACCCCCTAGAATAGCAGTAAATTGATTTATGGATTCCCATATTAGGTTTCACCCTAATCCGGCAAAATCTCGTCACCCTATCTCTAAGCGTGCGATCAACTCCGCTTAATTATGTTGGATCTACTCTTAGGCAGGGTCTATTCCTCCTCCACCTAAGCATATTAAATTTGGATTAAGCTCACATAATTAAGAACAAACTAAGTTATTATCATATAATTCAAATAATCAAATAACAAGATTCATCATAGGTTTCATCCCCTTCGGGTATTCGAAGGGTTTAGTTTATAACAATAAAGGAAAACATCTCAAGAGAAAAGATAAAACAAAACATAAGAAATCCCTAAAACCCCCTAAAGGAATTGAAGAGGAGATCCTCCGTCTTGAGTATAATTCTGGCTTCTTGAGATGGATCAACTGGCTATCCCTGAGTGAATCCCCACAAATCTGCCTTCTCTGGCCTAGCACGATGCCCCTAGACGATGGCTTTGGGCTCCCTCGACAGAGGGTTTCTATCGAACTCCCCCATTAAGTTGCCCCCTAGGGTGATTATATAGGCTTTGGGATGTGTTACTTGGCCTCCAAGTATCCTAATTTGAGTGCAATTCCTAATTGGGGGTTTAATTAGACTTTGGAGTGTGTTTCTTTGCCTCCAAGCTTCCAAATCCGAGTAAAACTCCTCTTGGCCGCGGTAGGGGCACGCCCATGGTACACGCCCGTGTAAGTCGTGGTCAGGCCGTGTGGACTTCGTTGATGAGGCACGGCCGTGTAAATCGTGGTCCAGGTCGTGTCGATTTCATGCTTTGGCCCATTTGTCCCGTTTTAAGCCCGTTTTGCGTTCTTTTCATCCCCTGGTGCTTTCCTGAGTATAAGACATGAAAAGAAATGATTAAGAGCACCTTTTTACATAAATCAAGGGATAATTCATCCAAAAGCATACTAAATGTGGGCCTAGAATATGTTACTATTTCGGTTTATCACATATCATCTCATATCGGAACTTTACCCATTGAATCATTTAAAATATCGATGGATACAAGGGTAGTACACATGAAGTGTACAAAATTGTAAATCGTCAATTCATATTCGGGAATGCTCATACGAGCACATAAACGGGAAGCTCATGTGAGCCATGTAACGGGAAGCTTATCCGGGCTGTATAATGGGAAGCTCATAAGAGCCATAATTAGGAAGCTCATGAGATCCAATAACGGGTAACTCCGAAGAGCCATTAATTAGGAAGCTCCGAATAGCCATATATCGAAAAGTTCAAGCGAGCCAATTTTGGGAAGCTCCGGAGAGCCATTAATCAGGAAGCTCACAAAGAGCCTTTAATCGGGAAGCTCACGAAGAGCCATATATCGGGACGCTCATAAGAGCTGTGGTGTGTCTACAACACATACAAAATCACTACCAATCGGGATGCTCCGAAGAGCCATTAACGGGAAGCTCGCAAGAACCATATAACGAGAAGCTCGAGAGGGCCATATATCGGGATGCTCATGAGAGCTAATAACGAGACACTCTTTCAAGCTGTGGTGTGTCCGCAACATATGCAGGACCACAACCAATTCGGGAACCTTGTATCCATCGAATTTCAGTTTTTCAATCGGGACTTAATACTTATCGAGCATTATCGGATATGTGACCGATTTTCATACATGTCAATTATACAATACACATACACAACATTCAATTTAAAATATATAAATATACAATTTAATTACATGAACTTACCTTGACAATGTTCGTGCACACAAGAGTTACTAATCCGCTACTTTCTCTTTTCCTCGATTTAACTCCATATTTGATCTATCCGAATCTATACGAATGAATTAACATCAATTTAATACAATTTACATCTTAGGAAAAATTACCATTTTGCCCCTATACTTTTAATTAATTTTAATTTCGTCCCTAGGCTCAGAAAATAAAATTCATGCAATTTAATCCTTATTCGAAGCCTAACTGATTTTTACATATAACATTAGCAGCCCATGTATTTCAAAAAATTTAGAATTTTCCATAAATTTTTCATCTTTACAATTTAGTCCTTAAATCACAATTTCATCAAAGTTCACTTTACAAAAGTTGTTTATCTAACAACAACCTTTCATTTTCTACCATAAAACTTAATAATTCATGCATACTCATCCATGGAACCTTAATAACTTTGCAAATTAATCCCCAAAATAGCTAGATTAAGTTATTACGATCTCAGAAATATAAAAATTACTAAAAACGTGACAAAGAAACATACCTAATTAAGCAAAATAAGTTGGCTTGAGCTTAGGTTTCCATGGCTAGGGTTTCCATGTTTTAATTTTGGGAAAGATGATGAAAATGATTATATTTTGTTATTTAATTAAAATATCATTTTATTATTACATCTTTCCAATTTAGTCCTTTTCTTTATTTAATTTTCCATTGATGAATCATCATACTTATCTACTAACTCCTTTTACTGGTCTATTTGCCATATAAGGACCTCCAATTTTAAATTTCATAGCTATTTGATACCTTTAGCTACTAGAACTCAACTTTTGCATCTATGCAAATTGGTCCTTTTTATCTAATTAAACATGTAATCGGTAAAAATTTCTTTACAAAATTTTCATATGACATTTCTATCATTATGCAAACCATGCAATAATATTAAAATAAATTTTTTTACGGGCTCAGATTTGTGGTCCCAAAACCACTGTTCTGATTTCACTGAAAACGGGCTGTTACATCTCCCTTGTATACTTAACTTGATTGATGAAGATGTCATCCCTCCTTTGCTTGATTTGGAGTCCTAAAAAGAAATTTAGTTCTCCCATCATGCTCATGTTAAACTCACATTGCATTAACTTTGAAAATACTTTACAAAGAGAATCATTAGTAGTACAAAAAATAATATCATCTACATAAATTTGTACTACTAACAATCTTTGTCTTTCCTTTTGATAAAAAGTGTTGTGTCAACCTTCCCTTTACAAAAACTTTTTTCAATAAGAAAATTTGACAATCTTTCATACCAAGCTTTAAGAGCTTTTTCTAAACCATATAAAGCTTTAAAAAGTTTGAAAACATGGTTTAGAAATTTTGAATCTTTAGAACCGGGTGATTGTTCAACATACACTTCTTCATTTATAAAACCATTTAGAAAATAACTTTTAACATCAATTTCATATAATTTAAAATCATTAAAGCATGCAAAGGCTAAAAGCATTCTAATGGCTTCTATTCTAGCTACGGGAGCATAAGCCTCATCATAATCTATTCCTTCCTCTTGAGTGTAACCTTGAGCAACAAAACTAGCATTTTTCATCATTATGTTACCACTCTCATCTAGTTTGTTCCTAAAAACCCATTTAGTACCTATAGTAGATTTATCACAAGGTCTTTTAACTAGGGTTCATACTTTACTTCTCTCAAATTGATTTAACTCTTCTTGCATAGCCAATATCCAATATTCATCATTTAATGCTTCTTTGATATTTTTAGGCTCTATGCATTAGATAATTGTAACATAATTACATGTGTTTTTAAGAGAAGATCTAGTAGTTACCCATTTGGATGGATCTCCCAAAATCTTACCATCCTTTACATAGTTGTACTCCCTTGGATGATTGACTTCCCTTTCCTCTAGAGTAAGCTCCTTTAGAGCATCTTGAGTTTGCTCTTGTATTTTTTTCACTTGATGATTGATAAACTTTTGCATCATTGTTAGAAATTCCTATATCATAATCATTAATACAAGAATTATTTCTATGAGGAGGGTTAGAATCATAAAAAAACATATATAGACTCTTCAACCACTAAAGTTCTTTTGTTAAAGACTCGATAAGTTTTAGAACTTAAAGAATAACCAAGAAAGATTCCTTCATCACTTTTTGCATCAAAATTTCCAATATTATCTTTTTCATTATTTAAACAAAACAATTACCTCCAAAAGGATGAAAATAACTAATGTTAGGCTTTTTGTTTTTGAAAAGTTCATATTGAGTTTTCTTCAAAATAGGCATAATCATTACTCGATTTACAATATAGCATGCGGTGTTTGTAGCTTCTGCCCGAAAATATTTTGGCAATTTTTTTTCACAAAGCATGATTCTAGCCATTTCTTCTAAAGTTTCCTCTCAACAACTCCATTTTGTTGAGGGGTTCTAGGTGCTGAAAAATTATGGCTAATACCATTTGAGTTGCAAAAATGATTAAAACCAAGATTTTAAAATTTTGTTCCATGGTCACTTCTAACACTAGTGATAGAGTAACCTTTTTCATTTTGATTAATTTTTGAAAATGTAATGAATTTCTCTAAAAGTACTTAAGAAAAGAACTCAAAATCTAGAGTAGTCATCTACAAGTAAAAATGCATATTGTTTTCCACCCAAGCTAGTTGCTCTAATTGGTCCAAAAATATCAATGTGAATAAGTTGTAAAACTCTACTAGTAGACACATCATTAATAGGTTTAAAATAAACTCTTTTATGTTTGCCTTTAGTACATGCATCACAAACTTTATCTAAATCAAAATCAATTTTTGGTAATACTCTTACTAAGTCATTTTTGGCTAATTTATGCAATATGCTCATGCTAGCATGTCCTAATTTTCTATTCCATAACTAAGAATTTTTTTCATTCTTGGTTATAAGGCAAACATTTGAATCATGTAAGTCATCTAGATGTACCATGTAAATGTTTCCTATCTTATGACTGACCTGCCGCCAAACATGGTGGTAGTTTTAGTACATTTCGGTACTTAGGGAGCTTGTTTTCAGGATTTTTTATGTTTAATTATCACATTTTCAGCTTTCGTAGTTTAGATCCAATTATGTGCAAAATAAGCATTTTTACGTAAGAATTGATGTTAGTTGACTTGTTAGGCCAATTCAGGCCTTAGGTAGTTTTAATATGTTCAATTCAGTGTGCATGATGTATATTTAGTAGCTCGACAGCCTTATGGATGACTGTAACACCCCAAACCCGGCCTAGAAGTTAGGCCCGAATCTGGAATGTCACATTAAAGGCGCACTTCAAAACAATTCACTAGTTAACCATTTAAGGCCCAAAAGCCCAAAACAAAAGATTATTTCGAAAACCATATTAACACTTTAATAATTTTATGAAATTTCTTAAGTGGGCAGTTGAAACAATAATAATAATAAACCCAAAATTCAAAGTCAAATAGGAGTTACATGGCCTTATTACAATCCAATGAAAAACCAAAGTATTTAAACAGAATCATTTGAATAAATTAAAACATTTGAACAACTTGTAGTGTGGCCATCTCCGAGTCCTCTCCCTCGTCGAGCCGCCTATTCAGGATTACCTGAAACATTTAAAATTAAGGGTGTGAGTTTTGAAACTCAGTGTGTACAACCCTTGGCAATCAAATCACATACAAATATTCACATTGGGCCTAAGCCCTAACAAAATCGGTGGTCTTGGGCCTTAGCTCACAAGGACCTCATATCATATCATATCGTATCATTTATAAACAGATAATGCAAAACCCACCCCAAAAATCCATCCGCTAAACACACCATTTCCCTTCCAACCTTATGACTCCTGTGGGGAATTCTAGCTCGACCCACCCCTCCGCTACACACCAAGGGTAGCCCGGTTGCGGTACTACCAAACGTTGCGGCAAAGCTGCTAATCATATGTTGGGCTTAAAGCCTTCTGTGGATCCATACCATACGGCCATGCGATTCTCAAATATTGACACAGAGTAATCAATATATATATGTTAGGCACATAGCCACGGTAAATATGATTGGCACAAAGCCATAATAACAGCACAAAGCCTTCGGTATTGGCACAAAGCCCATAATTACGGCACGAAGCCCATATTAATGGCACACAGCCCTCGGTAACATTATCGGTGCAGCATGGCTGCTCGGTGGCTAAAAAGCCTGCGGTGGATCCATACCAAACGGCCATGCGATCCTGGATCCATACCATACGACTATGCGATCCTCAAATCTTCCTCCGTACCATAATTCCCACCCATATGCATCCTAAGCAGAATATCATATGAATGCATCAAACACAAAAGTAACATCCACAAACCCATATTCATCACATAGGGTAATTTAGTCATTTCACTACCTGGGGTATTTTTTCGTAATTCTACCCTACAGGGGTATTTTGGTAATTTGGCAAATTAAGAGTATCTTGGTAATTTTACAAACATGGGTATTTTAGTAATTTTACAATATAAGGGTATTTTAGTAATTTTCCAACATAAGGGTATTTTAGTAATTTTCCAATATAAGGGTATTTTAGTAATTTTCCAATATAAGGGTATTTTAGTAATTTTCTAATATAAGGGTATTTTAGTAATTTTCTAATATAAGGGTATTTTAGTAATTTTCCAATATAAGGGTATTTTAGTCCCTCTCGGGTTTTAGTTATAAACTTTGGCCCATAAACAAGTCCTCGCGGTTAAAGTGAACAAACACTATGCACCAGGTAAGATCTCAGAAAAGAGGAGGTGGGTCACTCGGACCACTTAAATACCAAGCTCTCACTAGATCCAATCCTAGACATGCATATGTCGGTTACCACACTCTAACTAATCGACTTGTTCACAGACATGTTTAATTAGATTAAGTCTTATGAAATTGAAGAGTTGTTCAAACTAGGCCTAAGTCCATAAACCCTAGCATATTTGTCTACGTTCCCATAAAGCCCATCAAACCCAAATTCCAACCTTACGGCCCATTAGGCCCAAAGCTTATCATATGGCCTATTAGGCCCAAAACAAGTCCAAATCGTGTATCATGCGTGACTAACTCAATATGTTTAACAAGCCAAACCATTTAATCAAACTTAGCCTCAGGGCCCACCGGGCCCATTTAGCCACTTTCGGCTTTTCGGCATTGCCGATATCGTGTGTGTAGTGTTTGTACACACCTGGTAACCTTGCGTGCTGCGAACTCCTTAGTCACGAACCTACAATTGACATTACTAGCGATTAACCAAAGCTTTAACACATACTTATCAAAAACCGAAACCTCACCGTACACTTACCGTGTGCCTCACGTGCTAGTAGCCCTTCCTTTGCTACTATTGGCGATTAACCTCTAGATCTGCACCCAAACACCTATATCGTCAACACCAAGTGACCCATATTGATCATAAGTCACCCCTATGAGCCACAATAGATTCGGTCATTTACTAAACCCTAACTGAGTCTAGAATACTTACTGCCTTGACAGCAATCCTTACCTACCGCACTTGCGATTGCTGAACCTCACCCTTGTTAATACATGGTAACGGCAAAGAGGGGTTAGATAGCCCTTCGGCTTTCAACAAAACGTACTAAGGGGAGTTAACAGAATACTTACCGAATCCAACCTTAGATCATGCGGCCTACCAAATGAGATTCGGCTTTTAACCTTGACTGAGAGTAGATACCAACTGATTTGTGATAGAGAAAAACAACAAAGATTCGGAACTAATGGGGGATTTCGGCAAGAGAAGATGATGGTAATTCGGCAATAGAAAAGTCTGGCTAAGAGAGAATTCGGCAAAAAGGAATGATGGTTTTTCGGCAATGGAAGAATTCAGGAACAGAAGAATAGAATAAGGGGGAGAAAAGAAAAGATTAGATGTGCTTGTGTGAGGGTAACTACAGGATATTCGATAAAGAAAAGAAAGACTAACTTAATTGCAAAACTCTCCAAATGCCGAAAGCCATAATGAAAATTCGTAATACCCCCTAAAAGACCCAAAAACGGCACTCATTTACCCTCCTAAGCCGAATTTATACTCTTCACACTTCTCAGCTCCTAACTTTTCTCCCTGATAACTCCTCAATCTCATCCTAAATTTTCTCTAAGATAAGCTCCTTTATCCCTTCCTTAATTTTCTCTCATGAACACTTCCTTCAGAGTTCACATCCAACGCCACTACTAACCATCTAGAAGGCAAAAATTAAATCCCCAACAAAATACCATGCCACTACTCGAACCTTGGACTCCCTTGCCTGGCTAATGACGCCACCTCCTGCTCCCTAAGTGGCGCCACTTTGCCACTACACCACAAGCTCTTTTGTGTCATTTTTCTTCTTCATTTATTTAAAAGGCCTACTAACTGAAGTCACAGTTCCCTTGGGCTAAAACTAAAATTTTTCATGTACCTTTACTTGATCCCAGGACTTCTCCAACACCCCTAGACACTCCAAATTCATTAACCATCAGAGCCCATATACCAATTTTTATTTTCTCGCTCACTTAAAAAAAAATTCTGAGATCCAAAGCCCAAAGCCCAATTCTTCTAGGCCCAAATTCGGGGCGTTACAATGACAACGGAGTATAACACAAGTTTCTCAAATGCAACATGTGAAACCATAACTCCAAGATCAAGAAATCGGTGTCGTGTCACGACACACCTTGGCTTTGTTGCGACATATATCTGAGCATGGGAGGCAAGAATCGAAAAGGCTAAAATCGTCCGCACAATCAATATTTTATGATATTAAGGCCTATAATAAACCTAATTAGGATTTCTAAATATCATTATAAATAGAAAGGTTATTGCTAATATGTAGGCAAGCCTTGAAGAGCCGTAGTAGTAGATTTAGGTTTTAGTTCGTTTATTTTCCGTTTCTATATACTTTGTTCTTTTTGACTAGGTTAGACTTGAATTTTAAGTCTTTTCTATTAAAGTATTCAGTATTTTTATTTTATTTTTCTTTTGCAAACATCAAGATCAGTTAACTATCACGAGATTATGCAACTCTGAGTTCATCTGATTCAATCAATCGAGCAATTATTTACCCTTTCTTTTACTTTAGTTTATGCTCGCTATCTATTTTATTGTTTATCATAATATAATTTTTTAATTATTACTATTTAGACATGTTATTATAGAAGTAGATTTTTTATTTAACTTGTCCTCCCTTGGGTACGATCCCCGAAATACTTCCCTGTGTTCCATTATACACATTTATATTACAAGTTGACCTATATACTTGCGAGCACCACTTAATTTTATATATTTTTGGTGTGGTATTTTCTAGTCAAACGTTTGCATGTTTGGCGGCGGTCAAGTTGTTGGCGTTGTTGCTGGGGAGGCTTCGGCATTAAATCAAAATTTTTCTATAATTAATAAGATAAATAGGAAAGTTAAAATTTATAGATATGATTTCTTTTATTTTCTATTTTAATTACTAACTTTTATTCTTCTGTCTCAGATTTTAGCGTATGTCTCGAAGCGGAGGCATCGCAATCGAGCCATATCCTAATCCGGAGCAACTCCTAAGGCGTAACCATCAAGTAAGAAGAGATGACCTAGTCACGATAATTGATTTACCTCGAGAGAACCCGTTGTTTGACAATTCACCCAAACAACAAGAACAAATCCTTGGAGAGCTACTGATGGCTTAACGAACTTTGCATAAGTTGGCGCTCCTACATTAGACGTGCGAGGCAGTATTGAAAGACCAATGATCAATGCTAATAATTTTGAGATAAGGACGGCTACAATCTAGATGATCCAAAACACATTGTAGTTCAAGGGAAATATGATGAAGGATTCGAATCAACATTTGAAGCGGTTCCTTTAACTTTGCGGCACCTTCAAATATAATGTAGTAACCAATGATGTTGTTCGTCTTCGATTATTTCCATTCTCATTATGCAATAATGCAACTGAATGGTTAGATTCACTAGAACCAGGTTCCATAACAACATGGGACAAACTAGTGAACAAATTTCTTCATAAAATTTTCCCTATAAGAAGAACTATTCGGCTTAGACGTGATATCACCAATTTTAAACAATTCAAAGGTGAAACACTGTACGGGGCATGAGAGCATTTTAGGTCGATGATACAAAAGTTCCCCCACCAAGGATTGCAAGAATGGCTTCAAATCTAAATTTTCTACAATAGTGTAGACATAAATATCAAGGCTAGTATAGATGGATTAATCGAATGATCTTTTATGCACCAACATATAAGAGACCATATCAAATCATAAATGATATGGCAATGAACTCGTACATGTGGCCAAATGAGAGATTCACGTATAAATCAAAATCTCTAATCATGAAAGCCATCGGCGAAGAGGAAAAATATCAACAAAATTTGGAAAAGCTGAATTGGTTGGAAACGACTATCAAACCTACAAGAATAGAGCCATATGTGGAGAACCAACCAGAGGATATTAGCTATATCGATAATAGGGGTAGAAATCTCTATTTGAACACATATAATCCCAGTTGGAAGGATCATCCGAACCTCAAGTGGAGAGGTAATCAAAGAGGAGAAAACCAAGTGCAGAATAGACCAAATTCTTTATACCAACCACCACATGTACAAAGAACTCAAGAAACCACCATGGAATATGACCGTACTGCATGTGGTTAAAGATTCAATCAAATTGAAGGGAAGATGTAAGCTATATGTGCAGATATGAATGACATGAAGGAGTATATGTGCTAGATAATGGGTCTATTGCAAAAACAAATTAGCCAAGGCGTCCCCAGTAACATGGAGAATAACCCTCGAAGAGATGGGAAGGAACATGTAAATTCAATTGCCCTGCGATCCGGTAAGAAACTTGACAACCCAAGTGCACCCGTACATGAAAAGGAAAAGTTGTCTGAATCTGTCAATAAGCTCGTGAAAGGAATCGAGCATGAAGAGCCAATCAAAGAAATCGTAGAATTGGTAGCTGAACTGGTAATCTCAAAATCAAGCATGAAAAAGGTACCATTCCAGTCTAGGTTAGACAACAAACAAAAGAGGGATGAAGCTGATTCAAGCATGACAAATGTAACAACCCGGTTTAGACCCTAGTCAGAACAGTGGTTTTGAGGCCACAAATCCGAGGTTGGAAAAATATTTTAATATTATTTTTGGTGTTTATAATATGTGATTGAGCATGTGTGGAAGTTCTGTGTGAAAATTTTATCGTTTGTGTGTTTAAATTGCGAAAAGGACTTAATCGCGTAAAATACAAAAGCTGTGTGCTAATTTTTAAGTGCCTAATTGTTGTTGTCTTTATAATTGGGAGGTGCTATGATGCAATTAACCCACTATTAAGGTTAGTGGGTGGTAATGGACCAAAATAACCTTAATGAATAAATGTTTTATATGTTTAATAAAAAGGTTAGTTTGGTAATTAGTAAAATAAGTCATAAATAATAAAATAAAACATTAAAGATGACCATTATCATCTTTTCTTAGCCGAATGTGAAGAAGAAAAAGAAAGAAATAGGGCTTGAAGTATTCGGCCATTGTTACTCTTGATTGAGGTATATTCTTTGATCGGTTTTTGATGATTTTTACGTTTTTGATATCGTTGCTTTGTACTCTAGCTAGCCCATGCTTTAATTTTAGAAATTGATGGTGATTTTGAGATATGTCATTGATGAATGTTTGAGCTATGTGTTAGTTGAAGATGAAATATGAAAGATAGGTAGAAGATTAACACATTTTGTTTTTGAATTTTTGGTGAATTTAAGTAATTTGGGCTAAATTGAGAAAAGTGTAAATGGAGGGACTAAAATGTGAAATAAATGAAATGTGTGGACTTGTATGAACATAGAGAGAATTCGGCTAGGCATGGGTGAAGTGAAATCATGTGTATTTTGTGATTTTATGAAATAGGGACTAAAGTGTCAAAATGTGAAAATGTGAGGGCTAATTTGTAAAATGCCCTAATTACGTGTGTTTGGACTAAATTGAATGAATTGGTGATTGAATGAGCTAAATTTGAATGTGTATAGACCAAGAAAGGAGAGATTCGGGTCGAGATCGAGGCAAAGACAAAGTACTCGATTGATCGGCTAGTTTCGGTATTTCGATGTCTGAGGTAAGTTCGGACATAATACGTGTATTTAACTATTTTTAATGTTATGAAATGAATGGTATGATATTATTGAATTGTAAATGCTATGTGAGGAATCGAGTTATGTAGCACTAAGTGTGCGTATTTGGAAATATGACCGAAATGATTAGCACTGTGTGTGCAAAATAATATAAGCTTTGGCTTTATGGTTGGCACTGTGTGTGCGATACCGAATTACGTTCGGTTTTGTATTGAAGCACTAAGTGTGTAATGTTATTTAAGTTTCGGCAATGAATTGAGGCACTAAGTGTGCGATGTTAATTTAATTTCGATCATAGATTGGGCACTAAGTGTGCGAATAACCCTAATGAATAATGAAGGTTGAATTGAAATGCAATATCGAGCATAAATTAGCTTGGATGGTGAGTAACTATGTGTTGGCTAAGGTATGTATTGAACCTTTATGGTTGATAAGATTGTGTATGATTTCATGAATAGTTGAGCAGGATTATTGGCTATGAATGATATGGTATAAACATTTGGGAATTTATCTATGTGATGAGTTCATTTTGTGTATGGTATTTGAGTTGTTAAATTGAAGGTATTATGTTACGAACTTAGTAAGCTTTGAAAGCTTACTGTGTGATTTGTTTCTCTATTTTACAGTGTCAGTAAAGCTAGCTCGGATTCGGGGATCGTCAGCATCTCTATCACACTATCGGCTATCTATTTCGGTACTTTTGAAAGATGTACATATTTGGTATATGGCATGTATAGGCTAGAGGTCTTGGTATGTTTTGTAATGTTGGATCTTGCCATGTGATATGGCTAGAAAGTTGAATGTTGATAGTTCATATGTAGGGCAATGAAAATGATGAATGTGGTATGAAATAGTGAGGTTGGAAATGGTATTTTTCATGCTTGAGCTAGTTGAAGGAAATGGTGTTTTATGTGTGATTTTGTGGCTTGATTAAATGATGTTTTGTTAACATGATTTAGATTGTGAAATTGTATTATAGTTGGACTTATTTGAGATGAGTTTGAGCATGGCTATAGATGGTATGGTTGATTAATGGGTGCTTGAAATGGTAGGTTTTAGTTGCATTTGAGTCATGAATTGGTAATGGTTTAATGCATATAGATGTTTCAATGTGTGGTTGGCAAATTTGGCTTTGAATATGGCTTATAATTGCCCACACGGCTGAGCACACGGGCGTGTGGATCGACCGTATTGTTTAAGTTTGCCAAGTGAAACAAGTCAGTAGCGACCACGGGCTGGACACACGGGTGTGTGACTGGCCGTGTGGTGCAAGTCAGTATGTATGCCCTGTTTTGACATGGCTTGGACGCACGGGCGTGTCTGAGGCCGTGTGAGGCACACGGCCTACCCACACGGGCGTGTGACCTCTGTAACTTGGAAAAATGTTTAAATTTCAAAAATTTTTGTATGTGTTCAGTTTAGTCCCGACCTCTTTCTAACACATGTTTAAGGTCTCGTAGACCTCAATAAGGATCTATATGTTTATATTTGAATATGTTTGATGGATGATTGACTTTGTGTTGTGAAATGGATGTGAATGTTTCGATTGTTTGGTAACGCCTCTTAACCCTATTCTGGCGATGGTTTCGGGTTAGGGGTGTTACAATAAAGGTACCATTCCCGTCTAGGTTAGACAACAAACAAAAGAGGGATGAAGCTGATTTTGTAAGTTTTCTCAAGTTGTTTAAATCCCTCAATGTCAATTTACCACTCTTGGACTTGATTGATAAAATTCCTAAATATGCAAAGTACCTAAAGGACCGACCAACTCGTCTAGTGAAAGTGTTCCCAAGTTCTTTGCTTCTTCTATGGCAGTCACTTTAGCTTATCATGACTTTGGCAAGCTTTGAAGCATTTTCCTCACTACTTCTTCATTGGGATAAGTCTTCCCATATGACTTGAGCCCATTGGTGATGATTGTGAACCGATCAGACATTGCCTTGATATCCTCCTCGAGCTTCATTTTGAATGTTTCATAATTAAGTGTGAGAATTTGACCGCCTTCAGACGTACTAACATCCAGAGTGTGAATACTGCAATAAAATATAGAAATACGAGGCGATATCCAAAAGTATACGGGTTGAGTTGTAATATAGTTTTACAATGAAGTAGGTGAGTACTTCGAGGATCATACCTAAGGGAGGTGAGTGCTAGATCAATTCTAACTTAAACACTAAAAGATCTAATTAGCACTTTAAATTAGTTATTGTACGAGAACATAATAAAAGGGTTTCTAAGGTTTCTATAATGATAAAATAAAATAACATAAAACAAAATTCAAGAGACAAAATAGTAGAATGAATAAAATCTTGATTATGGGTGATTAGCTCACTTCGGTAATCCTCATTAACTGCCGTTTTGGGTTCCTTGTCAATCAACTAGTCGCCACCCTAGCAGGATCTTCTGATCTTCCACTAAAATAATGAGTCAGCAAGGACTACTTATCTTCTGATCTCACAGTCCAGACTGGCTTGGGGTAAAGGTGTTCACGGATGGACCATACCAATTTTGGGTTAATTCCCACCTTGATGACTTCCTGGGGTTGTCAGGCCTAGGGTTTGTTTCACGTTCTTCCTTTCCCAAACAACTGATCCGTTGAGTAACCCTACAAAATAATTAATAGACCATACCTCCACTCGCTAATCCCCCATAGGAGGATTAGTTCCTCATGGCTTTCATAAACAATATGGAATAGATGAAAAGAGAAAACATGATAAATGGATTAAAGTGTAGAGTTTAAGAAAACACCTGATTTGTATTAAAAATGGAAATGAATCCATAGAGTTTGACGATATCAACAAATCAGATCTCTTGAAAACAAAGAACAACTGAAAATAAATTCTAAAAACCTAAGAAAGAAAGAAACCTAAACTAAATTTAAAAGAGAGAATTTAGGCTAATTGAATAATGTCCATAACATGTGCCAAAAGAGCCTATTTATAGATTCTAAGTGGTCGTTGTCCTTAACCCTAGGATAGCAGACGTTCTTGAGCTTTAAGTTTGATTATACAGACCAAAACGCCCCTATTTCTTGTTTATCTCCCGTCCAGACTGGATGTCACGACACACCAGGACCTATGTTGTAATGACCTAAAATTCACGGTATCAAAAAACTACATTATCGGCCCTTCATTTTAGTGAAACGGGTTTGTAAATATATAATAAATATTTACGAAGCTAGTTGTGTGTTTAATTAGGTTTTAGTTAGGTGAATTAGCTAGAATTAAGAATAATTAGAAAAAATGACTAAATTGAAATAGGTGTGAAAGTTTAATTAAAGATCAAAAGAAAATAAAAGGGACTAAATAGGCAGTTATGTCTAATGCATTACATGAGGCGATAAAAATGATAAAAATCTTAGATTTTTATTATGTTTAAAACTATATAAATATATTATTTAGTTATAAAGTATATTATATTAATTTATAAAAAAATTATATTATAACATTATTATATTACAAATAAATAAAATAATGACAAATGTATGGTGATAAAATTATACATGTGTAATGGTAATAATATATATGTAACGCCCCAATTTTTCTTTAATTTTGGCTTTTGTAAATTTGTGATAAATACATGTCTGCTTCAGTGGTTTAGTGCTCTGGGAGTGTCGGAGAAGTCTTGGGTTCAAGCCTTGACTTGGGCAAATTTTGGTAATTTTATTAATGAAGCCCTAACTCTGGTTAGTAGGCTTATAAGTAAAAGTATGTAAGTAATTAACAGAACGGGCCTGCTGATCTGGTGGATAAGTGGAGTGTTGGGGTGAAGGAGGTCTTGGGTTCGATTCTATGGGACGACAATGGCTGTAATTTTTGCTCCTAGTTTCGGCTAGAGTTGTGCTAAGACGGGAGACTGAGTGGTGGTTTGTGAATAGAATTAGTGGGAGGGAAATTAGGAAAGGATTAGACTTTCTGAGCAGTTGTGTTTTCCCAAAATCCCTCTCTGCCAAAAATTCAGTGTCCTCCCCTTCCATAGCTGATTCTTCTATCTTCATTTTCCCCTTCCCCTTTTGTCGTTCTTTCTCTCTTCCTCGCTATCATCTTTTAATTTTGGTCTTCTCTGTAGTCGCCTCGTTTTTGTGCAACACTTATTTCTGCCTTAATTCGATAAGATGAGTAGCGTAGTTTTACTTTCGTTGTTGGCTTATACTAATGTGCATCATTAATGCTGGATAGGGGAAGATTCAGAGACTCATAATCGCTGTTTGAATACTTAGGTTCGGGGAATTTCGGTGGCTTGATTGAAGGTAAGGTTTTGGGAAGATATTGGGTTTATCATCTCAATTTAGTTTCATTTTAAACATTGATTTGGATGTTGGAATATCAGTTCTTAGGTTCTGGAGTGCGCAGTGATCGTCTTAACTTCAATCGAGACCAGGTGTGTACTCGGAAACACAAAAAATGAGGTTTCAGCGAAAGCCAGAAACCTCTCTGTTGATGCCACACGGGCGTGTAGTCACTTGTGTGGTAGGCCGTGTGCAAGACTGTAAGTCACCACACGGCCGTGTGATCAACGAGCCAGGCCGTGCGCGAGTGACACGGCCGTGTGACGACTGGGCAAGGCCGTGTGTGACACACGGGCTTGACCGATTGGGCCGTGTTGGCCACATGGGCATACGGGCCCACACAGGTGAACCACACGGGCGTGTGGAATTCTAGGCCAGACCGTGTGATCCACACAGGTGAACCACACGGGCGTCGATCCCGTAAGTGTTCTGGTCTTTGTTTAAATTTGTCTGAAATACTACTTGCATGCTTGAAATAGCCTTAGGTAGTATACTGTACTGAAAACACTTTAGGTAGTGTAAACTGAAAACTATAGCGAAAATGAAAATCGTAGTAAAACTGCGATTCACGATAACGAACTCTGAACTTCTGATACTTTTCTGCATAAAACATTTGTTAATAAATATTGGAACTGTAACCTAATGCATAAAACTGTTAATACAGATAAACTCTAAATTTATGATGAACGCACGAGGTATCCGTAGACGGGGTACTAGAGGCCATGGTAGAGGCCGTAGGGGGCTCGAGCTGGGTCCTCCGCATCTTAGAATCTGCCCAATCTGGATACGAACGAGACGCCAATCTCACCTGCTACAGAGACTGGGTCTCATGAACGTGAGGCTGGGGATGACGCACTATCCCGAGCCATGCTACGAATTTTAGAGAGGGGCGCTGGACCCAACACCGGATCTGGGGGCCGTGGGACGGTTACGGAACAACTCCAGTCCAATGGGGCTGAATTATTCAGGGGTGTCACTGGAGTCGCCCCTAGCGTGGCCGAGTACTGGATGGAGGCCACAGAAAGAATCATGGACGATTTGGACTTTACTTCTGAGCAGAAGCTTAAGGGGGCTGTCTCTCTGCTTCGCGAGGAAGCGTACCTGTGTTGGCTGACTGTTAAGGAGGGCACTCAGCCCAACCGTTTGACGTGGGACTACTTTAAGATGACTTTCCAGAGTAAGTATGTGGGAGCCAGCTACATCGATGCTAGGAGGCGTGAGTTCCTTAATCTCACCCAAGGGGACCATTCAGTGGCCGAGTATGAGGCCGAGTTCCTAAGACTGAGCCGTTATGCCCGGGGCATGGTGGTGACTGAGTATGAGCGTTGTGTCCGGTTTGAGGATGGACTCAGGGACAGCCTACGGGTTCTGATAGCTCCGCAGAGGAAGCGTGATTTTTCTGCTTTAGTGGAGAAGGCAAAGTTCGCCAAGGAGGTTAAGCGCGCTGAGCGCCAAAACCGCGAGAAAGGAAAGAACAAGAGGGAATCGGAGCCCTCGAACTCTGGGGTGAGGCCTAAGAAGAAGGCCAGGTCTGATGGGCCAGTGAGAGTTGGGTCTCCTGTTGCACCTGCTGGGGTGGCGCTTTGTGGGCACTGTGGTAGGTGCCATCCGGGCGAGTGCTGGAGGACGACTAGGGCATGTTTGAGATGTGGGTCAGCTGAGCATCGTGTCGGGATTGTCCACTGATGACTGACCAGATGCAAGCTACGGTGCGGAAGCTGCGCGACCACGGAGGGTAGCTCGCCACCACCTAGGGGCGAGGGGCAGCCAAGGGTGGTAATGGCATGGGCCGAGGACAGATAGCACCGGGTAGAGGTGCGGGACCGACTGAGATGAGGCAGCCTGCACTGGTTTATACTGCACGTCGCTGAGAAGATGGTGATACTCCAGACGTCATTACGGGTACGTTCTTAATTTTTAATGTACCCTATACTGCGTTGATAGACATTGGCTCTACACACTCTTACGTAGCTAGCTTTGTGTTTGAAACTTTGGGGATTCCAATTGAGGGTACTTCGAGTGAGGTAACTATTGTGAGTCCGTTGGGGCAATCTATTCGGATTAGTAAATTATATAGAAACGTCCCGTTAGAGGTTCAAGGGACAGTATTTCTGGCCGATCTGATGGAGCTTCTTTTTGGGGAGTTCGATCTGATTCTTGGAATGGATTAGCTGGTCAAGCACCGAGTGAGTCTGGACTGTGCGTCAAAAAGGGTGGTTTTGAGAACCGATGGGGATAACGAGGTAGTGGTGATTGGGGAACGTCGGGACTATCTGACAAATGTGATTTCTGCGTTGGTGGTAGAGAAGTTGGTACGGAAGGGATGTGAGGCATTCTTAGCCTACATCAGTGTTTCTGATTGTGGGGACTCTTCGGTTACGGACATCAGAATCGTAAGGGACTTTCTGGATGTTTTTCCTGAGGAATTACCAGGTCTACCTCCGAACCGAGAAGTAGAGTTTGGGATTGAGCTCTTTCCTGGTACAGCTCCGGTGTCTATCGCCCCTTATAGAATGGCACCGAAGGAGCTTGTGGAGCTTAAGGCTCAGATTCAGGAGTTACTGGATCATGGGTTCATCCGCCCTAGTGTGTCTCCATGGGGAGCATCTGTGCTGTTTGTGAAAAAGAAGGATGGATCCATGCGTATGTGTATCGACTACCGTTAATTGAATAATCTGAGCATCAAGAACAAGTACCCACTACCGAGAATAGATGATTTATTTGACCAGTTCAGAGGGACTTATGTGTTCTCCAAGATCGATTTACGATATGGATACCATCAATTGAAGGTTAAGGAGACCGATGTGTATAAGACGGCATTTAGGACTCAGTACGGCCATTACGAGTTCCTAGTAATGCCATTTGGACTGACGAATGCACCAACAGCTTTTATGGATATGATAAACCGAGTGTTCCAGCCCTATCTAGATCAGTTCGTGGTAGTCTTCATTGACAACATCCTGGTGTATTCGAAGACTGAGGACGAACACGATGAGCATCTCCGAGTGGTATTGCAGACTCTTCGCGAGAAATAGTTGTAAGAGAAGTTCAGTAAGTGTGAAATCTGACTCCGAGAAGTAACCTTTCTGGGGCATGTGATTTTTACGGAGGGGATTCGTGTTGATCCTCGTAAGGTTGAGGCTGTGTTGGATTGGAAACAGCCGAAGAATGTGTCCGAAATCCGCAGCTTTTTAGGGCTGGCATGTTATTATAGACGTTTCGTAGAAGGGTTCTCTTTGTTCGCAGCACCGTTGACCAAGCTTCTGCGTAAGGGAGTTCCCTTTGTCTGGACTGATAAGCAAGAAGAGAGCTTCGAGAAGCTCAAATCTGTTCTGACGCAGGCTCCAGTTCTGATACAGCCTGAATCTGGGAAAGATTTCGTTGTATACAGTGATGCATCGCATGTAGGTCTGCATTGCATTCTGATGTAGGATGGTAAAGTGGTAGCTTATGCGTCTCGTCAACTCAAGACGCATGAGGCTAACTATCCTACGCACGATTTAGAGTTGGCAGCGGTAGTCTTCGCTCTGAAAATCTGGAGGCACTATCTGTACGGTGAGAAGTGTACTATCTACACTGATCACAAAAGCCTCAAATATCTTCTCACTCAGAAGGAGTTAAACCTTAGGCAGCATAGATGGGTTGAACTGCTTAAGGATTATGACTGAACCATTGAGAACCACCTTGGTAGGGCTAATGTGGTGGCAGATGCTTTGAGCCGTAGGGCGATGACTGGTCTGAGAGCGATGTTCGCTTGACTCAGTTTATTCGACGATGGGAGTCTGTTAGCGGAGCTTCAGGTTAAGCCTACACGGATTGATCATATCAGAGGTAAACATATGGGGGATAAGTCGTTTGAGTTGCAGTTCCATCAGGTTGAGAATAGGGATACTACTGATTTTGGGATTAACAGTGATGGGATACTTTGTTTCCGCGGTCGAATTTGTGTACCGAATGATGAGGATTTGAGACAGTCGATTCTAAGGGAGGCGCATAATAGCCCTTACGCTATGCATCCCGGCGGGAATAAAATGTACCGAGATTTACGAGAGTTATACTGGTGGCCAGGGTTGAAGCTTGATGTTACGGATTTCGTTGCTTGTTGTTTGACTTGTCAGTAGGTTAAGGCTGAGCATCAGTTGCCTTCGGGGTTGCTGTTGCCGGTAAAGATACCAATGTGGAAATGGGAGCGAGTGACGATGGATTTCGTTAGTGGGTTGCCTTTAACACCCACTAAGAAGGATTCTGTCTGGGTCATCGTAGATCGATTGACCAAGTCTGCTCACTTCATTCCGGTCAGGACGGACTTTTCTCTCCAGAAGTTAGCTAAGCTGTACATATATGAAATTGTGAGACTTCATGGGGTTCCTATCTCAATCATCTCCGATAGGAATCCTTACTTCACGTCTCGGTTCTGAAAGAAATTGTACGAGGCTCTGGGTTCACGGTTGGACTTTAGTACTACTTTCCATCAGCAGATAGATGGTCAGTCAGAGAGGATGATTCAAGTACTGGAGGATATGTTGAGGAGCTGTGTTATAGATTTCCGAGGAAGTTGGGAGGAGTATTTTCCGTTGGCAGAGTTTGCCTACAATAATAGCTACCAGTCTAGCATCCAGATTGCGCCTTACGAGGCCCTGTACGGTCGTAAGTGTCGCACTCCCTTGTGCTGGACTGAGTTGGGTGAGAGACGTGCTCTAGGTCCGAAATTGGTTTCTAAAACTGAATATAAGGTTCGATTAATTCGGGATCGACTGAAAGCGGCGTCTGATAGGCAGAAGTCCTATGCGGATCTGAAGAGAAAGGATATTGAGTATTCTGTGGGGGACTTAGTTTTTCTTAAGGTCTCGCCATGGAAGAAGGTCTCGAGGTTCAGTCACAAGGGTAAGCTGAGCCCTCGGTTTATTGGGCCGTACTGTATTCTGAAGCGAGTGGGGCCAGTCGCATATCAGTTGGATCTTCCTTCGGAGTTGGATCACATTCATGACGTGTTCCTTGTCTCAATGTTGAGACGCTACCGTTCTGATCCCACGCACGTTGTTCCAGTGAAAGATATTGAGGTCAGACCAAATCTAACGTTTGAGGAGGAGCCGATCCAGATCCTGGATCGCGTTATTAAAGTTCTGCGAAGGAAGTCTATTCCCTTAGTGAAGGTGCTATGGCGGAATCATAGCACTGAGGAGGCCACTTGGGAGCCAGAAGATTCGATGTGTCAGCAGTATCCTTACCTTTTCTGATTAGGTAAAATTTCGAGGACGAAATTTTCTTTTTGGGGGTAGAGTTGTAACGCCCCAATTTTTCTTTAATTTTGGCTTTTGTAAATTTGTGATAAATACATGTCTGCTTCAGTGGTTAAGTGCTCTGGGAGTGTCAGAGAAGTCTTGGGTTCAAGCCTTGACTTGGGAAAATTTTGGTAATTTTATGAATGAAGCCCTAACTCTGGTTAGTAGGCTTATAAGTAAAAGTATGTAAGTAATTAACAGAATAGGCCTGCTGGTCTGGTGGATAAGTGGAGTGTTGGGGTGAATGAGGTCTTGGGTTCGATTCTATGGGACGGTAATGGATGTAATTTTTGCTCCTAGTTTCGGCTAGAGTTGTGCTAAGATGGGAGACTGGGTGGTGGTTTGTGAATAGAATTAGTGGGAGGGAAATTAGGAAAGGATTAGACTTTCTGAGCAGTTGTGTTTTCCCAAAATCCCTCTCTGTCGAAAATTCAGTGTCCTCTTCTTCCATAGCCGATTCTTCTATCTTTCTTTTCCCTTTCCCCTTTTGTCGTTATTTCTCTCTTCCTCGCTATCATCTTTTAATTTTAATCTTCTCTGTAGTCGCCTCATTTCTGTGCAACACTCGTTTCCACCTTGATTCGGTAAGATGAGTAGCGTAGTTTTACTTTCGTTGTTGGCTTATACTAATGTGCGTCATTAATGCTGGATAGGGGAAGATTCAGAGACTTGTAATCGCTGTTTGAATACTTAGGTTTGGGGAATTTCGGTGGCTTGATTGAAGGTAAGGTTTAGGGAAGATATTGGGTTTATCATCTCAATTTAGTTTCGTTTTAAACACTAATTTGGATGTTGGAATATCAATACTTAGGTTCTGGAGTGCGCAGTGATCGTCTTAGCTTCAATCGAGACCAGGTGTGTACCCGGAAAAGTAAAAAATGAGGTTTCAGTGAAAGCCGAAAACCTCTCTGTCGACGCCACATGGGCGTGTGGTCGCCCGTGTGGTAGGCCGTGTGTAAGACTGTAAGTCACCACACGACCGTGTGATCGACGAGCCAGGCCGTGCGCGAGTGACACGGCCGTGTGACGGCTGGGCAAGGCCGTGTGCGACACACGAGCTTGACCGATTGGGCCGTGTGGGCCACACGGGCGTGTGGGCCCACACAGGTGAACCACACGAGCGTGTGGGATTCTGGGCCAGGCCGTGTGATCCACACGGCCAAGGCCAATTTGGGCCGTGTGGGCCCACACGGGTGGGCCACATGGGCGTGTGAGCCCATTTTTCTGAAAAACTCTGTAAGGTTACACGGGTCGCCCAAGTCGACTGTGGACCTACCGTAGGGTTGGAAAGCGACACTTAGGCCCTAAATGAATGATTTGTCTGTCTGATTTATGTATTAAGCATGTATACTGATCTGAATATATGAGTTTTATTGCATAATAGCATGTCATTCTTGTATGTTGCATTGTATCGAGGTGGGTTGATTATGATTGGAGGAAGTATCTGGAAGGCTCTTAAGCCTGTTATCTGGCAGCTCAGCTGCAAATTTCTATTTACGTGCTACATTCGGTACAACATGGTGTGTAGGGCTGGGTGGGTTGATTTTATCCCCACATGGTGTGTAGGGTTGGACGGAGTTGGTGTGTAGAGACTGGTGGGTAGAACTCTGTTTTTTGCATATTCTGTCTGAAAGGGGCTAAGGCCCTGTATTATGTCTGATTCTGTATCCGAGTGGGCTAAAGTCCACACCGTTTCTGTAATGGGCTCAGACCCGAACTGTGAAGATTATGTCTGTTATCTGATGTTACTGTGTGTATGTTTTCTGTGGGATTTACACACCGAGTTTGCAAAAACTCACCCTTTTCTGTTTAATCTGTTCAGGTAATCCCCAGCAGTAGACGGATCGGTGCAGCTGAGGACTCGGCGGTGACCATGGTTCTGGACACTTATTTACGGTTTATTTTAAATTATGATTTGGTTATATTTGGGTAAATTTTATGTAACAAGGCCTTTCAGATTTTAGTTTAAAACTTGGGATGATTATTTCATAAACTGCTAGTAGTAAGACAAGAAGTGAGTTTTCAAAATAAACAAAGGTTTTATCAAAATACGTACGACCTTGTAAATCATTTTAAAAGCTTCCGCAACGTATAAAGTTTTGAAAAATGGATAATGAATAAATAAACGACATGTTTTGACGATAGCCTAAGATACCTAAAAATGGTTTTAACGCAGTTACGTTTTCCAAAGCACTATCATGTGACATCGCCAGATTCGGCCATAACGTCCAGGCCGAGTTTGGGGTGTTACAATATATGTACACTTGTATTATAAATATGTAGTTGCTTATAATTTAAGTAAAAATATATTTTATATTATATTATTATAATATTATGTTAATTAAATAATAAAACATACAAGAAATAAAATAAAGTAAGTGAAACAAAAATGAAGGAAAGAACAGAATAGAAACAAAATAGAAATAAAGAAAAGAGAAAAGAAAAAGAAAAGGAGAATTAGGGTTCTAAAGCTTCAAGCTTAATTTGGTAAGTCAATTTAGTTCATTTTCTTATAATTTTGATGTTTTTGGAGTCTTAGAACAAAGTATTATTGGATTTATGTTAAAATTTTGAAAGTTATTAGATTTTTAGACATAGTTCATGTTGAACAAATTGATGAATTAGGAGTTAGTTGATAGAATTTTTAGTTGGAATTGGATAAAGGATTAAATTGTGAAATAGATTATAAGTTTTGAGTATTAGGGGCTAAATTGCAAGAAATTCGAAATTTGGGTTTTATGATGAAAATTAGATAGTTAAGTTTAAGTTTAGTTGAAATTTGAGTTAAAAATATAATATGAATTGAAATAGAAAAATAGATGAATATAGTTAGGACTAAATTGGAATTAAGGTAAAAGTTGAATAGGAAATTTAAGTATTTTATGTGAAATAGTGTTATATAAATAATTTTGAATTGATTTAATTTTTCGTAGCCAACGTTACACCGGAGACATCTATGAAGAAAGGAAAGGAAAAAGTGGACGAGGATTGAATCGAGAAAATATCCGGCTTGTATTACTATAATTCAAGCTATTTATTATCAAATGTTAAATTTAAATTATGTGTATGGTAAGTGCATTATGAGGTAAGTGTTATTATTGAATAGAATGGAAATTGAATTGAATGATAAATATATTGGCATTGAATTGAATATTGACTAGAAAGTGGAAAAGTGAATTTGAATTGAATTGTGATTGAATTTAAAGTGAATTTGAAATTGAAAAGTGAATTGGAAAACCTATTAACTAGTCGGGCTATGTCGGATATAGTTGGCATGCCATAGGATTGGAAGTGTTCAGGGATACTTTAACCTCGAGTTGATGAGACACTGGGTGTCATTATATTACTTCGAATAGATTCGATGAGGTACTGGGTACCAACTTACTTCGGCTTGGCCGATTAGACACTGGGTGTCAATTATTTGCTTCAACTATCCGATAAGGCACTGGGTTCCATACTGGAGTGTTTGGTTGGATCCGTGTATCCGTCAAAGTCCGAGTCTTGTTAATAGGAGTAAATAAATGAAATAGCAAAATTGAATGAAAATGAATGATTTTGTTTATAAAATGAAATGCGAATTGAAATTAAGAAATGAAAAGGAAATGAACGAATCAAAGGTTCATGAAGTGATTGATATTCAAACGAGATGTTATATGATATCAAATTGATGAATAGCCAAATTGAGTTGCTATTGTTAAATAGTGAAAGTTAAATATGAAATAGTTTATTTATGAATTAATTGTTATATAATTTGATATGTTTATTTGTTACTTTACTTTAATAATTTGAATTATAGTAATACCACTAAGTATAACCATACTCAGCGTACGGTTGTTTCCGTGCACAGGTTAGTAGAAGTCAAACGTTCCGGTCCAGCATCCAGAGCCGATCCCGACCTCAGAAACTTGGTGATGTATATTTTTCTTTTTGGTAAAGGTGGCATGTACCTAGGTTATGTATGTTTGTTATGGTGGATTTGGTTGTAAAAGATGACATATGTTGTTTTGAATGGTCATATGAAAGGATAAGAAGACAAAATGGCACATATGATACTAAACTTTGAAATGGAATATAATGAAATTTCTAAACTAATTTTAATGTTGCTTGTGAATGTTTAGTGAATAGATTATCATGTTGATGTCTTGATATGTTTTAAATGTATTTGTATATTAAAATTGAATTAGTTGTGATATTGGTTTGAATTGGTTGCGATTTAAAATTTGCAGGGTTGGTTAGGTTATTGTAAAGGGGTTATATTGAGTCCATATGGCCTGGCACACAGGCGTGTGAGCCCTGTACTTAGGAAAAAATTTAAAATTTCACGAAAAATTTCTCGAGCACCCAAATTGGTCCCGATTCACTTCTAATACGTATGTTGGGCCTCGAAGGTCCATAAAAGGGATATTATGAATGTTTTATAGTATGTTAGATATTTATTTGTATATTGTTCGTAAATTATTTGAAAGGTCTGGTAATGCCCCGTAACCCTGTTTCAGCGACAGTTTAGGGTTAGGGGGTGTTACACCTATGTCGCGACATGGCAGTCAGTGTACTCCTCTTAGGATATCTTCAGGGTATGTCGTGACACCCTTGGTCTGTGTCACGACATTGAAGACAGTCTTGAGTTTTCTCCATTTTGCTCCCTATGTTGCGACATCGGACATCCCGTGTTGCGACGTAGCGACCAATATCAGTTTATTATGCCTTCTAAAAGTCTCGTACACACTCACAAAGTGCATTAACTCACCCTTAAACCTTATTCGGCCCTTAAGGTCAATAAAAGACTTAATTTGCACATTTTATTAACTAAGTGGAAATTTTAAGAAAACATAATTAAAGCTTAATAAAACACTTGTCTTCAAGCTCCTAAAGTGCAAAAATTAGTTTAATATGCTACACAAAATTACGACAGATCAAAATTCCAACTTTTAACTTCTTGACTTGGCTTGTTCCCTCATGAGTGACTTCTAATTTATCCCAAATCTCCTTGGCATTGGAACATGATGACACCCTACTATATTCATCTGGACTAAGCGCACAAAATAGAGCGTGATAGCCTTGGCATTAAGTTGAATACTCCTTCTATCTTCTTTTTTTCCATTCCTTTTTGCTCTTTGGAACTAGAAGCTTTCTTTCTTGTTTGAGAGGGTGTAACACCCCTAACCCGTCTCTGTCGTGGGATTAGGGTTATAGAGTATTATAGTACAATTCAAAACATTTAGCTTCAGTTAGAAGCAATTATACAAATTATAAAATAACATTCAATAACTCATTTTAATCAATATAGAATACATGTATGAACCGAACCTACGAGGCCTTAAAAATAGTTTGGAATAAATCAGGGACCACTTTGAAATAAAATAGAAAATTATGGAAAATTTAAAAAATAGGGGTCACACGGCCATGTGACAGATCCTAGACCGTGTGGCTCAGAAACATGGCCGTGTGGCTACTCCACACGCTCGTGTGGCTACTTCACACGCTTGTGTACGCAGGCCGTGTAACTAACTGTACCCGTGTAACATAAGGTCACACAGTCATGTGGCCAGACTGTGTAACTCACTGTGACCATGTAGCTCACGGTCACACGGCCGTGTAACTCTCTGTGCTCGTGTGGACCAGCCTGCACTAAAAGCAAATAAGGCACACGGCCGTGTGAGTAGGTCATGTATGACACACGACCGTGTGATAGCCTGTGTGTACATTAAAAAGTTTGCAAAACAAGGCACATTTTCATCCAAAACTTAGGTATCAAGCCAAATCAAAACCAACCAATTCCATATCTTAAAAACACAATTAACAAGCCTAAAACATGCCAAAACATTCATCCTAAGTGCCTAACCAATATGTCCTCACTGACACCACAATTCAATTACCAAACCAAAATCTCATTTCAAACCAAAGTAATTGCATTCAAAGTTCTCAAACACATTTAATAACTCATACCAAAATCACCATTCCTGTAACATCCCGATTTAGGGCCTAGTCAGACTAGTGGTGCGAGACCACAAATCCGAGGTTTGTGAATGAGTTTTTAAAGTTTATGCTATGTTTGCATGCTAGTGTGAAAGTTTCATGAAGCAATTTTGTGAAATTTCGGTTGAATTGTCCAAAAGGACTAAATTGCAAAAGTTGCAAAATGTGAGATTCTAGAAGCTATTTGTGTGAAATAGCTTTAGAATATTAATTAGAGGTCCTTAAATATCAATTTTCCCAATTTTTAATTTTTGGACAAAATTGGGCATGGATGAGTTAAAATAGAAAGTTTGTCAAAAAGGGCATTTTGGTCATTTGACAATTAAATGTTTTAAATGGGAAAAGATGATAGAAATTAATTCATCTTCTTCTCCAAGGCTGCCGAAAATTCAAGGAGCCATTGTTAGGGTTCTTCAAATTTTTCAATCTTGCTTGTAAGTGCAACCAAGCCCCGTTTTTGATATTCTTCGTATTTTTGAAGTCCTAGTAGCATGAGAAAGCTATTTTTAGCTATATGTTGAGCTAAGATGGATGTTCAAAAATGTACCCATGTATGACATGCATGTATTTTGATGTTTTATGGAAGAATATGAAAGCTTGATGTAGTAGAAACATCTTTTGCTAAGTGATTTTCCATGAAAATGCATGTAGGGACTTGTGTGTGAAAGTCTTGAGATTGGTCATACATGTATGGTTTAGTGAGAATTGATGATAGATTTAGTTGAGTAAATGGTTCGGCTAAGCATGAAAGGCTAGAAAGTTGAATAATAATCACTTTACAAGCCTTGGGGCAAAAGTGTGAATATGAGAAAGTTAGGGGCAAAATAGTAATTTTGCTAAAGTATGAGATAAGGGTCAATTTAGTCAAAGTGTGTATTGAATAAGTTGATTTATTCATTATAGATCAAGAAAGACGAAGCCCGGATCGAAACCGAGGCAAGAGCAAGGTTGTGGACTATATTGCACATCTCTATACTTTTGAGTGCCGAGGTAAGTTTATGCGTAAATTGTAACATCCCGAAATAGGGCCTAAATGGAACAATGGTTGCGAAACCACGAATCCAAGATAGAAAAGTTTACTTTGATTAATTTTTATGATTTACCGATTGATTGGATGCATGTGTTAGAGTATCGATAGAAAATTTTATGAATTTCATGTCTAATTTGCTTATTAGGGCTTAATTGTAAAAGTTGATAAATGAGAGTTCTAGATGCTAAAGGATTAAATTGAAGTGTATATCTAAAGTAGGGGGTCCTTAAATGGTAATTAGACCATTATATTTTCATGGACAAAAATGGACATGCATAGGTAGAAATAACTAAAATTTTAATGAAGGGTATTTTAGTAAAATGTCAAATAAAAGAAATTAAATGGGAAAAAGATGGAAAAAGGTTGTCATCTTCTTCCTTAGGCCGAATCTTCAAGGGGGGGACTCCATAGCTAGGGTTTTCAAGCTTCCAAGCTCCATAGTAAGTCAATCCAAGCCCCGTTTTTCATGTTCTTTACATTTTTGGAATCCCGGTAACTTGGTTTAGCTTATTCTAGCAATAATTTAACCTAGGGTTCATATTTGGAAAAATACCCATAGGTGAAATGTGTTTATTTTGATGTTTTATGATAGAATATGAAGGCTGAAATTATGTTAAACAACTTTTGTTAAGCGATTTTACGTGAAAACGAGTAAAACGACATAATCGGTAAAAATACCTAATGTTCATAAGTACATGTTAGAGTGAGAATTTGATGTTTCCATAGAAGGGAAAAATGATCAGCATGTCATAAAATATAAGAAAATAGGATGAATTTTAATTTTCGAGCCTAGGGGAAATTCGTAATTTTGTAAAAGTTAGGGGGCAAAATGTAATTTTGCCATAATATGATTTTTGGACTGAATTAAATAGTATAAATATTAAATAAGCTAAATGTGTTATTATAGATCGAGAAGAACGTGGAATCGACCTTAAACGAGGTAAATGCAAGGTTAAGGACTAAATTGCAAATTTGGCCATATTTTGCACCGAGGTAAGTAGTATGTAAATAATTCATTACTTTTATTGACGTTTTTATAATTCAGCATATTTTATATATTGTAACTGATTTTTGAATCAAAATTGACTATTGAAGGAATGAAATAAATTATTAGAAAGTGAAGTACTTCCCGTTTGAACCTTCGGAAAACTGAGAGATACGGAAAATATGTAACTAGGTCACACGAGTGATAAGGGACCTTCACCGTGTGCACAAGAAAGCTGTGAGATGCAAAATTTGATATGCAGCTAGGCCACATGGATGATAAGGGACTTTCACCATGTGTGCAAGAAAGCTACGGGTTATGAGTAGCTAGGTCGCATGAGTGGTTCCTAGTGTTGGACGCCATGTAGACAAGAAAGCTACGAGATGGCTAGGTCACATGAGTGGTACTAAGTGAAGGCCACTATGTGTACAAGAGAGCCAGAATTATGTGTACAATCAAGCTAGGTCACATGAGTGGTACTAAGTGAAGGCCACTATGTGTACAAGAGAGCTTCAATTTCAAAGGTGGGTTGTGTGCGAAACCACCGTGTATCCGTTATTATTCCGAAGCGTTCAATGGGAAAATCAATTAAGTGAAATTATGTGTGAATTTGTAGTAATGAGTGTGGGTATATGCATGTATAACGTATGAGAAATATGCTCGATATGTAATCGAAAATTGAAAAGATTGGTATAGGCAAGTGATGAACACAACTAAAGTGAGAGAAGGCAAAAATTTACAATAGAACTGCTTTGGATAGTAGCAGTGACGTGAATTTGAAAAATCACCAAAAATACTAGAAATTGAATTATAAGTTGGATGAGATATTGATTTAAATCTTATTGAGTCTATTTTCATATAAAAGAAACATAGAAAAAAATGATTTGTATATTTTGAGATATTTGAATTTTTGTGAGACTGGTTCAGAATGATTATGTGATCCCTTATTCTGTCTTGGAAAAATCATTAAAAATTTTACAAAAATAATCATGAGATATAATTTATATGCCTAAAATTCTGAATGAGTATAGTTTCAAATGAACTAAACAAGAAGGTCATCTGAATTCTGTACGAGGAGAAAATTGATTTGTAGTGAAGAGAGGGCAGAATAGTCGAATAGTGAAACAGGGGAAATTTTAATGAAAAAACTGTACTTATTGGCTAAACCAAAAATTCTAAAACTTTTATGGTAAGAAGATAAATGAGTCTAGTTTCAGGGAAAATTAACGAACCTTAATTTGGGGTTTTTTAGCTCCAGTTAAAAATAATTCAGTGACTGTGACTCGAAGAGACAGCATGCTTCGAACTTGAATAAATAGTAAATTTGAATGTAGATATGATTGTGTTATATTGTAAATATGTTAAATCCATTATTTATTATTTATATACTTACTTACTAAGCTATATGCTTACTCTCTTTTCTTTTCCTTGTCCTATAGTGTCACCAAGCTAATTCGGGATTTGGTGATCGTCGGAGATCCATCCACACTATCAGCCTTCTTTTGGTATTTTGAAAATAATATTTTGGGAATTATGACATGTATAGAAGGCTTAATTGTTTTGTTACTTGTAGTCACAAATTAGGCTAAAATACTGGCCTTTAGAAATTTGATGGTTTATTTTGTTTATGGGTATTGATAATGTTCAATATTAATCAAGTTATATGTTTATGATAATGCTTGAATTGGTCGAATGAGAGTGTGATGACTATGTATGGAAAAGTTTTAATTTATATGGATTTTACATTTTAAATTTTGTGAAATTGCTTGAATCATGTTTGGTAATGCCTCGTACCCTGTTCCAGCGACGGACCCGGGTGAGGGGCGTTACATTTAGTGGTACCAGAGCTATGGTTTAGTCGGTTCTCAGACTAACATAGCGTGTGTAAAAGTCTAGCTATACATGCCATAAATATACTGTGATAGTGTGATGACTACTAACAATTTAAAGTTTTTTTATATAGTAAATGGATCCCGACCGAGTCACTCGACGATCTTTGAAAGTAACGCGTGCGGCTCTCTGCGTAAGGGACCGCGTCAGTAGAAGATAGATCTGAAACGCTTGGACAGGGAGACAGGGCTCGGGAAGCCTTCCTTCAAATGATGAGTAATTGGTATACTGAGTTTATTCAAGCAAATCCGAATGCTCAGCCTCCCTCACCCCCTCCCATACCTCGGGACGGTTCCGTAGCTCCCAAGGCATGGATTTGGTAAGAATGAACAAGCCTCCTGGTCGACAAAATTAAGAAGCAAGGAGCGAGAAGAGTTTAGAGCAAATATTGATGATGATCCCGAGAAAGCGGAGTTTTGGCTCAAAACTCTATCCGTGTGTTTGATGAGCTCTCGTGTACACTTTGGAAGAGTGTTTAAAATGTGTTTGTATCACTTCAGAGAGAGATTCACCTACCATTGGTGGAAGACTTTAGTAGCAGATGGTGCCAAAAGAAAGGATTACTTGGGACTTCTTCCTGGAAGAATTAAGAAAGAAATACATAAGTCGGTTTATTGATCGAAAGCGGAAAGAGTTCCTTGATTTGAAGCGGGGCAAGATGTCCGTGGCGGAGTACTGACGTGAATTTGTTAGACTCGGCAAGTATGCCCGAGTGCGTGTCCACCCAGTGCTATCATGTGCAAGAGATTTGAGGATGGGCTTAATGAGGACATTAAAGTGTTTGTGGGAATTCAGGCCCGAAAGAATTTGTGGTATTGGTCGACCGAGCTCTTAAAGTTGAGGAATTAAACAAAGAAAAAAAGAAAGCTACTATTGAAGCTCGAGATGCAAGAAAGAGATCGATGAGTAAGTCGTTCCAAACCCAGTCAAAAAGACCCAGAGAGATAAATCCTCGAAGGACAGCTTCAGTTGAGTATTCACATCGAGACCGTGGGAAATCATATTTGGGCTCTAAAACTCAAGCTACTTGATGGCAAGTGTGGAAAATGTGAAGTCTAGTAAACCCGAGTGTCGACATTGTGGTAGGCAACATTTCGGTGAGTGTTGGGGAACTAGTCGAGCTTGTTTCAGGTGTGGTTCTCGCGAGCATTTTATTAAGGATTGTCCGGAGAAAGCTAAGGAAGAAAAATTTCAGAGTGCTAGACAGACTAACACTGCTAATAGAGGTAGATCTTCGAGAAATACCGGAAGTGGAGCTAGCAGTAAAAGTGTGATGAAAGACCCAGCTGCGAGATTAGAAGCTAGAGCACCTTCCAGGACATATGCCATCCGAGCTCGTGAAGAGGCGTTCTCCCCCGATGTAATTACGGGTACATTTTCTCTACATGATATTAATGTTGTTGCTTTGATTGATCCGGGCTCGACCCATTCCTATGTTTGTTTGAAATTAATGCCTAAGATAAGTATGCCTATAGAATCTACAGAATTTGTGATTAAAGTATCGAATCCATTAGGCAAGCATGTGTTAGTAGATAAAGTATGTAGAAATTTCCCTTTAATGATTAGAGGTCATTGTTTTCCGGCCGATCTCATGCTATTGCCATTTGACGAGTTTGATGTGATTCTTGGTATGGACTGGCTGACTGCACATGATGTGATAGTGAATTGTGGGAAGAAATTCATTGAGTGAAATGTGAAATCGTGAAATTCTTGGGTTAACTCGGATGAGTCGAGATAGTTCATTTGCTATGATTTCTATTATGTCTGCTCAGAAATGTTTGAGAAAAGGGTATGAAGCTTATCTTGCTTTTGTGTTAAACACTAAAGATCCAGAGCTGAAAATTGAGTCAATGCCAGTGGTATGCAAGTATCCAGATGTGTTTCCGGAAGAATTACCAGGTTTGCCTCCTGTTAGAGAAGTTGAGTTTGGTATTGAGTTGATTCCAGGTACCACACCCATCTCTATTGCTCCATATATAATGGCCCCATTGGAATTGAAAGAATTGAAAGCTCAGCTGCATGAATTAACTAATAAAGGCTTTGCAAGACCTAGTTGTTCACCCTGGGGTGCACCAGTCCTATTTGTGAAAAAGAAAGACGGTTCAATGAGATTGTGCATAGATTATCGGCAACTTAACAAGGTAACAATAAAAAATAGGTATCCACTACCTAGAATTGATGACTTATTTGATCAATTGAAGGGAGCCACTGTGTTTTCTAAGATAGATTTGAGATCCAGATACTACCAGTTACGATTTAAAGAGTCAGATGTTCCGAAGACTGCTTTCCGGACTAGGTATGGTCATTATGAGTTTCTTGTGATGCCATTTGGCTTGACTAATTGTAACACCCCAAACCCGGCCCATGCGTTATGACCGGATCTGACATGTCACATGAGAAAAACATGTTAAATCCTTTTTTATTCGTACTAAAATATGTATTATTTTGTTATAATCAAGAAAACAAGTTTGATTTGAAAATATTTGATAAAGTACTACTAACCTCAAAGGTTGATTGATAAATCGATAATTTGAACTAGAGATCTTATAAACCATTTCTGAAGTATGACGTTGAAAATTTGAAAGAGAATCCGAGTTAAATTATTTGTACATATTTATTATGAAAACCGTTTATTAATCAATTTTGGAAAACAGTTATTTATGATTTTAGAAAAATCCCCATTTAAAATAATGCAAGAAAAATAATAAGTATGGCTAAACATAAAACCAAATAATAATATCCCAGAGGCCTTATTACAACTTTAAAACCCGAAATAATAAAAGCAACGAAATAATACGGAAAAGAAGTTTACTAATGTCCGAAAATAACATTCCAAAAGTATGGCCTCCACCGAGTCATCCATGGCCTCAAGTCCTCAAATCCTTGAGCATTACCTACAAGGTTTAAGAAAAGGGGAGTGAGTTACAAGAACTCAAAGTGTGAAATCCCCTTTTGTCATCCACCGGGCCCGAACCCATATAGCAATATCATGGGCCTAAGCCCTTTACATAACAATCTTAAAATGAAGCAAATGTATGAATGTATGCAACCCAACCCATTCTAGATATCCATCCGCTACACACCACCCGTACCATCCCATCACACCTGTGGGGATCAAGTCAACCCACCCCGCCAAACACACCAATCGCTGGCAAGTTGCCATTTATATTATAATTTGATTGTGGCCAAGCCACCGGAATCATAGTGAAACATATTAACAAACATTTTTGTGGTAAAGCCACCGGGTTACACTTCTCTTCAACATTTTCCCCATCCCTTGCGAAAATTATGTAATGCAACATATATTATAAAACATAATAATTTCAAATATAAACAACAATCATTAATCCAGAGATTTGATACGATAAATCGGCCCATTATCACACTTTGTAGTTCGGCCCATTAGGGCAATCTATCAAATCGGCCCATAGGGGCATTTTTGTAATTTGGCCCATAATAGTATTTTCGTAACTCGACACTTTTAAGGATTTTTAAGCAATACGGCCCATTAAGGCATTCTAGCAAATCGGCCCTTTAGGGGCATTTTCGTGATTCGGCTCATAGGGGCATTTTTGTAATTTTACAAATAATCCCTAATTTGACAAATCTCAGTATTTACGATGTTTAGGCAAATTACTCGATTCATACCATTTTACCGATTTTGAGTTTTTAAGCAACAATGATCGATATTTCTAATATGATGCTAAAACACAGATTTACGGGATTTCGGTGAGATTACACACCTGATTATGGTAAGTATTAAACTCTCTTGATCGTCGGCACCTATGACAACATAATACTCGATTAATCTAATGAACGAGATTTTTATTAATCTAAATCTAAATCATCGATCTAAAATACTTACTCTCTAAATCGTGAACGACCACGATTTGTCGATTCTCACCGGATGATGGTCCACAACCCGGTGGAAAATCTCGAATCGCCGATACCGCCCTTCGTTTGAACTTAGGAGTAGGAATCGCAAATCCCCTCCTTTTGAGTTCTCCAATCGCTTTTCCTTTCGATTTGGTATCGTTTGCCTCCATTGAAAAGATCTCGGTTAGAAAACTATTACTATGAATGAAAATAATCGTTTAGGGATAAGATTCAGCTTACCTCTATTTCCGAAAGATCAACGATTGATATAGTCCCTAGGACAAACGTGTATACATAATCATCAATCCGTTTAAGCGGAATAACCAAGTATTGAAATATTGAACCTTGAAGAAATCTCTTACCTTGACAATAATAGATCCACTTCGATCGATTAGGCACAAGACTAGAAGTGATTCGGCTAAGATGTGATATTCGACCAATCCACTAAAGTACTACAAATAGAAGATTATCAAAATATGTGGGAGTGTGGGAAAACACCATTTCAGTTTAGAAACAATACGAAATAACCAAATGATGAGGAATATTCATTCGGCTAAGGAGAAAAAAATTGAAAGGATTTGAATAAAACACTTACCCAGTTTAATCAAGAAAGAAAAATCCAACTTGTATGATGAGGAAGAAAAGATAATCAAGGTTCGGTTATGGAGAAAATGAACAAGAAATTTCGGCTATGAAAGTATGGATTAGAGAAGAAGAAAGAAGGGTTGAAGAATTTTGTGAAAAAGAAAAGAAAGATGGAGAAGGAGTGCTTAACTAGTTTCGGTTTTCAAAGGAAAGATGAGTGAAAATAATTTGGTCACAATGGCTAGGTGATTTCGGCAAGACAAAGAAGAAAAAAAAACAAAAGAAAAATACCCACTATTGGCTTGAAGTTTCGGTAATGAGAGAAGAAGTTGAAGAAAAGAGCACAAAAGAATACTAAAAGAAATTAGGCCTAACAAGCACCAAAATTCTACCAAAAGACTAAAGGAAATTCGGCTACTCCCAAGACCCTTCCCAAATAGTGTATACCATACCAAAAGGATCAAAAATTGACCATAAAAACTTTCCAAAACATTCTCCCCAAAACTGGCCAACATATCCCCATTCTTGCTCCTTTTCTTTCATTTCTTTCCTTACCCTCATCCTTACATTATTTCCTTAGCCACCTTTCCAAAATTAAAAAGTCTTCCTTGCCTTAAATACATCTATGACCGACACTATGGATCAATAACACAAAAAAATAGTCAAAATTTGCATCAAGTGGGATTCGAACCTCCTCCCTTAAATCCCTTCATGTGACGCCACATCCTCTTTACCATATGCTCATTTATGCTAGCAATTTACTCACTTATTTCCATAAGCATTGATGCCATTTACCCTCTCTCCTTAAAGTGCTTAAACACAAAAATTTTACTAAAGCCCAATTCAGCCCCGAGCCTTCTTAGGACCCCTTAAACATACACAATTAATATTTTTAACTAGCCTAACGCAAGAAATAATGCAACACATAAAATTCTTAATTTTAAGATGTTACACTAATGCTCCTGCCATTTTCATGGACTTAATGAACCGAATTTTCAAACCTTACTTGGATAAGTTTGTAGTCGTGTTCATTGATGATATCTTGATTTATTCTCATGATGAGACTGAGCATGCAGAGCATTTGAGAACTGTCTTACAGACTTTGAGAGATAATCAGTTGTATGCCAAGTTTAGCAAAAGTGAGTTCTGGCTCCGAGAAGTCGGATTCCTTGGACACATTGTCTCAGGTGAAGGTATTAGAGTTGACCCGAGCAAGATCTCAGCCATTGTTGAGTGGAAGCCTCCCAGGAATGTATCTGAGGTTAGAAGTTTTCTAGGAGCTGGTTATTACAGACGATTTGTAGAGGGATTTTCCATGATAGCTACCCCATTGACGAAATTGCTACAGAAGGATGTCAAGTTTGAATGGACTGAGAAGTGTCAGCAGAGTTTTGACAAGTTAAAGGCATTGTTGACTGAAGCTCCTGTCTTAGTACAACCAGAACTAGGTAAAGAGTTTGTGATTTACAATGATGCATCCTTGAATGGATTGGGTTGTGTACTTATGCAGGAAGGTAAAGTAATTGCTTATGCCTCTAGACAGCTAAAACCACATGAGAAAAATTACCCGACGCATGATTTAGAGCTAGCTGCCATTGTATTTGCTCTGAAAATTTGGAGACATCACTTGTATGGCGAGAAGTGCCGAATATTCACTGATCATAAAAGTTTGAAATACTTGATGACTCAGAAAGACTTGAATCTGAGGCAAAGAAGATGGTTAGAGTTGATTAAAGATTATGAGCTAGTGATCGATTATCACCCGGTTAAAGCAAATGTTGTTGCTGATGCATTGAGTAGAAAATTTTTATTTGCATTGAGAGCTTTGAATACTAGCTTGGCTTTATCAGATGACGGTTTCATTATAGCTGAGTTGAGAGCTAAACCGATGTTTCTTGAAGAAATTCGTGAAGCTCAGAAAGATGACAGTGAGTTGCAAGCTAAAAGAGCTCAGTGCGAGTCAGGTGTAGAGTCTGATTTTTAGATCGGTTCTGATGGTTGTTTGTTGTTCAGAGATAGAGTATGTGTCCCGAAGAATGATGAGCTTATTCAGAAGATCTTACAGGAAGCACATAGTAGTTCTTTGTCTATTCACCCAGGTAGTACAAAGATGTATAATGATTTGAAGAAAATGTACTGGTGGGTAGGAATGAAAAGAGATATTTCAGAGTTTGTTTCTAGATGCTTGATCTGTCAGCAAGTAAAGGCCGAACATCAGGTACCTTCAGGTTTATTGCAGCCTAAGCTAGTCCCTGAGTGGAAATGGGACCGAGTTACTATGGATTTTGTGATAGGATTGCCTTTGACACCGAGAAAGAAAGATGCGGTATGGGTTGTAATTGATAAGCTAACGAAGTCGGCTCATTTTATCCCAGTTCGTATGGATTATTCACTTGATAAGTTGGCTGAATTATATATCTCAGAGATAGTCAAACTACATGGGGTACCATTATCGATCATTTCAGAGAGAGATCTGAGATTTACTTCACGGTTTTGGAAGAAGTTACAGGAAGCTTTGGGCACAAAGTTGAGCTTTAGTACAGCTTTTCATCCTCAGACCGACGGTCAGTCAGAGAGAGTAATTCAGGTGCTTGAAGATATGCTTAGATGTTGTGTACTAGAATTTCAAGGCAGTTGGGAAAAGTATTTACCATTAGTAGAGTTTGCCTACAATAATAGTTATCAGTCGAGTTTGAAGATGGCACCTTATGAGGCTTTGTATGGACGCAAATGTCGTACACCGTTATATTGGACAGAGCTTAAGGAAAATCACATTCATGGGGTTGATTTAGTTAAAAAAATAGAAGAGAAAGTAAAGGTCATCAGAGATTGCTTGAAAGCAGCTTCAGATAGACAGAAGTCATATGCAGATTTGAAGAGAAAAGAGATTGAGTATCAAGTTGGTGAAAAAGTGTTTTTAAAAGTATCTCCGTGGAAGAAAGTTCTCAGATTTGGCAAGAAAGGCAACCTAAGTCCACGATTTATTGAGCCTTTCGAGGTTATTGAGAGAGTTGGGCCATTAGCATATCGATTAGCTTTGCCAACTGAGCTAGAGAATATTCATAATGTGTTTCATGTATCCATGTTACGTCGTTACCGTTCTGATCCGTCACATGTGATGTCTCAGACGGAGGTTGAGATTTAGCCAGATATGACTTACGAAGAGGAACCAGTTAAGATTTTAGCTCGAGAGATCAAGCAACTAAGGAACAAAAGTATTGCACTTGTGAAAGTATTATGGAATAGACATGGGGTAGATGAGTCTACATGGGAGCCCGAAGAGGCTATGCAAAAACAGTACCCAAACCTCTTCACAGGTAAGATTTTCGGGGACGAAAATCCCTAAAGGGGGGAGAAATGTAATATCCCGAAATAGGGCCTAAATGGAACAGTGGTTGCGAAACCACGAATCTGAGATAGAAAAGTTTATTTTGATTAATTTTTATGATTTACCGATTGATTGGATGCATGTGTTAGAGTATCGATAGAAAATTTTATGAATTTCATGTCTAATTTGCTTATTAGGGCTTAATTGTAAAAGTTGATAAATGAGAGTTCTAGATGCTAAAGGATTAAATTGAAGTGTATATCTAAAATAGGGATCCTTAAATGGTAATTAGACCATTATATTTTCATGGACAAAAATGGACATGCATAGGTAGAAATAACTAAAATTTTAATGAAGGGTATTTTAGTAAAATGTCAAATAAAAGAAATTAAATGGGAAAAAGATGGAAAAAGGTTGTCATCTTCTTCCTTAGGCCGAATCTTCAAGGGGGGGACTCCATAGCTAGGGTTTTAAAGCTTCCAAGCTCCATAGTAAGTCAATCCAAGCCCCGTTTTTCATGTTCTTTACATTTTTGGAATCCCGGTAACTTGGTTTAGCTTATTCTAGCAATAATTTAACCTAGGGTTCATATTTGGAAAAATACCCATAGGTGAAATGTGTTTATTTTCATGTTTTATGATAGAATATGAAGGCTGAAATTATGTTAAACAACTTTTGTTAAGCGATTTTACGTGAAAACGAGTAAAACGACATAATCGGTAAAAATACCTAATGTTCATAAGTACATGTTAGAGTGAGAATTTGATGTTGCCATAGAAGGGAAAAATGATCAGCATGTCATAAAATATAAGAAAATAGGATGAAGTTTAATTTTTGAGCCTAGGGGAAAATTCATAATTTTGTGAAAGTTAGGGGGCAAAAATGCAATTTTTCCATAATGTGATTTTTGGACTGAATTAAATAGTATAAATATTAAATAAGCTAAATGTGTTATTATAGATCGAGAAGAACGTTGAATCGACCTTGAACGAGGTAAATGCAAGGTTAAGGACTAAATTGCAAATTTGGCCATATTTTGCACCGAGGTAAGTAGTATGTAAATAATTCATTAATTTTATTGATGTTTTTATAATTCAGCATATTTTATGTATTGTAACTGATTTTTGAATCAAAATTGACTATTGAAGGAATGAAATAAATTATTAGAAAGTGAAGTACTTCCCGTTTGAACCTTCGGAAAACTGAGAGATACGGACAATATGTAGCTAGGTCACACGAGTGATAAGGGACCTTCACCATGTGCACAAGAAAGCTGTGAGATGGCAAAATTTTATATGTAGCTAGGCCACATGGATGATAAGGGACTTTCACCATGTGTGCAAGAAAGCTACGGGTTATGAGTAGCTAGGTCGCATGAGTGGTTCTTAGTGTTGGACGCCATGTAGACAAGAAAGCTACGAGATGGCTAGGTCACATGAGTGGTACTAAGTGAAGGCCACTATGTGTACAAGAGAGCCAGAATTATGTGTACAATAGAGCTAGGTCACATGAGTGGTACTAAGTGAAGGCCACTATGTGTACAAGAGAGCTTCAATTTCAAAGGTGGGCTGTGTGCGAAACCACCGTGTATCCGTTATTATTCCGAAGCGTTCAATGGGAAAATCGATTAAGTGAAATTATGTGTGAATTTTTAGTAATGAGTGTGGGTATATGCATGTATAACGTATGAGCAATATGCTCGATATGTAATCGGAAATTGGAAAGATTGGTATAGGCAAGTGATGAACACAACTAAAGTGAGAGAGAGCAAAAATTTACAATAGAACTGCTTTGGACAGTAGCAGTGATGTGAATTTGAAAAATCACCAAAAATAGTAGAAATTGAATTATAAGTTGGATGAGATATTTATTTAAATCTTATTGAGTCTATTTTCATATAAAAGAAACATATAAAAAAAATGATTTGTATATTTTGAGATATATGAATTTTTGTGAGACTGGTTCAGAATGATTATGTGATCCCCTGTTCTGTCTTGTAAAAATTATTAAAAATTGTAAAAAAATAATTATGAGATATAATTTATATGCCTAAAATTATGAATGAGTCTAGTTTCAAATGAACTAAACAATAAGGTCATCTAAATTCTGTACGAGGAGAAAATTGATTTGTAGTGAAGAGAGTTCAGAATAGTCAAACAGTGAAACAGGGGAAATTTTAATGAATAAACTGTACTTATTGGCTAAACCAAAAATTCTAAAACTTTTATGGTAAGAATATAAATGAGTCTAGTTTCAGGGAAAATTAACGGACCTTAATTTGGGGTTTCTTAGCTCCATTTAAAAATAATTTAGTGACTGTGAGTTGAATAGACAGCATGCTTCGAACTTGAATAAATAGTAAATTTGAATGTAGATATGATTGTGTTTTATTGTAAATATGTTAAATCCATTATTTATTATTTATATACTTACTTACTAAGCTATATGCTTACTCTCTTTTCTTTTCCTTGTCCTATAGTGTCACCAAGCTAGCTCGGGATTTGGTGATCGTCGGAGATCCATCCACACTATCAGCCTTCTTTTGGTATTTTGAAAACAATATTTTGGGAATTATGGCATGTATAGAAGGCTTAATTGTTTTGTTACTTGTAGTCACGAATTAGGCTAAAATACTGGCCTTTAAAAATTTGATGGTTTATTTTGTTTATGGGTATTGATAATGTTCAATATTAATCAAGTTATATGTTTATGATAATGCTTGAATTGGTCGAATGAGAGTGTGATGACTATGTATGGAAAAGTTTTAATTTATATGGATTTTACATTTTAAATTTTGTGAAATTGCTTGAATCATGTTCGGTAATGCCTCGTACCCTGTTCCGACGACGGACCCGGGTGAGGGGCGTTACATAAACAATGCATTCATACTTACAATTTTGTTAATGCTAGCTAGTGTGTAGCATGATTGAGAATGATTAAGAACCTATGTGGAATGAATGTGGTAGAAATTGTGAATGGATGTATGATTGAGTAAGTAGATATGTGGATGTGTAGTGATAATGCTAAATGGTGGGCTAAGTGCGATACCATCCTAAGGCATAACGACGATGAGCTGGCTTGGTGCGATGCTATCGTTAAGTATATTGTCTAGTGGGCTATGTGCGAAACCACTACGATTACCTTTGTGGTAGGCTAAGTGCGATACTAAGTTTTTATTTGATTGTGGTGGGCTAAGTGCGAAACCATCGAGACATTAGCTGTGTGGATTAGCTGTGTGGATGTATTATCGAGAAATAATGATATGTTGTATATTGTGTAAATGTGATATTGAATGCAGGGATGCATGTCAATGGTTATGAGTATGTGACTCATGATGTGTTGAAAAGGTGGTAAGGGATAGAAAGAGTAAGCATAGTTGTACATTATATGTTAGTATAATGCTAATTGTTGTTTAGCTTATACTATGATGCTTAATTGTTTATGTGTAAACTTACTAAGCTCAAAGCTTACTCCCTTCTTTTCCCTTGTCTTATAGAGCAAAAGTGTTGGATCGAGATCGTGGATCAATTGGAAGATTGCCCACATTATCAAAGCACACTCGGTACATGAGACTCAATGTTTTGTAAATGGCATGTATAGGGGCTAGACGAGTTAGTGAATTTTGTTGTAAATGGCTAAGACGTGTTGGCTTTTAGATGGATAATCTATTTTGTATAATGCCATAGTTGTTGGCTACTTTATTATATGAAAAGATGTAGTTATCCATGTGAGATTGTAAGATTATGAGTTGGTTATGGATGTGTTGAATGAGTACTCGTTGTGTATGATTGAGGAGTGAAAAGAACTTGACAAATAACTTTGTTCTTGTCCATGTGGGTAGACACATGAGCGTGTGTCTAGGCCATATGTGACACACGGTCAGCCCATGGGCGTGTGACTTGGCCGTGTGTCCCCTGCATGTTAGTATTTTAAGTCAGAATAGACCACGGACTAGCCACACGGGCGTGTGCCTAGAACGTGTGTGTTAATCAGTGTTGGCCACGGGCTAGCCACACGGGCGTGTGTCTAGACTCTAGGCCGTGTTAAGGTAGTCAGTGTGCACCACGGGTGGAGAGCACGAGCGTGTGCCCTAACCGTGAGGCATTGGCAGAATGCTTGAGTTTTCATGCACGAGTAGTGACCATGGGCGTGTGTGACCTCCACGGGCGTGTGAGCCCTGTATAGATGGAAAAGTTTTAAAAATCGTAGAAGTTTCGAAATGGTCACGAGAGCCCTCGTGAGTATGAGTGAGGCCTCGTAAGTCGAGAATGAGGTTGTTGAGGTGACTTAAGAGAGTAGTCACAATGAGCCTAAGTGGCGATCTTGAGGTTTTTATTATGGTAACGCCTCGGGCCTGGTTCCGGCGTAGAACCCGGGTAAGGGGTGTTACAATTCCATTCTATCCATAATTCAAATTTCCACATTCTTACACTTTCATATGACTTATACCAAATATATCAAACAATTCTCAAAACATATATATATACCAAAACCAAAAACATATTCACATGTACTAAAATCCATCCAAATACAAATATCATTCAAGTTTAACAAATTCACAAGTAACAAGTAACCAACATAATTACAAATCACCTATTACATGCCATATAACCAAAAGTGAACATTCAAAAACTACCAAAAGATTTCCAGATAGTGCGATTTTCTTCGAGTTAATCTGATCGCCCGATTTCCACGAAATGTTATCTACAAGGAAATAAGATAAATAACATGGGTAAGCTTTTATGGAGCTTAGTAAGTTCGACATTTAAAATGATAAAGCTTATCGAAATAACATAAAAAATATAATAACAAGATTAATAGTCAGAGTTTCCTGTCAACCACAATCCATAACAATTGAGTTTATACACAAAAAAATACGAGATACATTTGAATATAATCATATGAAATATTCAATATCACGTCACAGTGCTATCAGGAATTGAAGAACAACCTTCCAACCATTTAATAACAAGTCAATTAACACTAGAAACATTTCCTAATGAACGATATACGGATATAAGTACCCAGTTATCCATCCAAAACATGCCAAACGCTCAAACGAGATAATCCAACCGAAGACATGCCTTGTCACAAAGTGCTAAGCCCGTAGGCTAACATCCCTCTGAAAACACGCCTAAGCATTGAGTGCCAAGCCCGAAGGCTTTACATTCGCCCCCGGTAACACGCCAGAATCACTGTAGTATAACACGATAGTTCGCAAAAAATGTTGAACCTCGGTATACTCAGTGTATAAACAGAAGTCAAGTGTCATCACCTCATCACATATTAATCTCATACAATGCACTTTATAAATTATTGGCATGCCAATTGTACTCTATCCTACGTTCATCCGGCTTAAGAAATAACATCACTGAACAGTGTTCCAAACAATATACTACTACAATTCACTCTAATTTAACATCGAACATTCAATTTCTCATTTAATATACAATTTAAAATAAAATAAATTAAACCAAAAGAACGTACCAGGGCTAAACTGCAGTAATGGCAAAAGTCTAGGGACTATTCTGCAACCTTCCCTTTTCCTCGGTTATCTACTTGTTCTTGATCTATAATATGATTTATTTCAATTATTAACCTCAATTTCATATACTATTCAATTCAATACATATAACTTATTTAATATTTTGCACATGTGCCCCCAAACATTTACATTTTATACAATTTAATCCAAAACCTGAAAATTAAAAAATTAACCTAATTTGAATACAACCTATACCAATTGAATATCTAAAGCCCTTATACAACCCTCTATATACCATAATTTCACTATATTTTCCTTGAATTTTACCATTTTCTCAAATAGATCCTGAAACACTAATTTATTAAAAATCCCTTAACAAAATAAGTTTATTCAACAACCAAGCTTAATATTCTATTAACCAATTACACAAACATTTCAAATTCATTCATGGAAAATCCCTAAAATTTTAACATTTTTACAAATTGACCCCCGGGTTAGCTTAATTAAGTTAAAACGATAACAAAAACATAAAAATAATTAAAAACGAGACTCAAATACTCACACATGCATGGAAGAACCCTAGCCGAACCTTCAAACCTCTCCCCCCATAGTGAAATTGGTCAAATAAAGAAATGAAGAAGATGATTATTTTTCTTTCTTTGTTTAACTGATTAGTTTATTTAATTAATTACCAATTTACCCTTAATATAGTAACATGGAAATTAACTAAATGTTAGGCACAACCGTCCACTATAAAATCAAATGGTATAATTACCATTTAAATACACTTAATTAAGCTTCCTTAGTTAATTGAAACCTTTAATTAATAGAATTTAACTTTTTGCAAATTTTATGATTTAGTCCTTTTTACCTAATTAGCTAACTAAACGATAAAATTTCTTAACCAAAATGTAATACGACTCAAAAGACCTCATAAATATTAAAAAAAATTAATATTTATGAACACACACATTGAAATTTTTGGTCCTAAAACTAATGCTTTTTGACACCATTGAAAAATAGGCTATTATAGGGGGATGGAGGGATCATCCATGATGATATCCCAAGTTGCAAAGCCGTTGGCTTGAATGAATAACATCATTCTTGTCTTCCAATAAGAATATTTGCACCATAGAAGTAAGGAGGCTTGGACATATATTTAGATTCTCTATAGAAAAAAGACCCGGAAGTGGACGTCATTCTTTGTGGAATGAGTTGATAATTGATGAGCTTCCTCAAGGATCTTCTCTTGGTTGTGAGACCGTCTTTAGAGACTAGCTCTAATACCAATTGTTAGCTCGATAACTTAATCAAAATAGCCAAGAGGGGGTGAATTGGCCCTTTAAAAATTTAGTGGAAGCAATGAAAAAATATGAAACAATGAATGCAACGATTTAGAGTGGTTCAGCCCCAATTGCCTACTCTACTACCTTAGTTTTCCACAACTAAAGATTTTCTCAAATTCACTAATTTGATCAACCTTTGAAGATAAGGTTTAACCTTACAACTCCCTTAAGATTTCTACATAAATCTTAAGCCTCAAACCCTTTCAAAGAAAAACAAATAAGCAAACAGAGAGATAATCCTTACAAGATCAGCGTGTTTGCTAATTAAACAAAATACAAAGAAAAACACTTTAGCTAAATGAAAATAATAAATGCTCACAAGTATTTATACAAAACATTTGAAAAATTTGAGCTACAAAGTTGATAGAATGACACTTTTAGCTTTTTGGTCTATCTTGTTATTGTAGAACATTTTGAGGATGGTATTTATACTCCCAAGTTGATTTCCAATCGTTGTGGTTGTTGGGATATTGAATAGAGCCATTGGGGATGAAAATACCAATGCATTTATGTCACCTGCAACAACAGGTGCCGATACTTTTTAATCGGCATCGATACTATTAGCATTTAATGCATCAATTTAGTGATCGTTAGCCCTATTTACATCGATCCCAAATAAAAGGTATCGATAATTTTTAAAAGGTATCGATATCAAATATGTTTGTTCAAAAAATTCTTCGAAGTTAGAATGCCAATTTCATATCGATACTGAAAAAGGTATTGATATTTTTATTTTGATAAAAAAATCCAGAATGGCATTTTCGTGCCGATACCAGAAAAAGGTATCGATAAAAATATCTAGGTATCGATACTTATTGAAAAAAAACATTTTTGTTTTGGGCGGTTTTTCACTTGTTTCACTTGATTTAAAATTTTTTCACTTAATTTTAAAAATTGTTTCACTTGAGTTAAAAATATTTGAAGTGTTTTGAACTTGTCCCAAAATATTTCTAAGTGTTCAAAGTATTCTCTAAGGTATTTGAAGACTTTAAAAAAGTTTTTACTTTGAACACCATCGGTTCTTTGTTCAAAAACAATCTTTATTCAAAAATATTTTTATTTGTTATATCAAAATAATTTATCAAATAAAGCTTAGTTCAACAATTATTAATAGTTAAAGTAATCTCAATCCTAATGAAAAGTAAAATTTGAGCATATTGTTTGGCGAAACATAGGAAACTCAAAATAGATGTAATCATTCTTGCCATTAAATTCTAGGTCATCCACCATAGGTCTGTCATACATTAGCTATTTCTATCCCTCATAAAAAAAACATAGTTAGTAAGGGTGAGTAAAACTTGATTCAACTCGATTTTTTTTTTCCAAATTCTGAGTTAATCAAACGAGTTATTTGAGTTATTAAGTTTTTCAAATTACTAATTTGGTTTTTTTTTAGTCCAGGTTGAGTTGAATTTTACAACTCAAATAAAAAATTGATGTACATACTCCTTGGGTCCTTGTCAATCCAAAATATCAAGCTAGTCCCTCTCAAACAAAATTGCAAATAAAAAGAATCTTCAAGAAATCAAAATATTTATTAATTATTTTTCACATTTTTATAAAAAATTTAAAAATATTAAAATTCTAAAAAAATGAAACTATATAAATTCTAATATATATATCAAAAATTAAAATTATAAAAAAAATTAAAATTTTTCTAATATGATAAATTTAAGGCCTTCAACAAGCAAATTACCAAATCAAGTTTATTGTACTAAATTATCTTGTTTTTTCCTCTTATTTTGCTTTGAAAGAGATTTTAAATATATATGTTCTACCTTGGAATTAGTCATATTGTCAACAAGATTTTAATTTGACCTTTTTTATTTTTTAATTTAACTTGAAAAATTATTCGACTCAACTCGATTTGAAAAAAATTCAACCCAAGTTAGGATGATAGATTGGATTCATTAATTTGACTAACTCGAAAATTTTTCACACAATTTGATTTTATTGGATTGAAGATCAGTCACCCTTAACTGTTAGCCTTTTTGGGATAATTTATATAACATTTGACAAGTTTCGATACCAAACCTAATTTGAAAAAAAAGAAGCTTAAGTACCAAATTAAGAAAAAAGTGACAATTCCAAATGTTATATTTAGTCATAGAAAAAATAGTTGAAAAAGAGAAAGAGCGTGGAAGAAAAAAAGAGAGCAATACAAATATAAATATTAATAAACAAATGAAGAGAATAAAGAGAGATGCATCTATTTTTCTTTAGCCTTTTACTTTGTCAGTTTTTCTTTTATAATGATAGATAGTTTCTGTTCTTATCATATGTTTTTAGTATTCTAATCATGTTTAAAATATAAGTTTATAAAAAAAAATCGATACTTCAATAATTATATATTATAGTTCTTAAAATAATCATATATTCTTATGATGTTCATTGTATTAGTACGTTATAATTATATTTAACTCCAAATTTTGTTGTTCCCATAAGTCTCTGTACATTTGGAATTTAGTTTCTTACTTTTATTTCTTAGAATTTATTCTTTCTTTTTTAATTTAAAAATGCAAGTTCGATTACTAACACCATTAAAAATATTTTGTTAAATTATGTTAAAATTTTGGTATAAAAGATAAACTGCACTTTGGTTGTGATGGTAAGATTGAAGCTCTACTAATCTACATCCAATGGCGTAGCTAGAGAGGCTGGAAGGGGCCCCGATCCCCCCTAAAATGGAAAATTTTCTATTTAGGTCTTTTAAAATTTTTAAAATTTAAATTAGTAAAAGTAAAATTGGACTTTGGCCCTCGTAAAAATGATAAAATCTGATTTAACCCTTTAAAATTATACAGATATAAGTTATTAAAATGGTGAAATTATATTTTTACTATCGTAAAAATTGTAATTTAATTTCACCCCCTAAAATTTTTTTTGTGGCTTCTCCCCTATCCACATCCCTCTTTTATATCAACCCATACTTTTAGGAATTACTAGATATCTTTCATGCATACTACAAAACTTTGAAGAAAAAATTTTAGTAACTAATTGTAACCCATTAATTATATACATAATGTAGAAAGATAAAAGAAAAAGCAATAAAACTTGCAAAGCCAATGCTAAGACAACAAAATAAACATAAGTAAGACACACATGATTGGATGAACCTTGTGTATGTACTTGCTATCGAGCTTAATAAACCGATATTCTATTTCTCTGAGAACTCATTTGGGATGCATTGCATTGTCACAAACTTTGCAACGATAAAACAAATGCTTCAGGTCTTTTCTTTCTTCACATATATCACAGTAATATTGGAGTGGATAATCATTATATTATCTCCATAAACAAGATCTAAAAGATGTTTATCAAACTTATGTTGAGCAGTTTTTTGCAATGTAACACACCTTTAAGTCGCAATCCTTGCATACAAGGTCTAAAGGATGATTTTGTATACCACAGAAGCAACCTTTGTTTTAAAATAAGTTTCTATCATTTAACTTGAGATGTAGAATGTGAATTTAAGAGATTGTAATAAAAGAATATGGGGATAATATAATTTTTTAATCTTGAATTTTGATAACTAATGATAGTAACTGTATAACAAATCACTAGACAAGCGCGATAATTTTCAATGACCAACAAAGTTGCAATCATGCTCTTCACACTCAAGGGTTAAATCTTGGCAGAACTCTTTACACTTCTCCCATATGGGGTGGCAATCAATCTTTTAGACGAAAGTGAGAGAATGTAGATGATCCCTATATTTGTATTTACTACCAAGTTTGATAAATGGATATTCTCTGAGAACCCATTTGGGATGCATTGCATTGTCACAAACTTCATAATGATAAAACCAAATCTTTGGGTCTCTTCTTTTTTCAAATATGTCACACCAACGCTAGGTATATTTTTTAAAGAAAAAAAATAATCCAAAAAAGAGAATGAATATAGAGGAAAAAAGGAAATAAAATAGAAATAAAATATTCCAATAAAAAAATCATTCATAATTTTTGAAAGAAAGAAAAGAAATAATTCCAAAAAAGAGAGTATAGAGGAAAAATGAGAAATAAAAAATGAAGAGAATAAATAGATGAATCAATTTCTCTTTAGCCTTACTTTGTCAGTTTTCTCTTTGGTATAAAGATAAATTTAGATCATAACGTTTACTAATTTTGTCATTTTTACCTTTATTCTTTCAATTTATCAATTCGCTCTTTCAACCCTCCTCTGTATCGCCCCAAAATTTTAATTTTTAATTTCGTGTATGTGTGACACACAATGTCTATCTGCTTTAGTGGTTATGTGCAAAGGGCAAATTTTAATTTTAATTTTTAAGTTCAAGCCTTACTTAGGCAAATTTTGGTATTTTTATAAATAAAGCCTTAACCTTGTGCAAAGGGCTTATGTTTAAATGTTGGGTAAATTACATCAGAATGAGCTTGCTGGTCTAGTGGTTAAGTGGTGTGTTATTATGGTGGAGGTCTTGTGTTCGAATCCCTGTGTAGGCAAAGGTATTTTTTTTTTTGCTCAGATTTCGGGATAGAGTTGTGTAATAGGGGGATTCTGAGTAGTGGATGTGAAGTGGGAATTAGGGGAGAAGATTAAGGGATTTTGGGGGTTATCGGGATTTTATTTTATTTTTTTCCATAACCGAATTTTGGCTCCCTTTTCCAAAAAAAAATTCTGCCGTCTATTCTTCTCCCTCTCCTCTTACTGAAATTCTCTGAGTTTTTCCACCTTTCTCCTCTTTTTCTTCTTCTTGATTTTTTCGCTAATCCATTTATTTTCCTTCGTTTTTGCACGCGGTTAGTGCTCGCTTAGTTTCGGTAAGTGTTTCTCTTCGTTTCTGTCATGAATCTCTTAGCGCCCGAAGTGGTAATGTTTTTTCTCTGCGATTTGGGCGTAGGGGGAGGCTCGAACTGGTGAATTCAGTGTTCTCATCTTAACAATAGTTAAACGGAGGGTTATAGTTGGCGGTAAGTTGGGTTTCTGTTTGTTCTTGGTTGTCAATTCACTTGTAAATCCGTTAAATTGATGTTGAGTATCTTGATTTTAGGCCTTGAAGTGCTCGGGAGTGATTAGGCATCAAAACGATACCAGGTGTGTACCCGAAATGCAGAAAACGGTGTTTGGTGAAAAGTCAAAATTGCTTGCTATCGAGAAATAAGAGAAATAAGAGAAAATGATGCGAAAAATTATAGAGAAAGGAAATAAGGGAGTTAAAAAATAGGAAATCAACATTTTGCACTAAAACAGTTTTGGACAGCAGCAGTAGTCTAACTTTGAAAAATCATCAAAAATAGTGTAAATTGAGTTAGAGGTTGAATCAAATATGAAATTAAATTTTATTGAGTCTAGTCTTTTATGGAAGAAATAGTGTAAGAAATGGAATTGTAAATCATGAATTATAATAAATTTTGTGAGACAAGGTCAAAATGATTTCGGGTTCCCCTATTTTGAATTTGGAAAATCATCAAAAATTGTAAAAAAATAATTAGGGGCTTAAATTTATATTTTTAAATCCTTAATGAGTCTATTTTCAATAGAAACAAACGGAAACATTATCTAAATTTCGTACTAAGAGATAAATAATTGTTAGTAAGGAAAGGATGAAGCTGTCAAACAACAGAATAAGGATAACTTTAAAGATTTTACTGTACTTATTTGATAAACTATAAATTCTAAAAATTTTATGGTAGAAAGGTATTTAAGTCTAGTTTCAAAAACATCAAGTGGATCTTAATTTGGAATTCTTTAGCTCAAGATATAAATAATTTAGTGATAATGACTCAAGTAGATAGCTTTGAATGAACATATAAGTAAATAGTGGAAACATATATGAGTATTGAAAATGGATCACACGGCCAAGGCCAATTTGGGCCGAGTGGGCCACAAGGGCAGATCCCACAAGCATGTGGGCCCATTTTTACCGAAATGTTTTTAAGGTTGCACGAGTCGCCCACGTCGACTGTGAACCTACTGTAGGGTCGGTAAGCGCTACTTAGACCCCTAATTGTGTGAAATTGACTGAATGATATCTGTACTGGGCATGTTAATATATGTACTGAAATTGCATAATAGCATGTCATCCATTTCGTGTTGCATTGCATTGGGTTGGGGGATTGTTATTCGGAGGAAGTGTACTGAAAGGCTTTAAGCCTAATTTACTTTGCCACAAACTTCACCGCAAACTCATCAGACAGCCGCATTCGGTACTACTTGGAGTGTAGGGATGGGTGGGTTGATTATATCCCCACATGGAGTGTAGGGTTGGACGGAGATGGTGTGTAGAGGCTGGTTGGGTAGGATTTTGCTCTTTGCATAATCATTGCATCGCATCGATATTGTGATGGGCTATGGCCCTACTGCATTTTGACACTGTACTGAGATGGGCTAAGACCCAAACTATCATCGAGCATCGAAAGGGCTTAGGCCCATGGTATTCAGCTCAATCGCACCGTAAATACGATTGTTTGTTTGTTTCTGCGGGATTACACACTCGAGTTTACGTAAACTCACCCTTTTTGTTTAATGTGCCTGAGTAATCCCCAGACTTGACGGATAGGTGCAGCGGAGGACTCGATGGTGGCCACACGTATTTTAAAGCTGCTTTAATTTCGCTTTGGTATTTATTTCTTAATTGTTTTCTCGGGTTATTTTTTATGTAAATTGAACTTTTGGACTTGCTTGCTTTTATTTCGATTTTTTAGATTTTTTTGTGGATTTAAAAACTGCACAAAATCAACGAACAAACGGTTTTCTCTAAAACAAATGGATTTTTCTAAGATGGATGGATTTACCTAATTAACTCGGTTTTTCATAAAATAAATGATTTCCAAAGCTTCCACAACGAATTGTGTTTTAAAACAATCAGTTAAATAAGTAAACGATTGTAACACCCCAAACCCGGCCTAGACGTTATGGTCGAATCTGGCGATGTCACATGATAGTGCTTTAGGAATCGCAATGACGTTAAGACCATTTTCAAAACGTTATACTTTGCGGAAGCTTTTTAAAATTGTTTGCGAATTTGTGTGTATTTTGATAAAATGTTTGCTTGTATTGAAAACTCGAGCTTTCCTAATAATAGCAGTAAAACCATAAACGTTGCAAATCCCAAATTTAAAAAAAAATACGTAATGGCCATAATTACATTAAAATTTCCCAAATAAAAATTAAAACCATGATAAGTATAAACCATAAATATAATGTGAGGCGATAATGGTGTGGTCACCGCCGAGTTCTCCACACCACCGATTCGCCTAATGCCGGGATTACCTGAAAGATTAAATGAAAAAGGGTGAGTTTCAGTAACTCGAGTGTAATCCCCACGAGATATCAAACGTCATGACGTAATCACCGTAAATCGAAAATCATAGATCGGGCCGGAGCCCATTACGTAAAATGCAGTTTGGGCCTTAGCCCACTCGGATGCGTAATCGATATATATACGGGGCCTTAGCCCAATCAGATACAGAGTCAGAAATATATTAGGGCCTCAGCCCAATCAGATACAAAATGCATATCAGAATCCTACCCACTAGCCTCTACACACCATATCCGTCCAACCTTACACACCATGTGGGGATATAATCAACCCACCCATCCCTACACAACATACTGTACCGAAATGCGGCACATAAACAGAATAATGCAGCTGAGCTGCTAGATAACAGGCTTAAAGCCTTTCAGACACTTCCTCCGAAATATCATCAACCCTCCCCGATGCAATGCAACATACCAAATATGACATGCAACATGCAAATAACCGATCACACACTCAGTTCAGTACAGATATCATGCTCAGTCAGACACCATATAATCAGATCACATAAATAGGGGTCTAAGTAACACTTACCGACCCTACATTAGGTCCACAGTCGACTTGGGCGACCCGTGCAACCTTACAGATCATTTCAGAAAAATGGGCTCACATGCCCATGTGGCCTGCCCGTGTGGGCCCACACGGCCGAAATTGGCCTTGGCCGTGTGGATCACACGGCCTGGCCTAGAATTCCACAAGCCCGTGTGGTTCACCAGTGTGGGCCCATACGGCCTAATAGGACAAGCCCGTGTGTTGCACACGGCCTCGCCCGGCCATCACACGGCCGTGTCACTTGTGTACAGCCTGGCTCGTCGATCACACAGTCTTGCTGTGGCTCACAGCCTTGCACACGGCCTACCACATGGCCGTGTGGCGTCGACAGAATCATTTTTTGACTTTCGTCGGTTCTCATTTTCTGTGGTTCCGGGTACAACCTGGTTCGTTTTCGACACTTAATCACTCTCGAGCACTCCAGAACCTATATTCGACAATTGGAAACTCAATCTCAGTCACTTAATCTGAATTACTTACAACAGTCAATTCCCAAATCTATCGACAATATTACCTCGCTTGAGCAACCCCCGTTCTTCCACAATCACAGCGTCAATTGAGATCTACCAGCCCCTTGATTATCTCCTAAGCACCAAACGAAACCCAGTAAATAATGATTCATGATTCCGAAACAATAATTCACCACTATACTTACCAAAACGTGAAAAGAGAACCTAAGCGGTGGATTGCAGAGACCAAGCGACAAAAAGAAAATTATTGTAAACCGTAAAAAGAGGGGAAATTCGGCAGCAAGGTGGAGAGGAAAAGGAAGGGGAACAGCCGAATTTTGAAAAAAGAAAAACAGAATAATCAAAATTAGATTTTCTTATAAACCCCAACTTAAACTTCCTTAATTCTCTTCACCAACTCCCCACTACTCATATTTTCAGTAAAACTCAAACTCTAGCAAAATTTTATAGCAAAAATAGTATCCCTTGCCGTCCCTGGGAATCGAACACAAGACCTCCAACACACCCACACTCCACTTAACCACCAGACCAGCAGGCCCATTCTGATATCATTTTACCAACAATAACTTAAAAGCCTACCGACCCCAGTGAGATCTTTATTCATAAAAATGCCAAAATTTACTTAAGTTGTAACTTGAACTTGAGACCCTCCCACACACACCCAGAACACATAACCACTGAAGCAGATAGACATTGTGCCAATTAATTTTAGAAACACATACAGATATTTTTGCGCTCCAAAATCACATAAGCCAGAATTAAAGAAATTTGGGGCGTTACAACTCTACCCCCTAAAAGAAAATTTCGTCCTCGAAATTTTACCTAATCAGAAAAGGTGAGGATACTGCTGACGCATCGAATCCTCCTGCTCCCAAGTGGCCTCCTCAGTGCTATGATTCCGCCACAGCACTTTCACTAATGAGATAGACTTCCTTCGCAGAACTTTAATGTCGCGATCCAGAATCTGGACCGGCTTTTCCTCAAATGTCAGATCTGGTCTAACCTCAATGTCCTCCACCGGAACAATATGCGTGGGATCGGAGCGGTAGCGTCTCAACATCAAAACGTGAAAAACATCATGAATGCAGTCCAACTCCGAAGGTAGTTCCAACTGATATTCGACTGGCCCCACTCGCTTCAAAATACGGTACGGCCCAATAAACCTAGGGCTTAGCTTACCCTTACGACCGAACCTCAGAACCTTCTTCCATGGCGAGACCTTGAGAAAAACTAAGTCCCCCAAAGAATACTCGATATCCTTTCTCCTCAGATCAGCATAGGACTTCTGCCTATCAGATGCCACTTTTAGTCGATCTCGAATCACTCGAACCTTATCTTCGATTTGTAAACCGGGCCAGACCCACCCGGTACGCCGCCACCCAACTCGGTCCAAAGACAAGGATGTGCGACACTTACGACCGTACAAGGCCTCGTAAGGCGCCATCTGGATGCTAGATTGGTAGCTGTTATTGTAGGCAAACTCCGCCAAAGGCAAGTACTCCTCCCAAATGCCTCAGAAATCTATCACGTAGCTCCTCAACATGTCCTCCAGTATCTAAATCACCCTCTCCGTCTGACCATCTGTCTGAGGATGAAAAGCAGTACTGAAGTCCAACCTTGAACCCAGAGCCTCATGCAATTTCTTCCAGAACCGAGACGTGAAGCGAGGATCCCTATCGGAGATGATCAAGACAGGAACCCCATGCAGTCTCACTATTTTAGATATATATAGTTTAGCCAATTTCTAGAGGGGAAAGTCCGTCCTGACCGGAATGAAGTGTGCAGACTTGGTCAATCGATCCACGATAACCTAGACAGAATCCTTCTTAGTGGGTGTTAAATGTAACCCACTAACGAAGTCCATCGTTACTCGTTCCTATTTCCACATCGGTATCTTTACCGCTACAACAACCGAAGGCAAATCGATGCTCACCTTAACTCTGGCCGACAAGTCGACAATGAGCAACGAAGTCAGTAACCTCATGCTTTAACCCCAGCCACCAGTATAACTCTCGGAGATCTCGGTACATCTTGTTCCCACCGGGATTCATAGCATAAGGACTACTATGCGCCTCCTTCAGAATCGACTATTGCAACTCATCACTCGGTACACAAATTCGACCACAGAAACAAAGTACCCCATCACTGTTAATCCCAAAATTAGTAGCATCGCCAGTCTCAACCTGACGGAAATGAAAATCAAGAGACTTATCCCCCATCTGTTTACCTCTAATCTGATCAATCCATGTAGGCTTAACCTGAAGTTCCACTAACAGACTCCCATCGTCGAATAAACTGAGTCGAGCGAACATCGCTCTCAGGTCGGTCATAGCCCTACGGCTCAAAGTATCTGCTACCACATTGGCCTTACCAGGATGGTACTCGATAGTGTAGTCATAGTCCTTAAGCAGTTCAACCCATCTACGCTGCCTAAGGTTTGACTCCTTCTTAGTGAAGAGATATTTGAGGCTTTTATGATCAGTGTAGATAGTACACTTCTCATCGTACAGGTAGTGCCTCCAAATCTTTAAAGCGAATACTACAGCAGCCAGTTCCAAATCATGAGTAGGATAGTTTACCTCATGCATCTTAAGCTGACATGACGCATAAGCTACAACCTTACTATCCTGCATCAGTACGCAATCCAAACCCACATGCGACGTATCACTGTATACGATAAAATCCTTCCCGATTCAGTCAGATCGTAACCGGCCCGATTCAAAATAGATTTGAGCTTCTCGAAGCTCTCTTGTTGTTTATCGACCCGCATAAAGGGAACTCCCTTGTGCAGAAGCTTGGTTAACTATGCTGCGATCAAGGAGAACCTTTCTCGGGCGTCGATAATAACCCACCAGCCTCGTAAAGTCATGGGATTTCGACACATTCTTTGGATCAAGTTTCCAATCCAACACACCTCAATCTTACGAGGATCAACACGAATCCTCTCACAGAGACCACATGTCCCAAAAGGTTACTTTAGGGCGAACTCACACTTACCGAACTTCGCCTACAACTGTTCCTCACGAAGAGTCTCAGAGTACCACTCGAGATGCTCATCGTGCTCGTCCTCGATCTTAGAATACACTAGGATATCATCGATGAATACCACCACAAACTGGTCCAGATAAGGCCGGAATACACGGTTCATCAAATCCATAAATGCTGCTGATGCATTGGTCAACCCAAAAGGCATAACCAGGAACTCGTAATGTCCATAACGAGTCCTAAATGCCGTCTTTTGCACATCGGCCTCCTTAACCCTCAATTGATGATATCCTGAACGTAGATCAATCTTGGAGAATGCAGAAGCCCCTCTGAATTGGTCGAATAGATCATCTATCCTCGGAAGTGAGTACTTATTCTTGATTGTCAGTTTGTTCAACTGTCGATAATCGATGCACATCCATATTGTCCCATCTTTTTTCTTAACAAACAGCACCGGTGCTCCCCATGGAGACACACTTGGACGAATGAACCCACGATCTAACAGTTCTTGAATTTGAGCCTTAAGCTCTGTAAGCTCCTTCGGTGCCATTCGGTAGGGCGCGATAGACACCGGAGATATACCCGAAATGAGCTCAATCCTAAATTCTACTTCTCAGCTCGGAGGCAGACCCGGTAGTTCCTCAGGAAAAACATCCAGAAAGTCCCTCACGATTCTGATCCTTAACCGAAGAGTCCCCAGAGTTAGAAATACTGATGTAGGCCAAGAATTCCTCACACCCTTTCCTCACTAACTTTTCTACCACAAACGCAGAAATCACATTAGTCAGATAGTCTCTTTGTTCCCCAATCACAACTACCTCGCTGTCCTCCTCGGCCCTCAAAACAACCCTTTTCGTCGCACAATCCAAACTTACCCGGTGTTTAACCAGCCATTCCATTCCCATAATCAAATCAAATTCCCCAAATGAAAGCTCCACCAGATCAGCCAGAAATATTGTCCCTTGAACCTCTAACGGGACGTCTCTAAACAATTTACTCACTCGGATAGACTGCCCCAGCGGACTCACAACAGTTTACCTTACTAGAAGTGCTCTCAACCGGAATCCCCAAGGTTTCAGACACAGTACTGGCTACATAAGAGTGTGTAGAGCCTATGTCTATCAATGCCAAATAAGGTACATTATAAATTAAGAACGTACACGTGATGACGTTTGGAGCATCTCGGTCCTCACGGCGACGAGGCGGCAAAGATAAACCAAGACGGCCGCCTCGCCTCATTCTCGCCCAAAGACTGCTCTGCGGTGCTCTCATCCTCGGCCCATGCCGTTACCACCCCTGGTCTGACCTCGGCCCCTAGGTGGCTGCTGAACTACTCTCGGTAGCTGCGTAGCACCAGTACCCGTAGCTTGCATCTGATCAGTTCTCAACGGACAATCCTGAACACGATGCTCAATAGAGCCATATCTTAAACAAGCCCCAGTAGTCCTCCAACATTCGCCTAGATGACGTCTACCACAGTGCCCACAAAACGTCACCCAGTAGGTGCAACAGGAGGCCCAACTCTCACTGGCCCATCAAAACTGGCCTTTTTCTTAGGCCTCATCACAGAACTCAAGGGCTCTGATTCCCTCTTATTCTTTCCTCTCTCCCAGTTTTGGCGCTCAGCGCGCTTAACTTTCTCGGCGATCTTCGCCTTCTCAACCAGTGTAGCAAACTCACGCTCCCTCTGCGGAGCTATCAGAACTCGCAAACTGTCCCTGAGTCTATCCTCGAAATAGACACATCGCTCATACTCGGTCGCCACCATGCCCCAGGCATAACGGCTCAATCTCAGGAACTCGGTCTCATACTCGGCCACTGAACGGTCCCCTTGTGTGAGATTAAGAAACTCACGCCTCCTAGCATCGATGTAGTTGGCTCCCACATACTTACTCTAGAACACAGTCTTAAAGTAATCCCAAGTCAATCGACCGGGCTGAGTACCCTCCTTAACCGTCAGCCACCACTGGTAAGCTTCATCGTGAAGCAGAGAAACAACCCTCTTAAGCTTCTGCTCAGCAGTAAAATCCAAGTAATCCATAATTCTTTCCGTGGCCTCCATCCAATATTCAGCCACATTAGGGGTGACTCCACTGACAGCTCTGAATAACCCAGTCCTATTGGACCGGAGTCATTCCGTAACTGACCCTCGGCCCCCTGACCCGGTGTTAGGCTCAGTGACCCTCTCTAGAATCTGTAACATGACTTGGGACAGTGCGTCGTCCCCAGCCGCACGATCATGAGACCCAGTCTCTGTAGCAGGTGAGACCGATGTCTCGCTCGTATCCAGATTAGGTAGATTTCCAGATGATGATGACCCAGCTCGAGCCCCTCTACGGCTTCTACCACGACCTCTTGTACCCCGTCCATGAGTACCTCGTGTGCTCATCGTAAATTCAGAGTTTATCTGTATTAATAGTTTTATGCATTAGTTTACATTTCCGATATTCATTAACAGATATTTTATGCAGACAGTATCAAAAGTTCAGAGTTTGTTATCTCGAATCGCAGTCTCACTACGGTTTTCAGTTTCGCTATAGTTTTCAATTTACACTACCAAGAGTGTTTTCAGTACAGTATACTACCTATGGCTATTCCAAACATGCTAGTAGTATTTTTAGACAAATCTAAACAGAGTTTCAGAACACTTACAGGATCGGCGCCGGAGACTCGGTGTACCACATACTTAGTCCACAAACATTTTAAATCATTTTAAAATCTTTTCTTAAAAACAATCTTAATAACACAAATCCACAAACGAGTTTTGTAACCTGGCTCTGATACCACTAAATGTAACACCCCAAACTCGGCCTAGACATTATGGCCGAATCTGCCGATGTCACATGATAGTGCTTTAGGAATCGCAATGACGTTAAAACCATTTTCAAAACGTTATACTTTGCGAAAGCTTTTTAAAATTGTTTACGAATTTGTGTGTATTTTGATAAAATGTTTGTTTGTATTGAAAACTCGAGCTTTCCTACTAATGGCAGTAAAACCATAAACGTTGCAAATCCCAAATTTAAACAAAATACGTAATGGCCATAATTACATTAAAATTTCCTAAATAAAAATTAAAACCATGATAAGTGTAAACCATAAATCTAACGTGAGGCAGTAGCAGTGGTCACAGTCGAGTCCTCCGCTGCACCGATCCGTCTAATACTGGGGATTACCCAATGCATTAAATAGAAAAGGGTCGGCCAAGCAACTCGATGTGTAATCCTCACAGATATCAAACGTACAAAGTAATAACCATAAATCAGAAATCACAGACTGGGCCGGAGCCCATTACAAAAATAGTTTGGGCCTTAGCCCACTTGAATGCAGAATCAGATATATATACCAGGGCCTTAGCCCAATCAAATACAGAGTCAGAAATGTATTAGGGCCTCACCATCGCACACGTAATGCATATCGTAATATCGTAATCCTACCCACCAGCCTCTACACACCATCTCCGTCCAGCTCTACACACAATGTGGGGATATAATCAACCCACCCATCCCTACACACCATACTGTACCGAAATGCGGCACATAAATAGAATAATGCAGCTGAGCTGCCAGATAACAGGCTTAAAGCCTTTCAGACACTTCCTCCGAAATATCATCAACCCTCCCCGATGCAATACAACATACCAAATATGACATGTAACATGCAAATAACCGATCACACACTCAGTTCAGTACATATATCATGCTCAGTCAGACACCATAAAATCAGATCATATAAATAGGGGCCTAAGTAACGCTTACCGACCCTACAGTAAGTCCACAGTCGACTTGGGTGACCCGTGCAACCTTACAGATCATTTCAGAAAAATGGGCTCACATACCCATGTGGCTTGCCCGTGTGGGCCCCCACGGCCCAAATTGGCCTTTGCCGTGTGGATCACACGGTTTGGCCCAGAATTCCACACGCCCGTGTGGTTCACCCGTGTGGGCCCACATGCCCTTATGGCCCACAAGGCCCAATAGGTCAAGCTCGTGTGTCGCACACTGCCGTGTCACTTGCGCACGGCCTGGCTCGTCGATCACACGGCCATATTGTGGCTCACAACCTTGTACACAGCCTACCACACAGCCGTGTCACTTGCGCACGGCCTAGCTCGTCGATCACACGGCCGTGTTGTTGCTCACAACCTTGTACACGGCCTACCACACGGCCTACCGCAAGGCCGTGTGGCGTCGATAGAATCATTTTTTGGCTTTCTTCGGTTTTCATTTTCTGTGGTTTTGGGTACACACTGGTTTGTTTTCGACGCTTAATCACTCTCGAGCACTCCAGAACCTATATTTGATAATTGGAAACTCAATCTCAGTCACTTAATCTGAATTACTTACAACAGTCAATTCCCAAAACTATCGATAACATTACCTCGCTTGAGCAACCCCGGTTCTTCCACAATCACAGCGTCAATTGAGATCTACCAGCCCATTGATTATCTCCTAAGCACCAAACGAAACCCAATAAACAATGATTCATGATTTCGAAACAATAATTCACCACTATACTTACCAAAATGCGAAAAGAGAACTTAAGTGGTGGATTGCAGAGACCAAGCGACAAAAAGAAAACGATTATAAACCGTAAAAAGAGGGGAAATTCGGCAGCAAGGTAGAGAGGAAAAGGAAGTGGAATAGCCAAATTTTGAAAAAAGAAAAACAGAATAATCAAAATTAGATTTTCTGATAAACCCCAACTCAAACTCCCTTAATTCTCTCCACCAACTCCCCACTACTCAGATTTTCAGTAAAACTCAAACTCTAGCCAAATTTTGCAGCAAAAATACTATCCCTTGCCGTCCTTGAGAATCAAACACAAGACCTCCAACACACCCACACTCCACTTAACCACCAGACCAGCAGGCTCATTCTGATATCTTTTTACCAACAATAACTTAAAAGCCTACCGACCCCTGTGAGAGCTTTATTCATAAAAATGCCAAAATTTACCCAAGTTGTAACTTGAACTTGGGACCCTCCCACACACACCCAGAACACGTAACCACTGAAGCAGATAGACATTATGCCAATTAATTTCAAAAACACATATAGATATTTTTGCGCTCCAAAATCACATAAGTCGAAATTAAAGAAATTTAGGGCGTTACAGCGATTTTGGAGTCAACAAGAGTAAATAAATGAAAACGGTTTTATCGTAACAACTTTGTTTCAACATGCTATTATGTGACATCGCCAGATTCGGCCATAACGTCTAGGCTAGGTTTAAGGTGTTACATCCTTGCTCATCAAAACAAGATCCACCGGTTTTAGATTTGAAGCCATTACCAGTGTATTTGATGTACGCTTATTTTGGAGAAAATGATACAGTACCTGTAGTTATTTTTGTCGAGCTTACAATAGACCAGGAGATGCAATTACTGGAGGTTTTAAAGATATCCAAGAAAGCTTTAGGATGGTTAATTACAGATATAAAAGGAATTAGCCCAGCAATCTACATGCACAAAATAATACTTGAATATTGCCATGGCAAATCTATTGAACAACATAGGAGACTGAATCCTGTCAGGAATGAAGTAGTTAAGAAGGAGATTATCAAATGGTTGGATGCTGAGATTATATACCCAATTTCTTATAGCTCTTAGGTGAGCCCTATTCAGTGTGTACCCAAGAAAGGAGGAGTCATAGTGGTCAGCAATGATAACAACGAACTCATTCCCACACGTACTGTTATTGGTTAGAGAGTTTGTATGGATTATCGAAAGCTCAACAAAGCAATGAAGAAGGATCATTTCCCTTTGCCTTTTATAGATCAGATGCTGGACAAACGAGCAAGGAAAGCCTTCTACTATTTTTTAGATGGCTACTCAGGGTACAACCAAATTGCCATATCTCCTACTGATCAAGAAAAAACTACATTCACCTTTCCTTATGGAACATTTTCTTTTAGAAGAATGCCATTTGGGTTATGTAATGCCCTGGCAACATTCCAACATTGCATGATGGCAATATTTTCCAACATGGTGGAGAAATTCCTTAAAGTATTCATGGATGATTTCTCAGTGTTTGGCGAAACTTTTTAAGATTGCTTAAAAAATTTGGAGTCAATATTTTGCTGATGTCAGGAAACAAATCTGGTGCTAAATTAGGGAAAATGCCACTTCATGGTTTGTGAAGGCATTGTTTTGGGCCATAAAATTTCACAGCAAGGAATTGCCATTGACAAAACAAAAATAGAATTCATTAAGAAGTTGCAACCACCACTTTAGTGAAAGGAATCAGAAGCTTCCTCGGGCATGCTAGATTTTACCATCGCTTCATCAAGGATTTTTCTAAGATATCAAAGCCTATGTCAATTATTGGAGCAAAATAGAATGCGTTTGAAAAGTTAAAAGAACGATTAACTACAGCACCTATAGCCACTGCACCAGACTGGAATCTACCATTTGAACTAATATATGATGCAAGTGACTTTGCTATCAGAGCAGTGCTGGGGAAAAGAAAAGCCAAGATGTTTCATGCTATATATTATGCAAGTCACACGTTGACAAATGCACAGCTCAATTACACCACCACGAAGAAAGAATTGTTAGCAGTGGTGTTTGCCTTTGAAAAATTCAGAGCTTATTTAGTGGGCACCAATTCACAGTTTATATAGACAATTCCGCCATCAAATACTTGGTGACGAAGAAAGAGGCCAAACCTAGACTCACTACATGGATATTGTTGCTGCTGAAATTTGATTTGGAAATCAAAGATAGGAAAAACAATGAAAATCAAGTGGCTGAGCACTTGTCATGAGTGGAAGTAGGGAATGAGTATGGTGAGAGTCAAATGATTAAAGACGAATTCCCTGATGAACAGATATTGTTGGCGATGGCATTGTCATGGTATGTTGATATTGTTAACTTTCTAGTCAGTGGGTTGCTGCCACCTGCGCTCAATCATCAAGGACAAAGGAAATTCCTTCATGACGTCAAGAAATATTACTGGGACTAGCCATTTCTATTCAAGTAGTGTACAGATCAAGTAACTCAGAGATGTATTCCATATGATGAATTTCAAAGTATCCTGCATCACCATTCTACACCTTATGGTGGAAATTTTGGAAGCATAAGAACCGCTGCAAAGGTTCTCCAATCTGGTTTTTATTGGCCCACCATGTTTAAATATGCTAATAAGTTCTATAAGAACTGTGATCGCTGTCAAAGAACTAGTAACTTATCAAGAAGACACGAGATGCCGCCGCAAAATATTTTAGAGGTGGAATTATTTGATGTCTAGAGAATTGATTTCATAGGTCCATTTCAACCATCCTGGGGAAAAATCTATATTCTTGCCGCTCTGGATTACCTCTCCAAATAGGTTGAAGTTGTGGCTTTACCTACAAATGATGTCAAATCAGTTCTAAGATTCCTACATACAAATATTTTCACCAGGTTTGGTACCCTTCGTGCTTTAATTTGTGATGAAGGATCACATTTTGACTATAGATTAGTTGCCAACGCTCTTAATAGATATGGGGTTAAACATAAAATTGCCATAGCATATCACCCCCAAACAAATGGACAAGCTGAAATTTCCAACAGAGAAATCAAGCAGATTCTGGAGAAAGTTTTCAATCCCAACCTCAAGGATTGGTCAGTAAGGTTAGATGAAGCTTTGTGGGCTTATCACAAAGCTTTCAAGACACTATTTTGAATGTCACCTTTCAAGCTTGTCTATGGTAAACCATGTCATTTTCCGGTTGAGCTAGAACACAAAGCATTTTGGGCAATCAAGAAACTGAACATGGACTGGGGTGCTGCTACTACTCATCGCCTACTGGAGCTTAATGAGATAGATGAATTTCAAGCAGCTTATGAGAATGCGAGACTGTACAAAGAAAAGATAAAGCGTTGGCATGACAAGAAAATTTTGCCACGACAATTTGTACATGGACAACAAGTCTTGCTTTTCAATTACAAACTTAAACTATTTCCTGTCAAATTAAAGTCGAGATGGTCTGGACTATTTGAAGTCAAGCTTATATATCCTCATAGAGCTGTCGATGTTAAAGATGGAAAAACAGGATCCACTTTCAAAGTCAATGGTCAACGCTTGAAACATTATTTTGGAGCTCCTATAATGCGCGACAAAAATTTTACTTATCTTCGAAATACTTAATAATTGTTCTTTTGCAAAAAAATTCTTTGTTTATTTTATTTTTACTTGTTACCCAATGAGTTTATTTAACTGTTTATTTTCTTGTTACAATTTTTTCTTTATGCCAGCATAAGTACAGCTTGGAGCCATTAGCCCAAATTATTTTACTCCTCCCAATTTACACTAATTTCATTTTTTTCCCGCTTAATGTTAAGTGTTTTGCCTTGTCAGCACATGATTGAGGCCAGTCTTATCACACACGTCACAATTTCTTATCCCCACGTTTTAACCTAGCAGATTCAGTTTTTTCCCACATTTTCATCTCACTTTGTTTTCTATTTTTACTCTCAATTTCACTTATAACTGAAATCAAATCTCACTTTTTTAAATTTTCGTTTATCTATATTCTCTTCAATGGCTTCTCAAAATACTTCTACTTCAACCTCTATCTCTCCATGCACCTTTTCAGTAAACTTGCTAAGGAGAAATATATTAAAAATATTTCCAAACGACCATTCTGCAAAGAAAAAGGATTTATTTTTCAATATGCTCCATTCATGGGGTATACAGAGGTTGTTTAATTAGTTGTCGAAAAGCACAGGTGGGGAATCTTTTGCCCACATTCTAATGATGTCTTTCCAAAGGTAGTGAAAGAGTTTTATGCCTACATTAATGCATTTATATATGTGCGTGGCACATCAGTTCTATTTGATGAAGACGCCATCAATGCTCAATATGGATTGTCTGAATGTCCTGACGAGCATACTGACTTTGTGAAGACAATGTCCCCAACGCGGCTAGCCTAGGTTTTTATTGATGTTTGTGTGGAGGGAAGACAATGGTCCATCTCAAGAAATGACTGTTACACCATCAACAGAATCTCCTTGAAGCCTCAATGCAAGATTTGGAACCATTTCTTAAAAACTTGTCCCATTCCTTCTACACATAATGCTACAATCTCTAAGGACCGATTATTACTGCTCCACACCACAATGTTGGGCCGAAAGATTAATGTTGGAAAATCATATTTCTTGAGATTCATCTCTATGCCCAAAAGAATGCCGGTACATTAAATTTCCCCTCACTGATTACTGCACTCTGCCAAAGGGTCAAGGTTCCCTTGTTACAAAATGAAGACCACTTTCCTAACAAAGGGGCTATTACGACAGACATTGCTCAGAAACTAGCTGGCGAGGAATTGCCAAGGCAAATTGGCATACCTCCATCTTCTCCCCTTAGGATTGCTTCTGCTTCCCCCTCAACTTCTCACACTGAGTTGGAGCAATGAATGATTAAAGTTCTAGAAGGTTTGAAACAATAGTTGTGTATGTTGGAAAAACATAGAAAAAGCTTGTCATTGACTTTGGCAAAGCTCAAGACGAAATGGCTATCTTTTGGGGATATGTCTGCCAACGTGATATTTCCATTCGTAAATCCCAGCAAAAAAATTTCTCACGCCTAATGCCACCATTTCATATTTTTCCTAAGGAAATGCTTTTGAATCCTGAAGCAGAAGATGAAAAACCTACTACTGCCCCCAAGCACAACTAAGACCTAGAGCAAGACGAATCCAGGACAAAATTTGTCCACATTGAATCTGACGATGATGAAAGGGATACCACTCAGACTACTATACCTGCACCACAATCCAAGGTCACTATAACTGCCCAGGAACATATGGTTCCTCAACTCATTGATGAAATCACAAAGTCAGATACTGACAATTCCGATGATGATGAGGAAGGGGTGCCCATCAACCAGCTTAAGAGAAAAAAGATTTAAGAAAGCTGCTGGTAAAACCGTTTAAGTTGACAGTGATGACTAGGACATGCCGCAACGTTACAAGAGAGCGCTAAAAAATCCACCCAACCCAAGTGAAGTAATTTCTTTCTCCTCTAAGCTTTGATATTTATATTTTTTTGATCCATTATTTTAGTTTTTATTTGTTTCATGCATTCAAATAACTTTTATTCATTCTACTTTGTCATGTTCATGCATTGAGGACAACGCATCCCTTAGGTTTGGGGGTGTGTTGTGCATATAGATTGCATTATTAATTGTTCATACAGTCATTTCGCCATAACATTTAATTGCGATTTAACTGTTGGATTATGTGATTATATGGTTATCAATGATGTTCAATGAGGATAATAACTCTTCTTTGTAAACTTAGAAAATATGGTGATAGTTTTTTAGGCATATTTAGCATATGACAGTTATTGAAAATAACTTTCTAAAGGTAGAATAATTGAAACATAAATGCAATTAGGCTATAGTAGCATTCTTTGAATAAAATTAGGATTTCTTGACTTAATTTTAGTATAGTAATAGGGTATAAATTTTATCATGATAATAATATGAATACTCTAATGTTTGAACCTGTTGAGTAGGTTAGTAATATTTTGTTTGCTCCATTATATTGTTGACCAGAAAAATTAGTTCAAATATGAGTGTTTATCTAAAATATATACATGCACATATTCTAGGGACACTCTACTGAATCTTGAGGCTCAATTGCTAAGAAGGTAGTTGTTTGCTCCATCCATCTTTTTAGTTAAAAGTTTTTGTTTCATGAGTGATTTATATTCAAATTGTGACATGATATAATATGTGGCAGTCTAGTGTATGCTCCATTGAGGTTGTCAAGTATATAATCATATGAAAATATGAATTCCCTAGGAAATTTTGTATTGAAAATTGAATAATTGCCTAAAAAAATTTAGTTTACCTAAGTATATTTAGAGAGATCAACTATAGTTTTAATTGCTGAAATATTTAAAAAAATTTACCTTTAGAAGCCATTTTCTGCACTGTAATTGCTAAATAGGTTTACAACAATTGTTAGCATTTTTTTCTTTATTCCGGTAGAAGATTGCTGAGAATAGAAGTACACAGTATGCTCATTACGATTTGGCGGTACATTTGGTGACTGATTGTTTTGGCAATTCCATGCATTCATGCATATTCAAACATCATTTTCTTGAGGACAAGCAATAATTCAGGTTTGAGAGTGTGATAACTCTTGAAAAGAGTTATATTTAAGGCCTCTAGATGGAATTAATTATTTTAAATTAAGTGAATACATCTGCATTTTTAGGATAATTTTAGAACATTGCATAACAAAGCTTGGATTGCGCTACATTGGCCGTTATTTGTTACATTTATCACTTGGGGAAGAAAGGTGTGGTTTTGTGTGAATACAGGTGTAGGAAGAGCAAGAAGATGAAGAGGGAAAATAAGGAAAGTGAAATATTGCTGTGGTAATTGGTAAGATTAATTGCCAATAGAATTGCCATGGCAATTTCGGGAAAATGACTCAGCACTCTATCCACGTCACTCTCAGCCAGCTGGACGTGTACCAGAAAAACCAACCTGAAAAGAGGAATGAAAAATGTATGCTGAGGTGGGACGGATCTACCTAATAAAAGAAGGAGAGAGAAGAAGAAAAAATGGAGGAGAATTTGTGTGAGAAAGAGACTGGTGACAGCAATACTCTCTCTGCATAGAGAAAAACTCCATCAGAGAATTTCAAAGAAAGAAAGGGTAGTAGCTACAGAGAGCAGAATACAAACGTGAAGAAGGGGAAGAGATATCTATTCTGGATTCACGAACCATCGGAAGATAAAAGAGAAGTTGGAGTGTGGCGAGAAATCCTGCAGTTCTGCCTTTAGTTTTCCTGATTTCTGTGATTCAAACTTCTTTAAATGTTGATGAATGATTTAAATTCAGTGTTTACTTTTCCACCCATGAACTAAATCTTTTTTGGGTTGGATTTATTTGGGTGGATGTTTATCATCTTTGATGTTTATGATTTGAAATTGCCTAAATCACTATTTCATTCGATTTATGCTTATTTTAAATACATGCATGCAAGCTCTAGACATAGTTGATTGTATGTTGTGTTCATAGATGTATTTTTAATTCTGAAAAGGTTAAATATACTGGATCTAGAATCAAGTGATACAAGCGAATATTCGACAGAATACTCGTAGCACTCTAGACATAGATGTTGTGAATTGTGTAGAGAAGATCGTTCATTGCAGTTATTAATCTAGAGTTTTGTAGACATACAGTAACTTAGATTTATAGCTTAAATGTAGCTATCGAAATATGCATGTTACAATAGTAATTCTCTGAGCATTTGATTAGACAATATTTTGCCATGACATTATTTTGATATGAACATTTCACCTAAATAATTCCAGCCTTGTTCATTCAACAACAGAATTACCCTTGCTTTTCTTTGTAATTTGCCACTGCATTTTATTTGCCATATCAATTTTATATTTTTAACATTAAATTACATTAATTCATTATACCAACTTCTTTTTTAGTTTAAAAGTATTTCCTGCTATTCAATATAGTTAATAGGATTATAATGAATTAATCAATTTCTTACCAATTTTTTATCCCTGTGGCAACGATACTTACTTATCACTTTATTACTTGAATGATGTGTATTCTTGCACAATTGCATTAGTTATTTACACGCAAAAATGCCACACAAATATTTGATCATTATAAAAAATAATTTCAAATTGTGTTTGAGCCCAAGAACTAACAAAGCCAACATCAACAATAAACAATACAAACCAAGCATATTTTTAAGCTCTACAACAAGTTAAAACTTCAGAAAAACTTAACAGAAGCTCTAACCACTGCTCCAAGCAAGTCTTGGTAATATAATTTACTTAATTTAACAATAAAACAGATAATTGTATGAAACAAAAGGACCCATTAAAATAGTAGCATCAATCAGAGATAAATAAATACCTCTAATTCTTGTTTGCGTTGCTCCTTTTTTCTTGCTTCTGATATGGAGCTTCTTTGTAACTCAAAAATAACAATGGCTTCTGCAACCTAAAGTGAGACATAGAATAAGGATCATCCAATATCAATTACAGTATGATAAGTCTTGGTGCAATAAGCTATGTAAAAATTAAAGTGGGAAAAGTATGTATCAGTAAAAGATGCTTCACCCTTAAGTTAAGTATGAAAGTAAAATTCATCAACAAAAAAAGAAAAAGATGGTAATATCTATATTCTGGTGTTTCCATTCATACTAAAAGCTCTATTAGCATCTCTCGGAGATTTCTTAACTTTAAATGCAATGTTATGGTCCCATCTTAGACCATGTGTGTAACACCTCTAACCCGTATTCATCGCCGGAATAGAGTTACGAAGCATTATCAGACTTATTACACAAATATACATACATTACTCATACATTTTTCATATCTAAATAATAATCATTCATAATCAATCACATTGTCTCTAATACGAGCCTACGAGACCCAAAACATGCATTAGGAGTGGTTCGGGACTAAACCGATAACTTAGGAAATATTTGGAACACTTAAATTTTTTTTCAAGATACAGGGGACACACGCCCGTGTGGACAAAAACAGGCTATTTACCAAGCCATCTTTCTCACCCAAACTTGCATTTACCTACACATACCAAATTGCACATAACATGGCATAAATAGGCATTCAAACCAATCTCAACCAAGCCTAATTCATGTTAATTCCATACCAAGAACTATAATGTTCATAACATCATAATATACCTATTCAAAACATACCAATTTCATATTCACAAATCACCTAATTAGTTAACTTCATATATGTACTATTTTTCCTAAAGCCACAAGCATATCTGTAACGCCCCAAAAATCCTTTATAATTATTCTCGTATATTTGTGGCACAATTGTATGTCTGCTTCAGTGGTTGAGTGTTTTGGGAAGTGTCTCAGAGGTCCCAAGTTCAAGCATTAGCTTGGGCAAATTTTTATTTTAAATGAATAAACCCCTATCTTAGGTCAGTAGGCTTATAACCATATGTTGGTAAAATATGTCAGAATGGGCCTGCTGGTCTAGTGGATAAGTAGAGTGTTGGCGTGTTAGAGGTCATGTGTTCGAGTACTGGTGTGGGTACTATTTTTGCTATTATGGACTACTAGAGTTTGTGTTTCATTAAAAGTCTGAGTAGTGGGAAGGTTTGAGAGATTTTAGGAGAAGATTTGGGGATTTTGAAGTTATCCCATATTTGGTGGGCTGAAAATTTTGGCACTCTTCCTCTCACTCTCACAATTCTTTCGGTTTTGGCAATTTTCTCTCTTTTCATCTTGTTTGATTTTTTTCCGACTTTACCTTTTGGTTTTTCTTTCTTTCTTTCTCTCATCCCTCCTTGCAGCCGAAACCTGCCTCTTCTCGCCATTCTCTTTTTGTTCTTTGTCCAATTGGTTTTTGGTGCGCGACGGTTGTTCTGCCGAAGTGGTTGCTTCACCAAACACCTCCCTTTTTGCTGCCGATTTCGCTACCTACAACTCCTATTTTTAGTTTCTTTCTTTTTATTTATTTATTTGGTGAATTTACCGATTACTGCTAGGGGTGCAGTTGTTCTATCTTTTGTCTCTGTCGAGTCGTTGTGCTTTTGGCCTTCTTTTTGGTTGTAGGCCGATAGTTTCTTTCCACTAGGCTTGGATTTTCGTTTTTGGTAAGTTGATTTTTGTTTTGTTTCAAGCTAGTCATGTGAATACTTATTGATAAGGGTTCAGCTGGAATACAGGTACTAACCGTGGAGCTAGTGTCACTCCTTATCAACTGTTTAAGTGTGTAAGGCCTCAGTTGTTCAAACAAGGCAAGTGGCAATCGATCTTTTGGACAAGTGTTTTGAAGAGGGGTTGTTTTAATCCAATTGATATGTGATTAATTGTGTGTTATGATTGAACATAGGTTTGGAGTGCTCAAGAACGGTGTGCGCATTTTTCGTAACCAGGTGTGGAAACACAACTCTGCAAACGGAAATCAATGAAAAGCTAAAAAGTGAGACAGTCGACACCACACGAGCGTGTGGTCGCCCGTGTGGTAGGACGTATGATCGGACACGGGTGTGTGATCGATGAGGCAGGCCATGTGTGATTCATGGTCTGGGCTGAATTGGGCCGTGTGGGCCCCACGGGCGTTTGGGCACCACACGAGTAAACCACACGGGCGTGTGGAATTGTTGGGCCAGGCCGTGTGATCCACACGGCTAAGGCCATTTTGGACCTTGTGGGCCACACAGGCGTGTGGGCCCACATGGGCAAAGTACATGGGCTTGTGGGCCCATTTTTACTATTTTGACTGCTAAGGTTGCACAGGTCACCCGAGTCGACTGTGGACCTACTGTAGGGTCGGTAAGATTACCTAGATCCCTAAATGACTGAATGAGTGTTATATCCATGTACTATATATATACATGTACGACTGTCTTTTGAGCATCTTTATTAAAAAGCTGCTTGAATACACATATGATACCATGATTTGGCATGACATGATTGTATGATGCATTGCATGGGGATGGGTTATATGGATCGGAGGAAGTGTACTGAAAGGCTTCGAGCCTAACTTCTTCGGCAAAACTCACTACAAACGCATCGTTTAGTGCCGCATTCGGTACTTTTTGGAGTGTAGGGATGGGTGGGTTGATTATATCCCCACATGGAGTGTAGGGTTGGACGAAGATGGAGTGTAGAGGCTGGCTGGGTAGGACTTGTATACTGCATAATTTGATATTGTACTGATTACTGATACTGTAATGGACAAGGCCCAAATGCATGACTGCCTCTGTACTAAGATGGGCTAAAGCCCAAACTGATACTGTCACTGATCTTGAAAAGGGCTTAGGCCCAGACTGTGATTGCTTTCTGTCTATCTGTTTGCTATATATGGGATTACACACTGAGTTTTCGAAAACTCACCCTTCTGATTTGACTGTACAGGTAACCCAGACATAGGCGGATCGGTGCGGCGGAGGACTCCGAAGTGGCCACACGATCTAAATTATTCGATTAGTATTTAATAATTATTTTTAATTTTATTTTGGGGTATTTTACTGTAATAATGGCCTTTTTTGGATTTTTATGGTTAATTTAGGATTTTTATTGTTTTGATTTACAACTGCTAGTAGTAGTGTTAATCGGGTTTTCAAAAAGAATCAATTGTTTTAACAAAATACACTCAAATACGCAAACTGATTTACAAAGCTTCTGTAATAAGTGACGTTTTGAAAAATTAACAACATTTTGAAAAAGAATAATTTTGTAATAATGAACTACGTTTGAAAATTAACGACGTATCCTAGAATTAACACAAGATTTTGTATGGAGGTTAAATAGAAAAGAGATTTTTACGACAACTCATTTATTTCGAAAAACACTATCATGTGACATCGCCAGATTCGGCCATAACGTCTAGGCCGAGTTTGGGTGTTACATTTAGTGGTATCAGAGCCAGGTTGTAAAACTCGGCTGTGGATTTGGGTTTTTAAGATTTGATTCTCTAAGAACTGATTTCTAAATAACGTGAAATGTTTTCACTAAATGTGTGGTACACCAAGTCTCCGGCGCCGATCCTATAAGTCTTCTGAATTACTGTCTGTTTAAAAACTGAAAATGCTATAGATAGTATGTACTGAAAACACTCAAGTTAGTGTATACTGATACTGTAGAAAAATCGATAGGCATTGATTGACACTGCGATATACGAAATAAACTTTACACATCTGATACTGTTTTCATAAAATATCCGTTAATAAACACTGGAACTGTAAACTGATGCATAAAATTGTAAATACAGATTAACGCGAATAGACAATGAGCATAAGAGGTACTCACGAACGGGGCACAAGAGGCCGTGGTAGAGGTCGTAGAGGTGCTTGAGCTGGGTGCTCATCTTCTGGCAACTTGCCTAATTTAGATACAAGTGAGACGCTGACTTCACCTGTGATCGAGACTGGATCTCATGATCGAGCGGCTGGGGATGACACACTGTCCTAGGCCATGTTGAGGATTTTAAAGAGGGTCGTTGGGCCCAATACTGGAGCTGGAGGCCGCGGGTCGGTTACGAAACGACTCTGGTCTAACAGAGCTGAGCTCTTTAGGGGCATTGCTGGGGTGGCCCCCAATGTGGCTTAATACTGGATTGAGGCCACAGAGAGGATTATGGACGACCTGGACTGCACCTCTGAGCAGAAATTAAAGGGTGTTGTATCGTTGCTACGAGATGAGGCATATTAGTGGTGGCTCACTGTTAAGGAGGGCACTCAGCCCGACCGAATGAGCTGGGAGCTCTTTAAGACCGCTTTCCAGGAGAATTATGTGGGTGCCAGTTATGTGGATGCCCGTAGGAGAGAGTTCCTAAATCTGACTCAGAGGGATAGATCAGTGGCCGAGTACGAGGCCGAATTTCTGCGACTGAACCGTTACGCGCGAAGAATGGTGGCCACTGAGTACGAGTGATGTGTTCACTTCGAGGATGGCCTCAGGGATAATCTGAGGGTTCTAATAGCTCCACAGAGGGAGCGAGACTTTGTGGCACTGGTTGATAAGGCGAAGATCGCCGAGGAAGTGAAGCGCGTTGAGCGCCAGAACAGAGAGAGAGGTAGGAATAAGAGAGAATCGAAGCCCTCGAGTTCCGTTCAAAGGCCTAAGAAAAAGGCCAGAGTGGATGGGCCGAGCAAAGTTGGGGCTCCTATTGCTGGACAGCCGCCGTGTACTGATTGTGGTAAACGCCATTAAGGCGAGTGCTGGAAAAAACTGGGGCTTGTTTGAGGTGCGGTTCATTAGAGCACCGTATTAGAGATTGCCCGCAGAGGTCGATCGGATGCAATGCAAGCTGGGCACCGCACTCACCGAGAGTAGTTTAGCAGCCACTGAGAGGCCGTGGTCTGGCCAGGGGTGGTAACAGTCTGGGCCGTGGTCAGAGAGCACCAAACAGAGGTGCCGGTCATACTGAGGTGAGGTAGCCGGCCCTAGTTTATGTTGCACATCGCCGAGAGGATGGAGATGCTCCGGACATCATTACGGGTACGTTCTTTATTTATAAAGTATCTTATACTGCACTGATAGATATAGGATCCACTCACTCCTATATAGCTTGTACCGTATCTGAAAACTTGGGTTTACTGGTCGAGAGCACTACGAGTGAGGTCACTGTACTTTGTCCACTGGGACAATTGGTGAGGGTTAACAAACTATTTAGAGATGTTCCTCTAGAGGTTCAAGGAGCTATCTTTGTGGCTGATTTGATGGAACCACTTTTTATAGAATTTGATCTGATACTGGGAATAGACTGGTTAGTCAAACACCGAGTGAGCTTAGATTGTGCCTCAAAAAGGGTTGTACTGAGAACTGAGGAGGACAGCGAGGTAGTCGTAATTGGGGAGCTTTGGAACTATTTATCGAATGTGATTTCTACATTGAGGGCCGAGAAGTTGGTCCGTAAGGGATGTGAGGCATATCTGGCCTACATCAGTCTTTTAGATCTTGAGGATTCTTCGGGTAAGGATATTAGGACGGTTAAGGACTTTCCGAACGTTTTTCTTGAAGAACTACCTGGGTTACCTCCGGATCATGAAGTAGAGTTTGGGATTGAGCTCTTTCCTGGAACAGTTCCGGTGTCCATCGCCCCTTATAGAATGGCACCGAATGAGCTTGTGGAGCTTAAGGCCCAGATTCAAGAGCTACTGGATCGTGGGTTCATCCGTCCTAGTGTGTCTCCGTGGGGGGCACCAGTACTGTTTGTGAAAAAGAATGATGGATCTATGCTTATGTGTATTGACTACCATCAACTGAACAAGCTGACCATCAAGAATAAGTGCCCCCTACCGAGGATAGATGATCTGTTCGACCAGTTCCGAGGGGATTCAGTTTTCTCCAAGATTGATCTCCGATCAGGGTATCACTAGTTAAGAGTTAAGGAAGTTGATGTGCATAAGACGGTGTTTAGGACTCGCTATAGTCATTATGAGTTCCTAGTGATGCCATTTGGACTAACGAATGCACCAGCAGCTTTCATGGATCTAATGAACCGAGTGTTTCAACCCTATCTGGATCAGTTTGTAGTGGTATTTATTGACGACATACTGGTGTATTCGGAGACTGAGGGTGAGCATGATGAGCACCTCAGAATGGTTCTGCAGAATTTATGAGAGAAACAACTGTACGCCAAGTTCAGTAAATGTGAGTTCTGGTTACGTAAAGTAATGTTTCTGAGACATGTGGTTTCTGCTGAGGAGATTAGGGTCGATTATTGAAAGATAGAGGCGGTATTGGATTGGAAACAGCCTAAGACTATATCTGAGGTCCGCAGTTTTCTGGGATTGGTAGGATATTATCGACGACTTGTAGAGGGGTTTTCACTGATCGCCGCACCCTTGACTAAGCTTCTACGTAAGGGTGTGCCGTTTAAGCGATCGACGTGCAAAGAAAAGAGCTTTGAGAAGCTCAAGATCAGATCGATGGAGGCCCTGCTCGACGTCTGACCAGAGTCTGGAAAAGAGTTTACTGTTTATAGCGATGCATCACATGTCGGCTTAGGATGTGTGTTAATGCAAGAGGGTAAGGTGGTAGCATATGCGTCTCGTCATCTTAAGACGCATGAGGCAAATTATCTGACGCATGACTTGGAGTTGGCCGCTGTGGTATTTGCCCTGGAAATCTGGAGGCATTATCTATATGGTGAGAACTGTATCATTTACACCGATCACAAGAGCCTCAAGTACCTCCTCACTCAGAAGGAGCTGAATCTTAGGCAGCGTAGACAGATTGAGCTGTTTAAGGATTACGACTGTACTATCGGATACTACCCTGGTAAGGCCAATATGGTGGCCGATGCGCTGAGCCGTAGGGCTATGTCTGATCTGAGGGAAATTTTGCTCGCCTCAGTTTATTTGATGATGGTAGTCTGTTGGCCAAACTTCAAGTTAAACCGACGTGGATAGAGCAGATTAAGGGTAAACAGTTGCAGGATGAGTCTTTGGGTCTTCGCTTCTGACAGATTGAGAGTGGGAATACTGTGAATTTTGGATTGAATAGCAAAGGGGTGCTCTGTTTTTGTAGGAGAATCTGTGTACTGAAAGATACTGAATTGAGGCAGTGTATACTGAGAGAGGCGCATAGTAGCCCTTATGCTATGCATCCTGGCGGAAACAAGATGTACCGAGACCTTCGTGAGTTATACTGGTGTCCAATCTTAAATGATAGGTTACTGAATTTGTGGCCAAGTGTTTGACATGCTAGCAAGTTAAGGCTGAGCATCAGTTACCTTCGGGATTGTTGCAGGCAGTCAAGATTTCGCTTTAGAAGTGGGAGCATGTAACTATGGACTTTGTTAGTGGGTTACCCCTCACACCCACTAAGAAGGATTCGGTATGGGTCATCGTGGATCGATTGACCAAGTCCGCCCACTTCATACCGGTTCATACCGATTACTCTCTGCGTCAAGCTAAACCGTATGTATGTATGCGAGATAGTGAGACTTCATGGGGTACCGATTTCGATAATTTCTGATAGGGATCCTCGCTTCACGTCTCAGTTCTGGAAGAAGCTACATGAAGCTTTGGGTACAAGATTGGACTTCAGTACTGCGTTCCATCCTCAGACGGGCGGTCAGTCAGAGAAGGTGATTCAGATACTGGAGGACATGTTAAGGAGTTGCGTGATTGACTTCCGAGGTAGTTGGGAGGATTACCTGTCGCTTGTGGAGTTTGCTTATAACAACAGCTATCCGTCTAGCATTCAGATGGCACCCTACGAGGCATTATATGGTCGTAGGTGTCGCACACCTTCGTGTTGGACTGAGTTGGGCGAGCGACATGTTCTGGGCCCTGAACTAGTTTCTGATACCGAGAAAAAAGTTAGATTGATTCGAGACCGACTGAAAGCGGCATCTGACAGACAAAAGCCCTATGCAGACCTGAAGTGTCGAGAGATAGAGTATTCTGTAGGGGACTCCATTTTTCTCAAGGTCTCGCCATGGAAGAAGGTACTGAGGTTTGGACGTAAGGGGAAATTGAGCCCTAGGTTTATTGGGCCTTACCGCATACTGAAACGTGTGAGACCAGTTGCCTTACAGTTGGAGCTACCTCTAGAGTTGGAGCGGATTCACGACGTGATCCACGTTTCTATGTTGAGGTGCTACCGCTCTAATCCTACGCATATTGTTTCAGTTGAGGAAATCGAGGTTAGGCCAGATCTCTAGATATTGGATCGCGATGTGAAGGTTCTAAGAAGAAAATCCATCCCACTGGTTAAGGTTCTTTGGCGTAATCATAGTTCTGAGGAGGCCATGTGGGAGCCTGAGGATGCGATGCGACAGCAGTATCCTCATTTGTTCTGATCAGGTAAAATTTCGAGGCCGAAATTTTCTTTAAGGGGGGTAGAGTTGTAACGACCCAAAAATCCTTTATAATTATTCTCGTATGTTTGTGACACAATTGTATGTCCGCTTCAGTGGTTGTGTAACACCCCAAACCCAGCCCAAACACTACGACTGGATTTGGCATGTCACTAGGAAGAAGTTTAGGAAGTTTGACAGGTTTCGGAAAATTCTAAGTCATTTTAAAATCTCGAATTTCGTGGTTCAGTTGACAACCCGTTGTTTAGTTAACTTTAAAAATTCAGTTAGTCGAGCCCTTGAGATTAGGTGACATTTGAAAACACTTACCAATTATTCGTTTATCAGATTTTCAATGAAAATGTCTTTTATTGTATGAAACATTATTGGGCAGGTTATAAGAAAACTTTAGTTTGCAATTTTAAAAACGTCCCACTGAGTAGTCTATAATTAACATGTCCAAAATTAAAACCCGAAAGTAAATTCCAAGTTTTGTAGTGGCCTTATTAAAAATCAAAGAAAAATACCCAAAAGTTATAAACGATATATAAAATAAAGTTTACTAGTAACTCATGCGTGGCCACCTCGGGTTCCCTCCATTGATCCATCATGCTAAGAATTACCCGCAATTGTTTAAACAAAAGAGTGAGTCACAAGACTCGAGTGTGCAATTAGTCCACATACTCCACAATTGGGCCTAAGCCCCAAAACAACATCGGCCGAGCCCAATCATACAAAGCACAAACAAATAATTAACATGCTAGCCCAACCCACCTAGTTTTTCCATCCTCTACACTCCACTTCATATGTCCAACCTCAACACACCCGAGATTTCTACAATCAACCCTCCATCCTCTACACTCCACTTTGGCGGTCATCTTTGTGACACACACCGCTCAAAGACAATAAAACGTGGCCTAGCCACCGATCACTATGTGACCAAATCACCGATACAATAATGTACCATCAATAGGTGTGACATTGTCACCCATAAGCACTTCCCCTTCATATCATAACATCCCGATATCCCATGCATATGCAACATAGTATAATAAACAGGTTATATGTAATGTCACACACAATCATGCTATCGAAATGTTAAGGTTTAACCAAGATACACTAACCTGATGTTTCGATTTTACCCAACAGGGATAACTCAATCACCATTGCCGGGATTTTCGGCTTTCATAACACATACACGATTATTATAACAAACAAAAGGGGTAGTGTGATAATTACACACCTGTGAACACGCAAGACTACATTATCGATCTTGCTAACGTCCTCACTTGCAGGGATCACAGTGATCTGTTTATCCCTTTCAGAAGCCGGCCCACAACCCGGTGGCCAATCTCGAACGGCAGACACCGCACGTCTCTTAAACTTAGGGGCTGGGTTTACGGGTCCAACCCCTTCCTTTGCCTAATTGGTATATGATTCCATAAAAACGATCTTGGTCAGAAGACCGAGTTAAAACATCGAAGCAGAGAAATTAAGGATGCACGCATAATAATATAACAATTTCTTACCTAAGTCGATAGAGTCCAGAGATTAGAAGGCCTGGATTAAGAAGTCGATCGAGTACCTATGCAAGTACCAAGTGAGAATCGATTGAAAGAGAATAGATTAGAGGAGATGGCCTTTCGGCCAAACGGAATACATAAGCCCTCCTTCCATCATTCGGCCAAAACACCATGACACCACCTTATCACCTTTGATTAACCAACCCAAAATAAAAAAAAGAGAGAAAACAGATAGAAAAGTGAAAAAGATCCCTTACCGAAACCAAAAGATGCCCCCCAAAGATTCGGGACAAATTGACAAGGCAGAGAAGATTCGATTTGGAGATGACACCTCAAAACATGGGGTGAGGATTCGGCTTGAGTGACAAATAGAAGAGAGGTTTCAAACCAGAGTTTTGAGGGATGGATTCGGCTATGATGAACAATTAGGGAAAGAAAGAATGGAGTGGTGTTGAAGTTGAGAGGTTTCGATTAAGAGGGAAAATGAGGGGTGTGATTCGACTTTTAGTGAATGAGGGAAGAAACACAAGAAAAGAAGAATAATGGGTGCTAAAAGAATTCAGCAAGAGGGGGGTACATGAGAAGAAGAAGAAAGAAATAGAAAGGGAAAAGAGTGCCCTGTAGGTTTCGGCCTTACTAAGCACTATGATGAAGAGGAAATGGTTGAGGAATTTTGGCAAACTAAAGAGAATGGTTGCCAAATAGAGGAACACCGAATGCCTACCCCCTTCCAAGGCTCCACAAGACCGATTTTTCTTCCCCAACACCCTTCAAAAATTCGGCCAAACTGCCTCTCACCTCAATCCCCAAGCTTTCTCCTTGAAACACTCCTTAATTCCCTCTCCTCCACTCATTTAATTTAGTTTGAATAATTCAAACTCCCCAAATAGCTATCCACCACTTGTTTAAACTATTTGACCAAGTCTTGTCTCTCTCCTCCAGAGTTTGATTACCATCCAGCTGCCTCCCTAGCTTGAGCCAAAAATAATACTCCCTTGTGCTGCTTGAGAGATTTGAACCTTCTCCCTCTCAGCTTCTCCTTGTGACACCACCTCCATGCTTGTTATGTGGCGTCTCCCTGCCACTACACCACCTTAATTCTTATGTCCCTAAACACAAATAATAAACCTTAAGTCCTGCCCCAACCAGCTTCCCTCCTGAAGTGCCCAAAATTTAAAATTTTGGTCAAGGTTCCGGCTTAACCCCGGGCCTTCCCGAAGGCTCCAAACACACCTTAACAACATACAAAGTATACCAAACACACAGAAACAAGATAAATGCAGAGCCCCTAAATCTCGGATGTTACAGGTTGAGTGTTCTGGGAAGTGTCTAAGAGGTCCCAAGTTCAAGCATTAGCTTGGGCAAATTTTTATTTTAAATGAATAAACCCCTATCTTAGGTCAGTAGGCTTATAATCATATGTTGGTAAAATATGTCAGAATGGGCCTGCTGGTCTAGTGGATAAGTAGAGTGCTGGCGTATTGGAGGTCCTGTGTTCGAGTACTGGTGTGGGCACTATTTTTGCTATTATGGACGGCTAGAGTTTGTATTTCATTAAAAGTATGAGTAGTGGGAAGGTTGGAGAGTTTTTAGGAGAATATTTGGGGATTTTAAAGTTATCCCATATTTGGTGGGCTGAAAATTTCGGCACTCTTCCTCTCACTTTCACAATTCTTTCGGTTTTGGCAATTTTCTCTCTTTTCATCTTGTTTGCTTTTCTGCCGACTTTACCTTTTGGTTTTTTTTCTTTCTCTCATCCCTCATTGTAGCTGAAACCTACCTCTTCTCGCCGTTCTCTTTTTGTTCTTTGTCCAATTGGTTTTTAGTGCGCGGGGGTTGTTCTGCCGAAGTGGTTGCTTTACCAAACACCTCCCTTTTTGCTGCCAATTTCGCTACCTACAACTCCTATTTTCAGTTTCTTTCTTCTTATTTATTTATTTGGTGAAGTTTCCGATTACTGCTAGGGGTGCGGTTGTTCTATCTTTTGTCTCTGTCGAGTCGTTGAGCTTTTGGCCTTCTTTTTGGTTGTAGGTCGATAGTTTCTTTCCCCTAGGCATGGATTTGCGTTTTTGGTAAGTTGATTTTTGTTTTGTTTCAAGCTAGTCATGCGAATACTTATTGATAGGGGTTCGGATGGAATACAGGTACTAACCGTGGAGCTAGTGATCACTCCTTATCAACGGTTTAAGTGTGTAAGGCCTCAGTTGTTCAAACAAGGCAAGTGGCAATCGATCTTTTGGACAAGTGTTTTGAAGAGGGGTCGTTTTAATCCAATTGATATGTGATTAATTGTGTGTTATGGTCGAACATAGGTTTGGAGTGCTCAAGAACGGTGTGCACATTTTTCGTAACCAGGTGTGTAAACACAACTCTACAAACGGAAATTGGCGAAAAGCCGAAAAGTGAGATTGTCGACACCACATGGGCGTGTGGCCGCCCGTGTGATCGGATACGGGCATGTGATCGACGAGGCAGGCCATGTGCGATTTATGTGCCGGGCAGAATTAGGTCGTGTGGGCCCTACACGGGTGAACCACACGGGCGTGTGGGATTATTGGGCCAGGCCGTGTGATCCACACGGCTAAGGCCATTTTGGGCCATATGGGTCACACGGGCGTGTGGGCCCACATGGGTAAAGTACATGGGCTTTTGGGCCCATTTTCACTGTTTTGACTGCTAAAGTTGCACGGGTCGCCCGAGTCGACTGTGGACCTACTGTAGGGTCAATAAGATTACCTAGATCCCTAAATGACTGAATGACTGTTATATCCATGTACTATATATATATATATACATGTACGACTGTCTTTTGAGCATGCTGTTAAAACTGTACTGAATACACATATGATACCATGATTTGGCATGACATGATTGTATGATGCATTGCATGGGGATGGGTTATATGGATCGGAGGAAGTGTACTGAAAGGCTTCTAGCCTAACTTACTGGCAGCTCAGCTGCAAACGACTATTTAGTGTCGCATTCGATACTTTTTAGAGTATAGGGATGGGTGGGTTGATTATATCCCCACATGGAGTGTAGAGTTGGACGAAGATAGAGTGTAGAGGCTGACTGGGTAGGACTTGTATACTGCATAATTTGATACTGTACTAATTACTGATACTGTAATGGGCCAAGGCCCAAATGCATGACTGCCTCTGTACTGAGATGGGCTAAAGCCCAAACTAATACTGTCACTAATCCTGAAAAGGGCTTAGGCCCAGACTGTGATTGCCTTCTGTCTATCTATTTGCTTTATATGGGATTACACACTGAGTTTTCGAAAACTCACCCGTCTGATTTGACTGTACAAGTAACCTCCAGACATAGGCAGATCGGTGCGGCGGAAGACTCCGAGGTGGCCACACGACCTAAATTATTCGATTAGTACTTAATAATGATTTTTAATTTTATTTTGGGGTATTTTACTATAATAATGACCTTTTTTTGGATTTTCATGGTTAATTTGGGATTTTTATTGTTTTGATTTACAACTACTAGTAGTAGGGTTAATCGGGTTTTAAAAAAGAATCAACTGTTTTAAAAAAAATCACTCAAATACGCAAACTGATTTACAAAGCTTCCGCAATAAGTGACGTTTTGAAAAATTAACAACGTTTTGAAAAAGAATAATTTTGTAATAATGAACTACGTTTGAAAATTAAGGACGTATCCTAGAATTAACACAAGATTTTATATGAAGGTTAAATAGAAAAGAGGTTTTTACGACAACTCATTTATTTCAAAAAACACTACCATGTGACATCGCTAGATTCGGTCATAACGTCTAGGCCGGGTTTGGGGTGTTACAATATCAATCTTAATTATCAACCATTTGATACTTCAAAATGCCAATTCACAACAACCATCACATAGCAAATATCAACCACATAACAAAAGACCATTTGCACATATATATACATCACCAAGTATACCGAAATAAGCCAAATTACATGGCTATACACATAACCAAGCACTTATCATTTACAAGCCAAATCAAATGGCTAAATCCATTATCAAAATATATACCATAATGACCAAAACTCCTATACATGCCATATAACCTAATACATAATTTCAAAAGTACCAAAGTAAAAGCTTGATAGTGTGATGCAATCTCCGACGACTCCCAATCCGAGCTAGTTTCGATAAACACTATAAAACATGGAAAAGTAAACAGAGTAAGCTATAAAGCTCAGTAAGCTCGTATAGTTAATAAGTAAAGCTCACCATTCATTTACAAATCAAGTAGTATAAACATAATATACTACAAAATCATTAAATCATAAGGTTAATATATATATTCAATCACATAAGTAATCATGAATTCACAACTTTCATAGGTTCAATGCTCATATAGTTTCCGTACATACCTATACTGATACGTATCTATTTCTCACCATTTCATATATTCGATATACCCGTTGAACCATTTGAAATACTATCGGATACTCGGGAATCTCGCACCCTAAGTGCCAAATACATAGTCAAAGCTATCTCAATCTCATATCTCATATAATGCTCACTCTCGAGCTATCAACGGGTCTACTCACACAAGCTTACGGTCATGACGTAGCTACACGGTGCTGCTCACACAAGCCGATGAGAATCCGCAACACATCTTTGGATAACTTCGACCACCATTAGAGCGTCTGGACCGACACCCAAATCACATAACCCTTAATGACATGTCATTCGTATCCTAATCTATTCCTAAGGTTCAATCGGGATTTCACATTGCCGAATCTTCATTGAACATATCCATAAGGTCATATACACAATTAATTCAATCATAAAGCATTTAAAACACAATTATAATAATGCTTATTAACATACGAATATACCTCGATTGCAAAAACGATGAAATAGATCCACTAGTCCAATATTTTGTTTTTCCCCCGATCTAGATCCGAACTTCGCTTTTCTTGATCTATATAATATCAAATTTAACCCATTCAATTATCAATCTATTCAATTTAGCCAAAAATGTATATTATGGCAACTTTACACTTTTCCCCTAATATTTCAACATCATTACAATTTAGTCCTTAGCTAAAAAAAAATATAAATTCATGTAATTAGGTCCCTACCCATGCTATCCGAATTTTCCTTATTATCATAGCAGCCCATATTTTTCATTTATTTCACATTTCTACCACAAAATTTTCACATTTCTCAATTTAATCCTTAATTGGCAATTTTACCAAAAATCACTTTACAAATGTTGTTTATCTAACAACAACCATACATTTTCTATCATCAAACATCAAAATATTCACATTTTCATCAATAGTAAAACCCTAAACCTTTAACAATTTTGCAAATTAGTCCCTGGGCTAGTTAGATTAAGCTACAACGATTCCATAAACATAGAAATCATTAAAAACGAGACAAAATACATACCAATTAGACAAGGATGAGCTTGCCGAAAGCTTGAGCATTAAAAATGGCTTCCTAAGCCCTAATTTTCAGTTACAAGAGAAGAAATAAAGATGATACATAATTTGTTTTATTATATTAATCATTAATTACCAATTTACTTAATTAACATTAAAACTTAGTCAAAATTTCAATAATGCCAAGCTAATATCATCCACTATCTAATTAATGGGCTAATTACCACATAAGGACTTCCTCTTTAAGGTTCCATAGCTATTAGACACCTTTAGCTAATAGAACTCAAGTTTTACACTTTACGCGATTTAGTCTTTTTTATCAAATTGAGCATTCAAACGATAAAATTTCTTAATGAAATTTTCACACAATTATACTATCATGCTGTAGACATTAAAATAATAATAAAATAATTATTTCAACTTCAAATTTGTGGTCCTTAAACCACTGTTCCGATTTGACTAAAAACGGGCTATTACAATGTGTTCTCATTAAGAGTAAAGAGAGTAATATTTCCTAAAAGAGTTGGATGATAATAAAGGAAAAGTCACTGGTAACTATTTATGGTTCCTAGGTAAATTTGATGAAAATACATGCTTTAGTTATCACACTGCACCATGAAACACTTGGAAATAAATTTCCATCTTCAGTTTTCATAAAGCCGTAGCAAGTAAACTAATGAAGTTGAAAATTCAGACCATACATAATTAAGGTTCATGTAACAAACCAACCACCCTTTTCAAATTGTTCATTCATTTGCTACATCAGAACATTAAGCAAACAAAACAGGAAGTCCCATAAACATGAAAAGATGTAAATAAAGTAAAAGCATCCCTCATTCGGACTAAGCTTGAATATGGCTACTACATCAACCAATACATCCGCCACTCTACTTCTCAACTTATGTTTTAGTTCCACACCCTGCTTTTCTTATGGTTATTGCTACTAATATCATCCAGTCAAACCTTGCATTTAAAATATTTAATTTAATAATTATAATTCTTTGTAAAATATTAAAATGAAGGAAAATGAGTAACAAAAAAGAAAAAGACATGTTAATAATCAAAGATAAAACAGACGAACTCCTTCACCACCTAAACTATTAGAGATTGCTTTTGTTAGCAGAGATTGATTAATAATGGACACAGATCAAAATTATCTAAGCAATTGGGTGAAGCATGCAGCTTTGTTTATCTTCAATCTTTCATATTAAAGTTTCAAAATATTTGTGGACTATTTATGATAGCACTAAACTAATGTTCCATCCACCTTTCATATTTCAGAATTTACATCACAAAGCAAACAAAATTTCAAAACCCAAAATTTCATAAAGCAAGCAACCAGCAAAAAACCCAGCTCAGATCTTCCTGAAACATAAAAAAAGCAAGCAAAATTTCAAAACCCCCTAGAAAAAAGGAAACCCAAAATGAATTAAACATCCACATAGCTAAAAATGAATAAAATCAAGTTCCATAAATCTGATTCAGCTTAAGAACTAAAAATAAAATAAAAAATCTAGCTTGCATAATTCAAGGAAGATGAAACATAAAAATTACAAAACCCATAAAAATAAAAAATAAAAGGGATTAACCAGCAACCAGTTGGGCCAAAACAGTAAGTTGCTGCTAAAAAACAACCACATATTTCTTATTTTTTTCGTTCTTACCTTCGAGAGAGGAAGATGAACGCCGTTGTCAACTGGTGCAGTGTAGATTTCGGCAATGAAAGGCGAAAAGGGAGAAAATGAAAGATGAACACCAGCGACTGGTGCTGAGAAGCATTGTTGGATGGCGGCAAGCACTAGATCCGGGTGGTAAGGAAAGGGGAAGGGGAAGAGGCTTCGGGGAACTTTGCTGGTGAAAGAGAAAAAAATTTGGAAAATGTCTTACCGAAATGAAAAGGGTAAGTCATTTTCCTTAAAAAAAAAAAAAAACCTCATTTTCCCGTGTTTTGGAGAATGGTTTATGGTGAAAATTCATTTTTCACCAAACAAACAAGGGAGTGTTTTTCGTAAAAGAATGAAAGTGTTTTCCGTAAAAGGTTTTACAAGAACACACCCTAAATCTTTTTCCTCTCAATTGAGGCTTGACGTGAATGGTGATGGTAGCTAAATCAATGTCCCATATACAGTATTCAATGTTTATGGAATCCACAAATTATGTGTTGGAGTTTTATGCTTGTATTTTTTTTAAAATTAAAACCTTTGAAAATAATTTATTATTCAATGTAAGGAATAATTTATATTAGGATCATCCTAAAAAGTATAATTTTTATGTATCAATAAAATAGTGCCACATCATTAAATTTTAAAGATAACAAAGTATTATTATGCACTTATTTATATGTATTATCTTCTCCAACTTAATTTAACTTTAACTAAATTACTTAAAACAATTAAGTTTCTAAATTATAAACAAATATCTTTTCTTCTTTTACAATTTGTAATCATTTTGTTTTTCTTCCAGAAGTTAATATTTTTTATTTTTGTGCAACCAAATTTTTTTTTTAAAAATAGTTTCTAGACAATGGATTTTTTTTCCTTTTCTTTTCATTTTAAATTGTTTTCTATTTCATGTCAGACATTTTTTAAAAGTAAAAATTATATTGCATTGGATCTTTAATAATAAGAATTGTGTAAATTTTAAAGTTTCTATGTTATTTGATTTATTTTATTTTAATTACTTATGTTTTTTTTTTAAAAAAAACTAGAGTTGGAAAAGAGGTTGAATATGCATGGGTATATAATAATAATTTTATGTCTTTAAATTTTGATGATGTGACAAAATTTTATTAGTGCCTAAAAATCTTAATTTTTAGGATGATTCTAATTAAAAATATCTTTTTAGGCTTCATTAAGGTTATATTTATAAGTGGGAGAGAGAATGAACAAAAATAAAGTTTCATTAATCTCTTCCTCCACCGAATTTTTAGGGAAAGTATATAACACCCCAAACCCGGCCTGGACGTTATGGCTGAATCTAGCGATGTCATATGGTAGTGTGTTTGAAAACCGTAGCTTGTGTTGGAAAACCGTAACTTTGCTTAAAACATTTTCCATTTAGAAATCCTCATTATCTTTTATTAATTCTAAAATCGTGATTCTTATTCAGTCGTTAGTTTTCAAAATATTATACATTGCGGAAGCTTTTCAAACAGTTTGTGTCCTTGTGGGTATTTTGCTAAAACACATGCATTTCTTTTAAAAACTCATATTTTACGTACCTCTAGCAGATATAAACATAAGACAAATATAAAGTCCAAATTTTAAGCGAAAATCCATAGAGGCCTTTATTACAGCAAAATACCCCAAATTAAACTTTGAAAACCTAATTAAAGATGAAATAGTGAAAAAGGGTCGTGTGGCTACAGTTGAGTCCTCCGCCGCTCCGATCCGCTTAAGTGCAGGGATTACATGCATGCATAAAAAGTAAGGGTGAGTTTACAAAAACTCGATGTGTAATCCTATATAAAACAACTGATGAAAATCAATCACAATCTGGGCCTAAGCCCATTTCGATAACGATTTTACATTTGATTAGGGCCTTAGCCCATTACAATATCAATATCAGTTCGGGCTTTAGCCCATCTCAGTAACAGTAACGTAACCAATATGCAATCAGGAAATCCTACCCAACCAGCCTCTGCACTCCATCTCCGTCCAACCCTACACTCCATGTGGGGATATAATCAATCCACCCATCCCTACACTCCAAGTAGCACCGGTTGCGGCACTAAAACAGTAGTTTGTAGCTGAGCTGCCAGTAAATTAGGCTCGAGGCCTTTCAGCACACTTCCTCCGAACAAAATAAACCCCCAACCCAATGCAATGCAATATGTAAATATAACATGCTATAACAGAATATCATGCATGTAGTCAGGGCATACAGTATCAAATCAGTGGAACATTATCATGCTTATTCATATCAGTTATACAGTCAATTCAGTTAATTAGGGGTCTAGGTACGCTTACCGACCCTACAGTAGGTCCACAGTCGACTCGGGCAACCCGTGAAACCTTAGCAATCAAACAGTGAAAATGGGCCCACAGGTCCATGTTGCATGCCCATGTGGGCCCACACGCCCGTGTGGCCCACACGGCCTGGCCCATTAATCCCACACGCCCGTTTGGTTCACCTGTGTGGGGCCCACACGCCCGTGTTGCCCACAAGGCCCAGTTGGTCGAGCCCGTGTCTCGCACACGGTCTCTTCAGGCCATCACACGGCCGTGTCATGCGCCCGTGTCGTACGCGCACGGCCTGGCTCGTCGATCACACGCCTGTGTATCGTCACACGGCCTACTACACGGGCTACCACACGCCCGTGTGGCGTCGACAGAGAGCTTTTTTGGCTTTTCGCTGAGACGCGTTTTCAGTGTTTCGGGTACACACCTGTATTACTTCCGACGTGTAAGCACTCCCAAGTGCACCAAAGCCTAAAAATCATTGTACACATCCTCGATTTAGCCATTTAAAGATTTAAAACTAACGAATTTATCGTTAAGGAATTACCCAAAACTTGACTTACCACCGACAGAGGACCTTTGTAACCACTTCTCAATCCAAGAACGAACTTACTGCTCCAAGACCTTCGCCTAAACCATCAATTTCAGAAAATACTTTAAATTCCTACTCAAACGACATATAAATACGAGAGAAGGGAAAGAATTACTTACCGAAACCGCACCAACGCAATTCTTGTTGCAAAAAGGGAACGATAATAACAATAAAACGGAAAAAGAAAAAGAAAGGGGAGGATTCAAGGAGAATTTTGAAAAGAGTGAAAGAAAAAGAAAAACAAGACTGAAGAGGGAGAACAGAGAATTTCGGCAATGTGCAAGATGAAACTCAAAAAACATAAGAATTTGGAATTGGGGAGAGAGAAAAATAAATTTTCAAAAAAAGAGAAAAAAAATCTGAACTAAATCAGATAACCCCTCAATCCCACAATCTGCTTCCACACTCCCCCACTACAACTCAAACACCCCCAAAACCGTCCACCACTCTCTCTTACTATCCAAAATCCCTTAATTTTCTCTCCTCACTTTCCACTACACCTCTACCACTTCGGCATTTCAGTTCTGCTCAAACTCTCCACGGTACCACTAGCAAAAATATATCCCCCATGCTAGCGTAGGGACTTGAACTCCAGACCTCCCACACGCCAACTCACACCTTAACCACCAGATCAGCAAGCCCATTCTGACATATTTTACCAACATTTAATTATAAGCTTACTGATCAGAGATAGGGGTTTATTCATTTAAAAACAAAAAATTGCCCAAGCTAAGGCTTGAACTTGAGACCTCTCAAACACTTCCCAGAACTCTTAACTACTGAAACAGATGGACATTGTGTTCCAAACATACGAAAATAAATATGTAAGAGAATTTGGGGGCAGTAGGGAGGAACTTTTCTTTCATTTTGCTTCCGTTATCGTGAGCTCCACCACCAAGTAAGCAATATTTTCTTCTCAATTCTAGCTAGATTCTTAACTTAGCAATATAGTTATCTATAGCCCACTCTTTAGAATTTTCAATTGACAAAGTATGGGATAGTTTACCATTTATGGAATTTAAAGAACTTAGTGGAACATGAGTAGAACTGTAACCTTCTTAAAGACATTATGCCAAATCATGGAGGTCATACTAGCAATCGAAATGGCCCAATAAAAACACTTAATTTGAACAAAGGATAAAAACTCATTTATTTTATTTTATTTTATTTAATCGACTTGATTGTCATTTGAAAATCAGAGTATACTTCTAATGAATTCTACCAGAATCATTATCTTTTCAGTTCGAAGTTTGATTTAGGGATTAAATTGTTAGGTTTTAAGCCATTTGAAACCAGGTTTATTTTTCAGTTCAAATAATTATTTCATTCTATCTCATATTTTATGATTGAAAATTTAAGCCCAAAGTTTTAATCATTATAAAAACAATACCCTTTTTCATGTCCAAATTAAATAATAAATCTTATCTGATTGTAATGATAAGAGTATAATGCAAAGCCAAAACCAAAAGAATAACCGAGTCCAAATCACAGTCCATTTATACAAAGAAAAAACCAACAGAGTTTATAAAACAAAGTTTAAAATACTTTTGTTCAAAACCAATGATAGTGCTCAAGTATCGAGTTTGAGCCCTAACTTCACGCGTTATCTGGAAAGAGCGAAAACTAATGGATGAGCTAAAAAGCTCAGTATGATCTTAACATATGAGTAACAATCATTTAAGTAGTAAATTATAGCATACAAGCAAGCAGTACAAAGTATAAGTTTAAGTCACAGTGATCACAAACTTCACAGTATATAATAATAACCAATAAATGACAGTGCAGCTCACTACCTGTAACAGCCCGGTTTAGACCCTAGTTGGAACAGTGGTTTTGAGACCATAAATCCGAGGTCAGAATAATATTTTAATATTATTCTCTGTGTTTACAGTATGTGAATTAGCCTGTGTGAAATTTCTGTGTGAAGATTTTATTGATTGTGTGTTTAATTTGCGAAAAGGACTTAATCGCATAAAGTGTAAAATGCTGTGTGCTGATTGTTAAGTGCTTAATTGTTGTTGTCTTTATAAATTGGAGGATTTATGTTGCAATTATTCCATTTTACAAAGTGGTGGACGGCATAAGGCTAAAATATATAGTATTTTATATTGATTTTTAAAGGTTAATAATTAATAACATATTATATGTTATTATAAGATAATAAAAGAAAGAAGATAGCGGCAATATTCATCCATCTTAGCCAAAAATATCAAGAAAAAGAAAAATAAAAAGAAAGCTAGGGTTCGGCCATTGTTAAGCAAAATTAAGGTATGTTTTTAGCTCGGTTTTTAGTGATTTCTACGTTTTTGTGATCGTTGCTTAGTGTACTATTAAACCCATGCTTAAATTTCAGAAATTGATGATGAATTTGAAATGTGCCATGAATGAATTCATGATCTTTGTGTTAGTTGATAATGGAATATGAAAGATATGTGAAAGATTATCATATTTTGTCTTGGGATTTTTAGTGAAATTGAGTAATTTGAGCTTAATTGAGAAAAGTGTAAATTGGAGGACTAAATTGTAAAATAAATGAAATGTATGGACTTGTATGAGATACATGAACATTCGGCCAAGCATGGGTATAAACAAATTTGGTGTATTTTGTGATTTTGTGAAATAGGGACTAAAGTGTCGAAGTGTGAAAATGTGAGGGCTATTTTGCAAAATTCCCTAAAAATGTGTGTGTGGACTAAATTGAATGAATTGGTGATTGAATGAGTTGAATTTAAATGTGTATAGACCAAGAAAGGAGAAGTTCGGATCGAGATCGAGGCAAAGACAAAGTGCTCGATTAATCGACCGTTTTGGTACTGCGACGTCCGAGGTAAGTTCGGATATAATACTAGTTGTAAACTATATCTATGTGATGTGAATTGAATGAATACATATATATATAACTATGAGATTAGAAATGCTATGTGTGGAACTGAATTAGAGGGCACTAAGTGTGCGAAATTAGAAACGAGACAGAGACGATTAGCACTGTGTGTGCGAAAAGATAGAAGCTTCGGCTTATCAAATTGGCACTGTGTGTGCGATACCGATATAAGTTCGGTTTAACATATTGGCACTAAGTGTGCGGTGACGATTATGTTTCGGTTATGAAATTGGCACTAAGTGTGCGAATAAATCAAAGGAATAGCAAAGGTTGAACGAGAGGTAATATCGAGCAATTGAGTAGCATGAATGGTGAGTAACTATGTGTTGATCAAGGTACGTTTGAACCTATGTGGTTGATGATAGCCTTAAAAGTTGAAGGAATAGATACTTGAGCATATGGTTGAGATTGATGATGAGCCTAGGGGTGAGCAAAATCCGATTCGATTTGAAAAACTTGATAAAATTTTCAAATTTTGAATTAAATAGTTTGAGTTATTTGAGTTAATCAAGTTATTTGGATCAACTCGAATAAAAAATTAAGTTTTTCGGTTTAACTCAAATATGAATTACACAATTCGAGTTATCCAAAAATCCGAATAAGAAAAGGAAAAACTACGCCATTTTGATAAATGTTTACCTTTTCTAAAGTTAAAAGTCAAAACCATTAAGTTAAAAGGAAAAACTACGTTGTTTTCATAAATGTTTACTCATTAAGTTAAAAGGTAAAACCATTATATTATTTATGTAGTTAAATAATTTTATACTTTGTTTACTAGTTAAATAATTGGTTCATATAAACGCAACATTGAGTATAAATAATAGGATTCGTTAACTCGACTCGAAATTTTTTGACTCGATTCGATCCGATTCGAAAAAAATTCAAATTGAGTTCGGTTGCTAAAATAGGATTCGTCAACTCGACTAACTCGAAATTTTTTTACTCGATTCGACTCGACTCAATCGAATACTCACCCCTCGATGAGCCTAATTGTGCATTTATCTATGTGATGGTTTAATTATGTATTGATGTGGTATTATTGAGTAATATGTATTATATTACGAACTTACTAAGCTTTTGAAAGCTTCTTTGTGTGATTTGTTTCTCTTTTTGATGTCGATGAAAGCTAGCTCGGATCTGGGGATCGTCAGCATCTTTATCACACTATCGGCAATCTATTTTTGGGTACTTTTGGAAAAATGTATATAGTTGAAATATGGCATGTATAGGCTAGAAGTTATGGCATGTTTTGAAATGCTTAATCCTTGCCATGTGATTTGGCTTGGAAGTTGAATGATATTGAACTTATGAATGAGCTATGAATATGGTATATTTCATGATTATATGGTTGATGAAAGATGTGGATTGAAGATGAATTATGGCATGGATTACATGATGTTTGGTCTATATGTTTGAGATGTGAATTTTGGTACTTTGATTGAACCAATGTGAGATGAAATTGAATATTAGTATAGATGGTATAGTTGGTGATTAATTGATACATGAAAAGGTATGTTTGGATGCATTTTGAGGCATGAATTGGTATTGCTTTGAAGCTTGTAGGTATGACCTAAGTGTGGGTGGCATTTTGGCCTTGCAAATGGTCTATTTTGCATACACGGCCAAGGGACACGGGTGTATGTCTCTGCCGGGTGGCTCAAGGGCCACTTCGAAGTGTACCTGGGCAGGTTACACGGCCGTGGCACACACCAGGCGTGCACAGGTGGTCGTGTGACCAAGTCGATAGCTAGCCTAATTTCACACGCCCATGGCACATGGGCGTGTTTGGCGGCCGTGTGGACAAGTCGTTTATACATGCTCTGTTTGGCACGGCTACCGACACATGGGCGTGTCTGGTAGCCGTGTGAGGCACACGCTTTTGGCACGCGAGCGTGTGACCTCTGCGATTTTGAAAAATGTTCAAATTTCCAAGAATTTTGTATGTGTTCGGTTTAGTCCTGACCTCTTTTTAATACGTGTTTAAGGTCTCGTAGACCGTAATAAGGGACTATATGTTTATAATTAATTATGTTTGATTGATGATTAACTATGTGTTGAGAAATGGATGTGAGATATTTTGAAATGTTTCGATTGTTTGGTAATGCCTCTTAACCCTAATCGACGACGGTTTCGGGTTAGGGGTGTTACACTACCCAATCCAGCCCTTCACACCACAGTAAGTGTTTCCCCAAACTCATCCAGCCCTACACAGCAAAACAGTATTTTGCGGATGAACCGCCAGTATATTAGTAAATTTTATTGGTGAACTGATCCGACATTTAAAGCCTAAACTTTCTCTTTCAATATCCCAACCCCAATGTAACAGTATGGCATACTATGTAACAGCCCGATTTTGGGCCTAGTCGGAACAGTGGTTTTGGGGCCACAAATTCGACGAGGAAAATTTTATTTTTATTATATTTTTATGGTCTACGGTTTCATGGAAAGATTTCGTGAAAATTTCGTTCGAAAATTTCGACGTTTGGGCACTCAATTTAGTCAAAAGGACTAAATTGTAAATAATGCAAAAGTTGAGTTCCACATGTTAGAAGTGTCCAATTTCTATGAAATTTTAAATTGGAGGTCCTTAAATGGTAATTAGACCATTGGTTAAATTGTTGGACAAAAATGGACATGAGATAAGTGAAATAGGATATTTTTAAGTTAGGGGCATTTTGGTAATTTGGTAATTAAATGGACTAAAAGACAAAATAAAAGCCAAAAACCCTTGTTCATCCTCTTGCTTGGCCGAATTTAGCATGGGGGAAGCCATGTCTAGGGTTTTCAAGCTTTCAAGCTCAATAGTAAGTGCATCCAAGCCCCGTTTTTAATGTTCTTTACATTTTTTAGATCCTCGTAACTCAGTTTAGCTATTTCTACCATTATTTTGAGCTAGGGTTTGTGTTTAAAAATTTACCCATGGATGACATGCATTTTCTTTGATGTCTAATGGTAGAATATGAATGCTCGGTGTGTAGTAAACGACTTTTACTAAGTGATTTTCGATGAAATCGCATAAAAGGACTAGTTTGTAAAAAGTTGAAAAATGTATGAAAATGTGTGAATGAATGCAAATTGTGGACTGCTATAGTTATGAAAATGGTTCGGCTAGGCCTAAAATTCAAGGAAATTGAATAAAAATTATTTTACAAGCCTAGGGGCAAAATCATAATTTTGTGAAACTTTAGGGGCAAAATTGTAATTTTTGTCATAGGATGTTTTTGGGCTGATTTGAATAATGTGAGCATTTAATAAGTCAAATGTGTTATTATAGATCAAGAAAGACGTGGAATCGACCTTGATCGGGGAAAGGAAAAGATTGTGGACTAAATTGCAAAATTACTATATTTTGCACCGAGGTAAGTTTGTATGTAAATAATATATCGTTTTTATTTATGTTTTAATATTTTATTATATTATATGAGATATGGTTTGTTGTGGAGTAATTATTTGATGTAAATTATGAATTGTGATTGATTATGGATGAATTGGTAAAATGTTGAAAAGTGAGAATTCCCAGTTGAACCTTCGGAATGGAAAAGTTACGAATGAGGTAGCTAGGTCACATGTGTGGTACTAAGTGTAGGCCACTATGTGTATAAGAGAGCTACGAGATGGTTTTAGGTCACGTGTGTAGTACTAAGTGCAGGCTACTATGTGTACCAGACGTATAGGTCGCATGTGTAGTACTAAGTGCAGGCTACTATGCGTACCCGACAGTTTCGATCACATGTGTGGTACTAAGTGCAGGCCACTATGTGTAAGTGATGGTTTTGGTCACATGTGTAGTACTTAGTGCAGGCTACTATGTGCACCAGATAGCTTCGGCTACAAGGGTGGTACTATGTGCAGGTCACCGTGTATCAGTTATTATTCCGATGAGTTCAACGGGAAATTGACTAAGTGAAAATAGATGTGATCATGTAACGACTAAGTGTAATTGAATATGACTATGTGATGGATAAGTGCAGGTATAAGTGTGAAAATTTATGAACAATGTGCTCGATATTTGAGCGAACCTTCGGTAAGATGAAATAGAGTAAGTGAAATTATGAAATAGTAAATTTAGCAACAAAACAGTTTTGGATAGCAGCAGTTGTGTGACTTTGAAAAATCACCAAAAATGGTGTAAATCAAATTAGAGGTTGAATAAGATATGAAATTAAATCTTAATGAGTATATTTTCACATAAAAGAAACGATGTAAACAAAAGAATTTCACATTCTGTGATATTTGAAATTTTGTGAGATAGGGTCAGGATGATTTCGGAATCCCCTGTTCCGACTTTGGAAAATCATTAAAAATTTTAAAAAAATAATTATGGGTTATAATTTATATTCTTAAAATCCTTAATGAGTCTATTTTCAAAATAAACAAACAAAAACATCATCTGAATCCCTTAAAAAGAGATAATTAATTTTTAGTGAAGAAGAGTCAAAACTGTCAAACAGCAGAACAGGGGAGACTTTAAAGAATAAACTGTACTTATTGGCTAAACCAAAAATTTTGAAAATTTTATGATAAGAATATATGTTAATATAGTTTCAGGGAAAATTATAGGATATTAATTTGGATTTCCTTAGTTCAAGATATAAATAATTTAGTGACTATGACTTGAGTAGACAGCTTAAGATGAACATGAATAAATAGTGGAACTATGTGCAATTATGATCGTATTAATTTGAAAGCATGTTAGTAATTTGTTTATTATTTACATACTTACTTACTAAGCTATATGCTTACTCCCCTCTCTTTTCCCTTGTTTTATAGTGTCACCAAGCTAGCTCGGGATTCGGAGATCGTCGGAGATCCATCCACACTATCAACACTCTTTTGGTATTTTGAAATCAATATTTTGAATTATGGCATGTATAAAGGACTTGGTTATTTTGTTATGTGTCATAATTGATTTGGCCTAAAATGTTGGCCTATAATATTTGATAGTTCATTTTGTATAAGCCTATTGATGTTGGCTATTATTGATGAAGTTATATGTTTATGATGATGCAATTTATGAGATGCATGACTAGGTTGAATGAGTGTGTGATAAAAATTTGAAAATTTTTAATTTGGATGAAAATTTATGACTCGACTTAATACGTTTACAAGTGTATGTGTTCTGGTAATGCGCCGTACCCTATTCCGGCATCGAATACGGGTAAGGGGTGTTACATACTATCAGTGATAGAAAAAACTAACAAAAATAGTACCAACCGAACATTAACATGTGAGCAGTAATAGTTTAATATTTCAACAATGACAGTAGGCATGTGGCAACAGAATCTCATGCGTGCAACAGTAGTTACTTAAGCAACCAGTAAATAGCAACATAAAATCATAATTTAACCATGTTACAACACACATTCATACAGATCACAGGCTTCAGAACAAAGATAGTATCATATCACAACATACATTACCGCACCCAGTTACAGTTTCAATAATGCCAAATTTTTGGACTTTTAGAATCCTAACAAAGGTCGTTACCATAAAAAATATGATGTTCTAAGCCAAAGAAAAAGCATTAGGACCATTTAAACTATATAAAAGGAAAAATTAGCAGCATACACACACGGTTTGGGGATTTACACATTCGACCAAGGCAAATCACACACAGTTTTGACACTACATCACATGTAAAGACACAACTTCATCCACATGCTCGTGTAGCACTTCCTCAGTTTAGATATGATCGGTTCTCATTTAGATTCGGTCCTTCAATTGACATACACATAAAAATACACAATATCATAATCGACATTAATGGTTTCAAGAAGATCTAAAAGAAACTGTTTAAACAAGTCAGAAGGGAGTAAATTGCAACCCCGTTACGAATCCAAAATTGGAGTGTAACAAATTTAAGGGGTTTCGCTTACCGATCTACAATAAATGGAAACAGATCTATCATTGACAATCCCAAACACTAATAAGATTCGAATGAATAGAGTGTGATACGACAAGTAGAGTGAAATCGACGACTTAAGGTGGTGCAAGATGCGACAATGACAAGGGTAATAATTCGAACATTGAAGATACGAAGATTGAGAAAAGAAATAAAAGATAAAGAAGAAAAGAAAAGAAGAGGAGAAAAGAAAGGAGAAGAGAGGGAGACACCGCAAGGGAAAAAAAAAAGAGGAAAAGAGAGGTGGCTAGGGAAAATAAAGGAGAGAAAACAGAGAATTTAGGATTAGGGCGACAACAGAAACAAGGAAAATACAAAAGACGGGGCCGACCAAGCAAAAGCATATTTAAATACCTAGGGTTTTTGCGAAACTAGGGTTTTTGGCACATGAATATGCGACACAAGGGAAAAAGATGAAAAGGGAAATTATGGTTTAGGGTTTTTGTTAAGTTCTTAACAGAACAGTCCTAGACAGAGGCCCAATTTCACGCCCAAACAGAATATAAATTAAATTCAATAGTCCATAATTTTAATCCAAAATTTAACCTATAGGTCGGGGCATGACAAGAACCATGGGAAAAATAGTTGTTAAGTGTAGTTTAAGTGAAATAAATGCTAGAAATAAATAGCATAATGTTGAGACAATGTTTAATTTCATGGTTGTTAAAGAAATAATTGTAGATCCATTTGGGACCTAATCAAAAGAAATGGGAATTTTTTGAATTTTTAGTATATAATGAGAGCTTGAGGTTCCTAGTGAATAAATATGAAATCGAATTTTGATTCGATCAAAAAAATTGAAATATATGGAAATTTTAGATATTAAAGTTAAAAAAGGACTTAATTACAAGAGTGTATGATTATATTCGGTTGTTGAATTTATCTTTATTGAATGAGGAACTAATGTCATTTTCATGATCAAATATATTATACGTAGTTAATGATGAGGTTAGAATGTTGAGGGACAAAGGCGAAAATGAGCGATGGACAACAAATTTGACTTATGCTAACTCAATTTGTTTTATTATATGATTTTATTAAATAACTAAGTCAAATGAATCATTGATAATATAAGGTATAACCCTATGTATATATGTAACACCCCAAACTCGGACAAGACACCACGCCTGAATCTGGCATGTTACGGGGAAAAACGTCTTTGAGTGACCAGATTTTTGAAAACTTATCCGAGTATATAGAAGAAACGAGTTGATTTCATTTAGCACTTCCAATAGTTTTTTTTAGTGCCATTTTGACACATTTTAGACTTAGTAGAAAATCAAGTTTGATTCGGAAATCATTTGAGTTTATTGTGTAGCAAAACATAGCGAGATACCCGATGGTATAGTTTGAAACACATTGCGATCTAATTTTGAAAACGTTGTCTTTCCAAGTTTTAGTAAATTTCATGCCAAGTTATTTGTTAAGCAGGTTGAGAATCCAATTAAAACATAACCATCAAAAAAACGTAGTTTAAAGGCCTTTTACAAATCCAAATTAAAACCCAAATAACAGTAATTAAACTAAAGTACCCAAATGATAGAGTTGGAGTAAAACTTTATTAAGCATGGCATGAGCGCCTCGAGTCCATCCCGGCTCCATGTCCGCGCCTCACGGGTCACTGAAATGTCAAAGGAGGGTGAGTCGAATGACTCAGTGCATAAATCCCGCTCCCGATGAAACAACATGCTAGCACACATCATACATAGCAACATAATTAATGCAACCCGATCCTAACCATCCGAATCGCCTTTTTCTACCCCGTGTGGTACCAAACCACTGGTGGTGCCAAACCACTTTGGTGACATATAGTCACAATGTGTTACCAAAACACTGGTGTCCCAAAGACACAAATGTGCTACCAAAGCACCGGTGACCGTAGTCACAATAATCGAATGATGGGGCCAACCCATGCGTGTGATACCCAATCACTAGCAGACGATCCCATATCTCAAAGTGGGGCCAACCCACGGTGGTGTTAACCACGAGGGACAAGTCGCAATGAGGTGCCCAACCTCTGTGTCCCAAAGACACAAATGTGCTACCAAAGCACCGGTGACCGTAGTCACAATAATCGAATGATGGGGCCAACCCATCGTGTGATACCCAATCACTAGCGACGATCCCATATCTCAATGTGGGGCCAACCCCGCGGTGGTGTTAACCACGGGGACAAGTCGCAATGAGGTGCCCAACCTCGGTGTCCCAAAGACACAAATGTGCTACCAAAGCACCGGTGACCCAAAGTCACAAAGTGTGTTACCAAAACACTGGTGCTCGTCGGCACAAAATATCATGCTCCCTCCACTCATATCACCCATCAACATACCATACTCATGTAATCATGCATATCATACAAATTATGCATATCATGCTAATATGTTTGACTCATGCCCCATATCACATACATACATAGTCATGATACCATATAGATCATCGATAATCTAGTAACAATACTTGACTTACCCGGATCGTACACATACCCCGTTTGGGTATCCAATAATCCATCATCTTGTCATGATTTTAATAGGCAAACGGGTTTAATAACAATATTACTAAGTATGGGTGTGTTAGTTACACACACAGTAATCACGAGTCTAAAATCCCAACGAAACGATCTAAGTCCCTCGATTACTAGCTCCTACACTCGGCCAACACATAGGGGTTAGGCATCTATAACATTCGGCCATCATCAATTAACCAAAGGGGGTCAATATCCATCCCTTACCTTGAAGATGATTTGGTTTCCAACCAAACCTCGAACCAACAGTGGTTCTTTTGCTAATCGGCCACCACCTAATAAGAAGAACCATTAATTCCTAATAGCTTGACTAAAAGAAACTAAACAAAAGACTAATGAGACACCTTCTTACCCAAATGACTACCCAACAATGGAGACTCCGCTTGACTGCCTTGAAGTCCCCGATGCCCTATAACACAATCGGTTCCATCCCCAAACGATTAGCACTCACAACAAGGCCACATTCGGCTCTTAATTAACCAACATCGGCAATGCATAAAGAAGAAGGGAAATGACCATTCGGCCAATCACTTACCAGATTCCAAACGATTGAAACAAGGCCCCCAAATACCCCACTGATATTCGGCCAAGTAAACCACTAGAAGAAGGGACAGATTCGGCCAACACCTTGATCAAAAAGAAGGAAAGAATTCGGCCAACAAAACACTAAGAGAAGGGAGGTATTCGGCTTAGAACTCAGAAGTACAACAAAGAAAAAATATGGTTTAAGAGATGAGAAGAAATCGGCCAACAGATGAGAAGGGTTCGGCTTGAGTGCTTAACACCCCTACTTTCGGCTTTGTATGAGAATAAAAGAGAGTCTAGCAGAGGAGAAATGGAAAGAATGTATGGAGATTTTGGTTTAGGAACAAGGTAAGTTTCGGCTTGCACAATTAAAGAAAGAAGAAGAAAGTGTGAGAAAAAGTGATATAGGTTTAGAAACATACAAAATGAAGAGAAGAAGAAAATAGGGAGAAAAGCATTGACCAACAACACCAAGTGTAGAAAACAAAAGCAAAAATTCGACAAGTATGCCTTTGGACCTACGGTTTGCAAAAAGAAAGAAGGAGAACTCACTAGCAATTTCGGTTTGCCTTTTGCTACCTCCCAAGACCGATTGTGCACCCAAAATTCCCAAAGAGTTTCGGCACAACCCCAATGCCACACTACCAACCCAAGCCGTCCACTTCCCCCTCCAACACCCCACAAATTCGGCCAAATCCCCATTCACTCACATCCACACATTCAAACCAACAAGACCAAGTCTCCCTCCTACAAATGCTCTCCACCTTTCATTTGAAAGGTATGACTTAGTCCAAGGTAGAATTTCACTAGTCTTCTACCTCTCCTCCATGCCGTCCCAAAAGAAGCCAAAATGGGGACTCTGCAGCTCGAACAACTGGACCTCCTCCACAAGTAGATGACGCCACACCAAGCTCCCCATGTAGCGCATGCTTGCCACTAAGCTAGCTCCTCTTTTGTGCAACAAAACACCAAATAAAACTCTTATACCCCAGCTCCAACGGCTCCTGACTTAACACCCAAAAATCAAAATTTTCCCATTCACTCGAGGCAAACACTTAGACTTCAATTAAGCCCCCAAAACATAGAAATAGCCACGCGACACACTAGACACATGCAATATCATGCAACAACAAAATAGCCCCTAACCCGGGATATTACGCTTCTACCCCCTTAAAAATAATTTCGACCTCGAAATTACACGATCAAAAGAGTTGCGGTATTGGCTTGTCTCATCATATCCTCGGGTTCCCACGTAGCTTCTTCTACGCCATGATTCCGCCAAAGAACCTTAACCAAAGGCACAGACTTCTTACGCGAAACCTTCACATCTCGATCAAGAATGCGCACGGGTTCCTCTTCCATGGTCAAATCTGGATTTACCTCGATCTCTTCCATTGCTACCACATGCGGCGGATCCGAGCGATACCTCGAAGCATCGAAACATGGAAAACATCGTGAATCGACTAAGCTCTGCTGGCAACTCAAGGCGATACGCTCATGGTCCAACTCGTCTCAATACCTTATACGGCCCAATAAACCTCGGACTTAGCTTGCCTTTCTTCCCGAACCTCAACACCTTCTTCCAAGGCGAGACACCTTCAGAACACTCGATCCCCACAGCGAACTCTATATCTCTTCGCTTAAGATCGGCATAAGACTTACTGGTCGTCCAAAGCTTCCTTCAATCTAGGCCGAATTAACTTAACCTTGTCTTCGGTCTCGGCAACCAACTTCGGGTCCCAACAACTGGCGTTCACCTAACTCCGTCCAACACGTAGGTGGCGACATTTCCTACCATACAACGCCTCATACGGTGCCATCTTGATGCTCGCTTGGTAACTGTTGTTGTAGGCAAACTCAACTAATGGTAGAAACTCCTCCCAACTACCTCTGAAATCCAAGATACAACCTCTCAGCATATCCTCTAAGACCTGAATGACCCTTTCTAATTGGCCGTCGCCGATTTGCGGGTGAAAAGCCGTCTTTGAAATCCAAACGAGTACCCAGAGCACGATGCGGTGCTTTCCGGAACCTTGGCGTGAATCTAGGATCCTATCCGAGATTATCGAAAGCGGCACACCGTGCAACCTCACTATCTCGACACATACGACTTAGCTAAGCTTCGAAGTGAGTAGTCAACCTCACCGAATAAAGTGAGTGATTTAGTCGATCGATCCACCACTACCCAAATCGAATCTTTCTTGCTTGGCGTAAGCGGTAACCCATTGACGAAATCCATGGTTATCCTTTCCCACTTCCACCGAGGAATCTTCACAGTGAAAGCAAACCCGACGGCAAGCGATGTTCGGCCTTGACTGTGGCAAGTCGGACACTTCCCAACAAACTCTGTCACCTCCTTCTTCAAGCCGGAGCCACCAAAATCGCTCTCTAAGATCCCTATACATCTTGCTACCTCCAGGATGCATAGCATGAGGATCTGCTATGTGCGTCTGAAGAATCTTCGCCTCGGCTCAACATCTTTAGGCATACAAGCCTTACCTTGAAAACACAGAACCCCATCACCGGACAAGGCTGTAACCCTCCAAACCACCATCCTCGCACTTTGCAACCTTCGCGCTCGAACCTCATCCAATAAGCTGTTTCTCTCGATCTGCTCCAACCCAAGTAGGCTTAACTCGCAACTCTGCGAGAATACTCCCATCGTCATACAAACTCAAATGGGCAAACAATGCTCTTAAGTCCGAAACAACCTTACGGCTCAACGCGTGCGCCACCACGTTAGCCTTGCCCGATGGTACTCAATCGAGCGATCGTAATCTTTCGAAGAACTCAACCCATCTGCGGCGCCTCAAATTCAAATCCTTTTGAGTCGGTAGATACTTGAGACTCTTGTGATCCGTGTAGACTATCGATCTCTCTCCGTACAAGTAGTGCCTCCAAATCTTTAAAGCGAAGACCACAGTAGCTAGCTCCAAGTCATGCGTCCGGATAGTTGACCTCATGTGGCCTCGGTATCGAGAAGCGTAAGCCACAACCTTACCTTCTTGCATCGGCACACAACCCAAGCCCGTATGTGATGCATCGCAATAGACTGTGAATTCCTTACCAAACCTCGGGTTGAATTAGAACCGAGCCTCGGTCAAAATCTTCTTTAACTTATCGAAGCTTTCTGCTTTGTTTCACGATCCCATACAAACGGAACTTCTTTCCTCGGCAACTTGGTCATCCGGCGCCGCTATCAACGAAAACCCTCAACAAACCTTCGGTAGTATCCGGCCAAACCAGAAAACTCGAATCTCGACCATCGACCTGGCGGCTTCCAATCCAAAACGCGCCTCAATCTTACGAGGATCTACTCGAATCCCCTCACCCGACACTACATGACCCGAAAAAGTCACTTCTCTGGCGAACTCACACTTACCGAACTTAGCATAGAGTTTGCTTTTCCTCAAAATCTGCAACACCACTCGCAAATGCTTATCATGCTCTTCCTCTGTCCTTGAGTACACCAAGATGTCGTCTATCATGAAAACCACGACGAATCGATCCAGATCTTTGCCAAACACCCTATTCATCATATCCATAAATGCTTTGCAGGTCGTTAGTCAACCCGAGCGGCATTACGGAAATCGTAGTGCCCATACCGAGTCCGAAACGCTGTTTTATGGATATCGGCCTCCTTAACCTTTAGCGGTGATACCCGACCTCAAGTCGATCTTCGAGAATACCGCGACGCACCTTTCAAATGATCAAACAAATCATCTATCCGTGGCAGCGGATACTTGTTTTTAATCGTCGGCTTTGTTCAATCTGGCGGTAGTCTATACACATCCGCAACGTGCCATCTTTCTTCTTGACAAAGAGTACCGCGCACTTACGGCGAAACACTAGGCCTAATAAAACCTCGATCCAATAACTCCTGGATCCGAGCCTTAAGCTCCACCAATTCCTTTGGCGCCATCCTATACGGAGCAATAGACACCGCGCGATTCAAGATAACAGATCAATCCCGAACTCCACCTCGCGATCTGGCGGCAAACACAGAAGCTCCTCGGGAAAAACATCGATAAACTCCTTAACAGTGCGAACCTTCTCCACAATGCAGACTCCTTAGCCTCCAAGGCATACACATGAACTACATACGCTTCACGGCCTTTCGACCATCTTCTGCGCCTTCGTCAGAGCGGATACCACATTTGATAAGTAATCCCTCCTATTACCTATCATAGCCACCTCATCACCCTCAACCGTCTTAAGAACCATGCGCTTGGCGCGCAATCCAACCTCGCTTTGGTACTTGACCAACCAATCCATCCCAAGAATCGGTCGAACTCCCCAAGCGGCGGTTCCATCGGATCGGCGACAAACACTACCCCTTGGAGTTCTAAGGGTACCTCTCTAAATGAGTTTATCTACTACTACAGAGTGACCTAGAGGGCTAATCACGGTCATCTGCGCTAGAAGATATCTCGAGTCTAAATCCATGGTCTCTACTATACTACGGCAACATAAGAGTGCGTTGAACCCACATCAATCAAAGCGGTATAAGGAGAACCAAAAATCAAAAACGTCTGCGGTTATGGCGTCCGGTGCGTCGCCCTCCTCTCGGCGCCTCGCGGCATACACTAATCCGGTGTCTAGCATCGAACTACTCGCACCTCGCCCGGTGCTCCACGGCCCCGACGAACTATTACCACCTGCCCATTACCACGGCCCCTCTGCGGTGGCGGTCTATTACCTCGAGGCGATTACGGCCTTTGCCTCGGGGTGAATCCTAGCCAACCTCTGCGACAATCCTCACACGATGCTCCAGAGAACCACACTCGAAGCAACCTTTCCCTCGAAGAGACCACCCCAATGAGATTTCCCTGCACCGATCACCGCTGCGGCGGTCCACGCCTTAGCGACAACAAAAACCTAGCAGTGGTTCGGCCCACTCGGTCTAGCTCTCTTCTGCGGATTACTGGCGATCCGAAGACCCAAAGCTCCTCTTATGCCTATTTCTGTCCATACCTGCCCTCACCGACTCCTTAACACCCTCGGCTACCTTAGCCTTCTCAACTAAGACAACAAACTCGCTCCTGGCGAGGAGCAATCAGCGACCTCAAGTCGTCTCGCGAGACCATCCTCGAAACGAACACACCTCTCATGCTCGGTGGCCACAATGCCCCTGGCATACCTACTCGACCGGGAACTCGACCTGCGTGCTCAAACAGCATTTACTCCCCTGAACAAGCCTCGAAATGCCTTCCACTGGGAGTCAATATAACTAGCTCGATGTACTTCTTTTGATATGCGTACCACAGAAATAATCCCATGTCGAGATCCTCTGCTTTGCCACACTGTCTCGAACCGTGAGCCACCACCGATATGACTCATCCCGGAGAAGCGTCGATGCCCTTCGACTTCTCTTGGTGTCAAGTCCGGATCATCCATGATCCGCTCGATCGCCTCCGGCCAATATTCGGCGATCTTTGGGAGCAACACCGAAACACCTCGGAAGAATTCGGCCCCATTGGCCCGAAGTCGCTCAGAAACAATTTCCTAACTCCTGCACCACCACCTACACCACTACTCTTTCCAACACTCGCGGCATCGCTGTGACCTTTGCGTCGTCCCTGATCCGATCTTGGAACTCACCACCTCCGGTGGTGGCGGAACCGTATCTCATTTTCTCGAACCCCGACCCGGATCCTACGGGCTCGAAGCGTCATCCTACCACGACCTGCGTCCACGACCACGTCCACCTCTAGCGCTCATGACTAATCTTTCTACGTATCGATTAAGAATTTTTATGCATCGATATTTATTCCACTTGTTTAAAAGCAAGTCTTATGAATATTTTAAGAGGATTTGTTCTCGCGAGTTCACGTAATCCTATCAGGTTTCAATCTCTAAAGTAGTATACTATTGCTATTCATCAAATCATATCACATCCAATCAATTCACAAGCAATAGTGCGGGGTACTTACTCAGGCGGCCCAGTGCAGGAGACTCGGTGCCATGCCTTTCAAACCATACTTTGAGAATAAAAACTAACAAAACAACCTTTTGAAAACATTTTTGGGCCTCAGGCCCACAACCGAGCCTTTGAACTTGGCTCTGATACCACAATTGTAACACCCCAAACTCGGACAAGACACCACGCCCGAATCTGGCATGTTACGGGGAAAAACGTCTTTGAGTGACCAGATTTTTGAAAACTTATCCGAGTATATAGAAGAAACGAGTTGATTTCATTTAGCACTTCCAATAGTTTTTTTTAGTGCCATTTTGACACATTTTAAACTTAGTAGAAAATCAAGTTTGATTCGGAAATCATTTGAGTTTATTGTGTAGCAAAACATAGCGAGATACCCGATGGTATAGTTTGAAACACATTGCGATCTAATTTTGAAAACGTTGTCTTTCCAAGTTTTAGTAAATTTCATGCCAAGTTATTTGTTAAGCAGGTTGAGAATCCAATTAAAACATAACCATCAAAAAAACGTAGTTTAAAGGCCTTTTACAAATCCAAATTAAAACCCAAATAACGATGAATTAAACTAAAGTACCCAAATGATAGAGTTGGAGTAAAACTTTATTAAGCATGGCATGAGCGCCTCGAGTCCATCTCGGCTCCATGTCCGCGCCTACGGGTCACCTGAAATGTCAAAGGAGAGGGTGAGTCGAATGACTCAGTGCATAAATCCCGCTCCCGATGAAACAACATGCTAGCACACATCATACATAGCAACATAATTAATGCAACCCGATCCTAACCATCCGAATCGCCTTTTTCTACCCGTGTGGTACCAAACCACTGGTGGTGCCAAACCACTTTGTGACATATAGTCACAATGTGTTACCAAAACACTGGTGTCCCAAAGACACAAATGTGCTACCAAAGCAGCGGTGACCGTAGTCACAATAATCGAATGATGGGGCCAACCCATCGTGTGATACCCAATCACTAGCGACGATCCCATATCTCAAAGTGGGGCCAACCCACGGTGGTGTTAACCACGAGGACAAGTCGCAATGAGGTGCCCAACCTCTGGTGTCCCAAAGACACAAATGTGCTACCAAAGCACCGTGACCGTAGTCACAATAATCGAATGATGGGGCCAACCCATCGTGTGATACCCAATCACTAGCGACGATCCCATATCTCAATGTGGGGCCAACCCACGGTGGTGTTAACCACGGGGACAAGTCGCAATGAGGTGCCCAACCTCCGGTGTCCCAAAGACACAAATGTGCTACCAAAGCACTTGGTGACCCAAAGTCACAAAGTGTGTTACCAAAACATCGGTGTGCTCAAATCGCACAAAATATCATGCTCCCTCCACTCATATCACCCATCAACATACCATACTCATGTAATCATGCATATCATACAAATTATGCATATCATGCTAATATGTTTGACTCATGCCCCATATCACATACATACATAGTCATGATACCATATAGATCATCGTTAATCTAGTAACAATCTTGACTTACCGGATACATACACATACCCGTTTGGGTATCCAATAATCCATCATCTTCGTCATGATTTTAATAGGCAAACAGGTTTAATAACAATATTACTAAGTATGGGTGTGTTAGTTACACACACAGTAATCACGAGTCTAAAATCCCAACGAAACGATCTAAGTCCTCGATTACTAGCTCCTACACTCGGCCAACACATAGGGGTTAGGCATCTATAACATTCGGCCATCATCAATTAACCAAAGGGGGTCAATATCCATCCCTTACCTTGAAGATGATTTGGTTTCCAACCAAACCTCGAACCAACAGTGGTTCTTTTGCTAATCGGCCACCACCTAATAAGAAGAACCATTAATTCTTAATAGCTTGACTAAAAGAAACTAAACAAAAGACTAATGAGACACCTTCTTACCCAAATGACTACCCAACAATGGAGACTCCGCTTGACTGCCTTGAAGTCCCCGATGCCCTATAACACAATCGGTTCCATCACCAAACGATTAGCACTCACAACAAGGCCACATTCGGCTCTTAATTAACCAACATCGGCAATGCATAAAGAAGAAGGGAAATGACCATTCGGCCAATCACTTACCAGATTCCAAACGATTGAAACAAGGCCCCCAAATACCCCACTGATATTCGGCCAAGTGAACCACTAGAAGAAGGATGAGTTCGGCCAACACCTTGATCAAAAAGAAGGAAAGAATTCGGCCAACAAAACACTAAGAGAAGGGAGGTATTCGGCTTAGAACTCGTAAGTACAACAAAGAAAAATATGGTTTAAGAGATGAGAAGAAATCGCCAACAGATGAGAAGGGTTAGGCTTGAGTGCTTAACACCCCTACTTTCGGCTTTGTATGAGAATAAAAGAGAGTCTAGCAGAGAGGAGAAATGGAAAGAATGTATGGAGATTTTGGTTTAGGAACAAGGTAAGTTTAGAACGCTTGCACAATTAAAGAAAGAAGAAGAAAGTGTGAGAAAAAGTGATATAGGTTTCGACTTATACAAAATGAAGAGAAGAAGAAAATAGGGAGAAAAGCATTGACCAACAACACCAAGTGTAGAAAACAAAAGCAAAAATTAAACAAGTATGCCTTTGGACCTACGGTTTGCAAAAGAAAGAAGGAGAACTCACTAGCAATTTCGGTTTGCCTTTTGCTACCTCCCAAGACCGATTGTGCACCCAAAATTCCCAAAAGAGTTTCGGCACAACCCCAATGCCACACTACCAACCCAAGCCGTCCACTTCCCCCACTCCAACACCCCACAAATTCGGCCAAATCCCCCCATTCACTCACATCCACACATTCAAACCAACAAGACCAAGTCTCCCTCCTACAAATGCTCTCCACCTTTCATTTGAAAGGTATGACTTGGTCCAAGGTAGAATTTCACTAGTCTTCTACCTCTCCTCCATGCCGTCCCAAAAAGAAGCCAAAATGGGGACTCTGCAGCTCGAACACTGGACCTCCTCCACAAGTAGATGACGCCACACCAAGCTCCCCATGTAGCGCATGCTTGCCACTAAGCTAGCTCCTCTTTTGTGCAACAAAACACCAAATAAAACTCTTATACCCAGCTCAACGGCTCCCGACTTAACACCCAAAAATCAAAATTTTCCCATTCACTCAGGCAAACACTTAGACTTCAATTAAGCCCCCAAAACATAGAAATAGCCACGCAGCACACTAGACACATGCAATATCATGCAACAACAAAATAGCCCCTAACCCGGGATATTACAATATATGTGTTATTAGGATGAGTTAGTAAGCAAGTGGGGAAGTTCACTTGAAATTTGCTATGCTTACTTAATCTGTGCTTTAAAGCATTTTCCTTATGGGTGCAGGGTTCAACAACATCTAAAATATAAAGCTTAATGAAATTGATTTACTAAGTTAATTGATGAACTAAATGAATGAAGGTCATCTTTAATGAAAACAAGTAAAGCATGTTACTTAATGTATTAAATGACTATGTGATGTTATATTAAGATTTGATTATGAATTGAGATGTTAAAATGTAGTAAATGATTATGATATGTTAAGGCATGGTATATTCATGATATATGTGATATTTAATGTGAATGAAACATGACATAAATTTATGTGGTCTAAGGATCTTAGTTGAGGTCTTCAACTCATTGATGAACTTTGATATGTAATGAAAGATGGCTAAGTGAATTACTAATGATCTAATTGTATGTGATTTGGTAACTATGTATTGTATATGAGACACTGACTTGTGATATAGACATGAAATGTGAACTAAGAGATGGAAATAATGATTATATGTCAAGTGATATATTTTGTGAAAAATTGGCTAAGAGATTAACTAATGATATTCTCAAGTATCACATGATGATTATGTGCTTTTGTTCAAGCTATGGCTTGTGAAAAATGAAATTGAAATGTGGATGACATAATATATGTATATATGTAAATGAATGATAATTGCCTCTATAAACTTGGTAGAATGGCTAGGATACAGTTGGGATATTAATAGGGTCATATGTGATTTGTGTACGAGATTGATATTTGATTTAGAGACTTTGTTACGTCATTTGATGAATTGGTATGTATCATCTTTTTTGAGGCATTGGTGTGGTAGAAGGATGTATATGTCTATGTATATATGTTGGTCACGACCTAAGCACTTATGTGCTTTGGTGTGGTATAGTTCATGTTCATTCGAGCTATCTTGGTGTGGTGTAGTTTCCTTGCATGATCGAGTTTGTTTTTACTAAGGTTACATTGGATGAATAATTGATATGAACGTGTAATAGATTCAATGAAACCGTAAGGGATAAACCCGATTAAACAACGAACAATATGAAGAAAATAAGAATAAAAAAGATCAAATGAGCCAATTTTACGTGGAAAAACTCCTCAAAAGAGGATAAAAAACCACAGGCAAAATGAGCTTTCACTATAATAAAGGAGAGTACAAAAGATAGAGAGAATTAAAAGAAAACCCGAAGCCCCACAAGAAAATCCCTTCGAAACAAAGAACAAAATTCTCTCAATCTAAATATTTTATTGTTGTGTAAAACCTAGAGTAACTAAGGCCTATTTATAGGCTGAAATTCATAGCATATATGACTACAACAACTTTAGGTTAATTAGAGTTTAAGTGGGAAACTAAAAGCAGAGTTTAATTAGGAAAAGAAAAGCCAAAATAAAATTTTGGTCAAAATAAGAGGCATTCTCCCACAAATCACCACCTTGACTTGTATTTGGACCAACCCCCCTCCCGAACCCTATTATGGGCTTAACTGATTCTTCGTCGGATACTTACCAAGTCCAAGCAATGCTTGAACTTTGAAAATGGAAAGCTCTTTGTAACACCCATTGCCCATATTCTATGCCAGAACCGGGCACGAGGCGTTACCGTACTTAACTCGCACAATCATACAATTTTGGGCTATCAAACTCATTTCAATTTAAAACTATTCCATTCATAGGTCTATCATTCTTATAATAGGCCTACGAGGCCCTAAGCATGCTTCCAAAAGGTTTCGGAGATAATTTGGAAACTTTTACGCACTTAAGAAAATTTTACCTAAACAGGGGTCATACGCCCGTGTATCATCTCACACTCTCGTGTTCGACACCCGTGGTCGACACTGACTAATCCACACGGCTTGGGCACGCCCGTGGCCCTGGCCCGTGTGCCAAACCTTGACATTCTGCCATATCCACACGGCCTATATACACGCCCGTGTGCTTCAGTCATGTGGCGATTTGAATTCCAAGTGCAAGATCACGAGACTTCACGGCACAGGCACACGCCCGTGTGCTAGCCGTGCCTCCCACACGGTCTAGACACATGCCCGTGTGTCTACCCATGTGGACAATTAGCAGGCTATTTACCAAGCCTTTACCACTCTTCATTACACACATGAATACACCATTACCAAATGTTCACATATTGCCAATTATAAATCTTGAATTATCTCATTTAAACTATACAATAACGTCTTCATCCCATACACGAGGGAGAACTATTTCTAATATAATTACAACCGACTTAAGCCATCATCTGTGGCTATACACAATTGAACCTTAAACTCTCTTAGGCCAACACATTTGGCTATATCAACTATGACTTAATCAACTTTAAATTCTATCCCTATACATGCCATAACTTATAAGGACTAGAAACCTCATACCACGTGTCTACTCGATAGTGTGAAACATCTCCGGTGGCCTCCAACCCGATCTAGCTAAATTAACCTATAAGAGATGAGAAAGGAAGAGGAGTAAGCGATAATGCTTAGTAAGCTCATATGCATAAAATAATCAACTATTGATATTCATTGATTATACTCAAACGTAAGGTATTATAATGAGTTTTACTCTTAAACTCATGGTTACCTACTCAATCATCCTTGAAGCTTCCTCGTTCTGTCTCTTACCATATTCTAACCATGTCGCAAGCCAAATGCTCATGTTAATTTGCATACATCTCTGCACTTGCCACCACATCATCACATAAAACAACACATCAAACATTTTCAATAAGCCACTCATACTACCAATTACTCGGTGGTTTCCCACTTAGCCCACTAATCATCTATAATTACGGTGGTATCGCACTTAGCCCACCAATCATCTATAATCACGGTGGTATCGTACTTAGCCCACCAATTATCTATAATTACAGTGGTATCGCACTTAGCCCACCAATCATCTATAATTACGGTGGTATCGCACTTAGCCCACCAATCATCTATAATTACGGTGGTATCGCACTTAGCCCACCAATCATCTATAATTACGGTGGTATCGCACTTAGCCCACCAATCATCTATAATTACGGTGGTAATGCACATAGCCCACCGTTAATATGCATCTCTATTTCAAATGTTCATCCTTGAACATCCTCACACACTACCATCCTTACTTAGCTTTCTACGATAATCGTTCGCATTCACACAATGCATTAATAGTTATAACATATGCAACCAAGGTGCATCATTTACACATAACCCACTATGGGTTCATCATATACTGAATTCATCTCAATTCAGATCTAACACATACATGTACCTCTCGTGGTACAACCACATTCATTCTCATTTTTAACATACTTATTGAATCACTCAAATTGTTAAGTAACACCTTTGAGTCTCATACACATAGAGTCACACTGACATCATACCCCCGATAGGGTCATACATGAATTAACATATCGATGCCATGTCCCCGACATGGTCTTATACAAAATCCCATACCGAGGCCATATTCTAAATATGGTCTTACACGGGACCTTAATTACCATCGTATCACACTAATTACATTTCCACTATTCATGGATTAAATCAAGACTTTCATGTCTTGACATCATATCAAAACATATTTAACGTACACATAGAGGAAATAACCAATTTATACAACATCAAAATATTGCAAATACTTCACTCAAGGTTGTAAAATTTAACACATGAACTTACCTCGATACCGAAAAGGGTAGAAAGGGACATTTTTGCCCACATTTCTCTTTTCTCCCGTTCTAGGTTCGAATCTCGTTTTCTTCGATCTAGAACAATAGAATTTACTCATTTAATCACTTATTAATCATAATACATCATAATCTACACTTAGGCAAAAATGACTATTTTGCCCCTATACTTTGGCAAAATTACGATTTTGCCCCTAGGCTCGTAAATCACTTTTCATCACATTTTCTTATTAAACAAGCCTAGCTGAACATTTAATCCTTTTACAACTATCCACAATTCCAACTATTTCATGCATAATGAACAAACTACAACATTTGCATCTTAGTCCAAAATTAGGTGTTTTCATGACAACACCTTTCACAAAAGTTGTTTCTTATCTTTCTAACATTCATTTTCTTCCATAAAAATTCAGCAACCTACATAAACTCTCTCATGGCAAGTCCCTATACTTTCAACCATATTGTAACATCCCGATTCAGGGCCTAGTCGGAATAGTGGTGCGAGACCACAAATCTGAGTTAGTAAATTGAGTTGTTAAGGTTTATGACATGTTTGCATGATAGTATTAAAGTTCCATGTAGAAACTTTGTGAAATTGACATGGAATGATCAAATAGGACTAAATTGCAAAAGTTGCAAAATATGAGTTTCTAGAAGCTTTTTGTATGAAATAGCTTTAGAATATTAATTAGAATTCCTTAAATAGAAATTTTCCCAAATTATAAGTTTTGGACAAAAATGGACATGAGTTAGTAAAAGGGAAATTTTTAAAGAGAAGGGCATTTTGGTCATTTGTCTAATAAATGATTAAAATAGGAAAAAGATGATAAAAATTTCATTCATCTTCTTCCTCTTGTTCTGAAAATTTGGAGACTCCATAGCTAGGGTTCTTCAATTTTTTTCAAGCTTGCTAGTAAGTTCATCTTAACCCCGTTTTTAATATTCTTCGTGTTTTTGAAGTTCTCGTATTATGAATTAGCTATTTTTAGCTATAAAATGAGCTAAGATGCATGTTCAAAAATCTACCCAAGAGTGACATGCTTGTCAAATGATATTTTATGGAAGTTTATGAGAGTTTGATGTTAGATAAACATCTTTTTCTAAGTGAATTTCATGAAAAATGCTAGTAAGGACTAGTTTGTAAAAGTTATGGAATTGGTCATACCTATTAGAAATAGTGGGAATTGATGATTGCTATAGTAGAGAAAATGAATCAGCTAAGCATAAAGTTTAAAAAAGTTGAGTGAGATTCATTTTACGAGCCTTAGGGCAAAAGTGCAAATATGAGAAAGTATAGGGGCAAAATAGTAATTTTACCAAAGTATGTGTTAAGAGTCATTTTAGTCAATGTGAGTATTAAATGATCTATTTGTGATTATAGATCAAGAAAAATGAAGCCCGGATCAAAACCGAGGCAAGAACAAAGTCGAGGACTAAATTGCATATCTACATACATTTTTGTATATCGAGGTAAGTTTGCATGATTTCTAAGCTTTATGATTAATATCATTGAATTGCTTAGTATAATGTACAATATTATCATGAAAATTTTTAATGTTATGTTAAACAAAGTAATCAATGAGATCAAGCATGAGAAAGCCCCGATTGAAGATGAATAGCTTAGGATACTCGATCTATCACATGAAATGAGAAAGTCCGTATAAGTCCAAGACGAGGCATGGCATCGGCAATCAGAAAAGTTATCATGTAAGACCAAGACAAGTCTTGGCATTGAAGAGTTATTATGAGATGAAGACCCATATAAGCCCAATCCGAGGCATGGCATTGGTGAGTCTCCAAGCAAAGATGTCATGTAAGTCCAAGATGAGTCTTGGCATTGAAAAGCTATCAAGAGATAGAGATCCCATGTAAGTCCAAGCCAAGGCATGGCATTGGTGAGTAACAAGGAAGATTTCATGTAAGTCCAAGCCAAGGCTCGGCATTGACCAGTTCATGAGTAAATGTACCAAGTAAGACCATGTCAAGACATGGCAATGGTAAGTTCCCAAGGGAAATCACGAGAAAGACTTCGTATAAGCCCATGTCAAGACATGGCCTCGAAACTAAGATGAGAGATTCCATGTAAGACCGTATCTAGGATATGGCTTTGGCATCGAGCGTGTGAGATGAGATTCAGTATCCTCGGTTATTCATAGAAATTCATTGGGCAAACAAGTAAAGTTTAAATGAGATATCAAGAAAGTAAGTAAGCAGAGTTATCATCAAGTTGAGAATGAGTATTATTCATGTTATGAATGGTAAGTTAGAGATTATGATTATTATGCTAAAGTATGCTGATCAATGTGATCAAGTGATATAGGTACCTTGTTTACCTCTCAAGTATGAGACTAGTAAGTTTCATGAGATATGTAAGAATCAAGTATGAGTAAGTAAGCTTTATGGTTGAAATTTATGATACCATTGTTTATGTCAAATGGTTTATATTAAGCAAGTATGTTGCTATGAGCATTATGCAAACTTACTAAGCTAAATGCTTACGTCTTTTATTCTTTCTTTCCATGTAGTCCCGCCAAGCTAACTTGTGGATCGTTGAAGTCGGAGCTCGAAGCACACTATCAATCCTTATTTTGGTATAGCCAAGTTGAAATTATATTAAGTATGGCATGTATAGGAAACATTTCATTTTGAGTATATGTCTTACAAAGGGCAAAAGTATGGGCTATCAAGTTTATTATTCTTTGTAAATGGCTAAGTGATTGACCAAGATTGACTAAGTATGTATGTTATTGATATCAATGAAGCATGTTGTATTGTTCATGAAAGATGTAATACTTGAGTTGCTGAATTGAGCTTGAGTTTGGTCTTGATTTCAGGGTGGCAATTGGCTTGGTAAATAGCCTCTAAGTGCCCACACGGATGGACACATGGGCGTGTGTCTAGGCCGTGTGCACCCTTCACCATTGTATCTTAAGTCAGAATAGACCACGAACCAGTCACACGGGCGTGTGTTTAGACTCTAGGCTGTGTTAAGGTAGTCAGTGTGCACCACGGGTGGTAAGCACGGGCGTGTGACTTGGCCGTGGGGCATTGGCAGAATGCTGGGGTTTTAGGCACGGTTTGGGGCCACGGATGTGTTCAAGCCGTGTGTAAATTGCCAATATCCACCACGGGTGAAAGACACGGGCATGTTTTAGGGGTGCACGGGCATGTCCCAAGTCACACGGACATGTGACCCCTGTTTGGAGAGAAAGTATCCAGATGAGTTCCGAAAGTTTCGGGACGCAAGTTTGAGGCATCGTAGGCCCATGAAATGTCTGATTTGATTAAGAAAGAGGAGTTTTTAATTTGGAACGAAATTTTATAGTCCGTAAGCACAAGATTAAGTGAGTTCAAGCATGGTAATGTCTCGTATCCAGTCTTAGTCTCAGACTCGAGTATGGGGTGTTACATTTAGTGGTATCAGAGCTACGGTTTAGTCGGTTCTAGAACTAACGTAGCACGAGCACGAGTCTAGCTATACATGCCATACGTAAGAATGTTTTTATAATGATAGTGTGACGACTCCTGACAACTTAAATTATGTTTATACATTTAGTAAATGGATCCCGATAGAGCTGTGGCGGATGACGTAGGAAGTAATGCGCCGGCTCCCGCTGAAGGGACGATGCCGAACGAGCATGAGAATATACCCACTACTGTGAGTCAAGAAGGAGGAGAAGATGCTAGAGAAGCCTTCCTCCATATGATGAATACATGGTATCTGGAGTTCATTCGTCACGAACCCGAATCATAACCCCTCCACCCCCACCTATTCCTCAACCTATCCCAGTAGCCCCTCAAGTAGTAGAGGTGGTAAGAGGAGAGAAGCCTCCGGTTGATAGGATTAGGAAACATGGGGCAGAAGAATTCCGGGCTAGAAAAGATGATGATCCGAAAAAGGCTGAGTTCTGGATAGAAAATACTATCAGGGTATTTAATGAGTTGTCATGCACACCTGAGGAATGCATGAAGTGTGTAGTCTCTCTTTTAAGAGATTCTACTTACCAATGGTGGAACACCCTTATGTCGGTGGTACCGAGGGAAAGGATCACATGGGAATTTTTCCAAGAAGAGTTCAAGAAAAAGTATATCAGTCAAAGGTTTGTGGACTAGAAAAGAAAGGAATTCCTAGAACTGAAGCAAGGCAAGATGTGCATGGCGATTCTGACGCGAGTTTGTGCGACTCGAGTAAATACGCTTTCGAGAGTGTGTATCCACCGAGGCCATCATGAGCAAGAGATTTGAAGATGGGCTAAATGATGACATCAAATTGTTTGTTCTTGTTCTAGAATGAAGGAATTTGTTGTGCTAGTAGAGAGGGCTTGTAAAGCCGAAGAACTAGTAAAGGAGAAGAGAAAGTCTAAAATGGAGTCTCGTGACTCTAAAAAGAGACAGTGGAATAAGTCTTTCGAATCCTCATCCAAGAAGTCAAGAGATTTCTCTACCCGATCGGCTACATCCACTGGGTTTTCAAGGAAGGACAAGAGTAAGCGATGTTCGGGAAGTAAGGCCTGACGACCTCGGTTGCTAGTGTGGAAACATCCGATCGGATAGACCCGAATGTCCACAGTGTGGCAGACGTCATCTTGGAGAATGCCGAGCGCATGAAAATGCATGTTTTAGATGTGGTTCCCAAGACCACTATATAAAAGATTGTCGAGACGACAAAGAAGAAAGAACTCGAACCAGAGATCAGGGAATATGGTCGAGAGGAAGACCGCGAGAGGAACCCGGGAAGTGGGGCAAGTGGAAGAGGTAACCCTAGAGAGCGGTGTGCGAGACACGAGGGTAGGCGCTGCGAGAACTTATGCCATTCGCGCTCGCGAAGAGGCATCTTCCCATGATGTTATTACGGGTACCTTTTCTCTTCATGATATCAAAGTTATTGCTTTAATAGACCCGGATCCACACACTCTTACATTTGTATGAAACTAGTATCCAGGTATGAATATGCCTATAGATTCTCTGAATTTACGATTAAGGTATCTAATCATTTAGGCAAGAGTGTGTTAGTTAGTAAAGTATGTAAATATTGTTCATTAATGATTAGAGGTCATTATTTTAAAGCAAATCTTATGTTGCTACCATTTGATGAGTTTGACATCATTCTTGGTATGGGTAGTTGACCACCCATGATGTAATAGTTAATTGTGGGAAGAAATACATTGAGATGAGATGCGAGAATGGGGATACTCTTCATGTAGAATCGGATGAGCAAGGTAAATTACCGTAATGATTTCTAATATGACGGCACAGAGATATATAAGAAAGGGGTATGAGGCATATTTGGCCTTTGTGATGAATGATAAAGAAGCAGTTAAAGATTGAGTCGATCACCGATAGTATGTGAGTGCGTGGATGTTTTTCCCGAAGAATTACCAGGACTACCACCAGTTAGAGAGGTTGAGTTCAACATTGAGCTAGCTCCCAGTGCTTATCTGCAGATATCTATTACTCCTTACAGAAATGGCCCCAACGGAGTTGAAAGAGTTGAAGTTCTGATTTGCAAGAATTAACAGATAAAGGCTTTGCAAGATCAAGTTGTTCACCATGGGGTGCTCCGGTTTTATTTGTGAAAAAGAAGGATAGCACCATGAGATTGTGCATAGATTACCGTTAGCTTAATAAAGTGACAGTAAAGAACAAGTACCCATTGCCTAGGATCGATGATTTGTTCGACCAATTGAAAGGAGCCACTGTGTTCTCCAAAATAGACTTGAGATCATGGTACTACCAGCTGAGAGTAAGAGAATCAGATGTGTCCAAGACAACTTTTCAAACAAGGTATGGGCATTATGAATTTTTAGTCATGCCTTTTGGTCTGACCAATGCTCCTGCGGTGTTCATGGACTTAATGAACCGCATTTTTAGACCATACCTCGATAAGTTTGTAAGTTTTGTGTTTAGACAACTATTTTGTTAGTGGGAAATTTCGGGGACAAAATTTCTTTAAGGAGGGGTGAGTTATAACACCCCGGAATTTGGGGTTAGAAGTTTTGAGTTTGGTAGGTAGGGCCAGTGGCTAGATCGGGCAATTGGGTTTGTTGTTTTATTTTATGACAGAATGGGCCTGCTGGTCTAGTGGTTGGTTGTGTGTTAGTGTACCCTTTGGTCACCGGTTCGAGTTCTCAGGTGTTTTTTGAGGGACTATTTTTTACTTAGTTTTGTTTTGTTTATAAAATCTAAATATTTAGTTATCCTTTTGTTTTTATTTATGTCAATCATTTTGATTTTGAAAAAGGCTAAACTTTTCTCACGTTCCTCTCTTCCATTTTCTTTTGTCAGTTTCTTCTCTCCCTCTTCCTCACGTGAGATTTTTCCATTTTCTTTGGTTCAAAATTTTTTTTGGGAGATTTTACTATTTCCTTCAATATGGTCTCGGGACGGTGGGTAATTGAGTTCCAGATCGAGGGTGTGCTGCTTTGATCGCGAAATCAAGTTTGGGTTAGGAACTCTTCAACTTTATTTGTGAAATGTCTAATTTGGTGTCCAATTGCGATGGGATTCGGCAAATTCGTGTGTGTTTCAATAATGGTGCAGTTGTAACATTGTTTTGATATTAGATTGCATCAAATTCAGTTTATTATTGTATGCTTTTGAATTATTGGAGGTTAGGGACTATTTGGGGACGAAATTCACAATTTGCAGGCTATTTCGAGGTGGTTTCATGACCACACGGTGGCCACACGGGCGTGTGTCATACACGGGCGGTCCACACGATCGTGTGCATTTTGGAATTAGGGTTTTTGGGCAAATTTTAGTGCCACACGGCCGTGTGGCTGATTTTGGGATCTTAGTTGATTTTCACACGGGCGTGTGTTCTGGACACACGGCTGTGTCCCGTGGGCACACGGATGTGTGAGACTTTCACACGGCCGTGTTTGCCCTGCACCTTATTTTAGCACAAATGGACAGAGAGTTTCACGGGCTATCCACACTGCCATGTTCCTGGGTCACACAGGCGTGTGTCATAGTCACACGGGCGTGTGCCTCATTCACGTGGGCATGTTGACCCCCACACGGCCTAGGCACTTCCACACGACCTGGGAACACAGCCGTGTGGCCCTGTTTCACAAATTTTGGTTCTAAGTCAGATTGTGACTTAATTGTATTCCTGTGTGTTCCGACCCTTGGCTAGGCCTTAGTAAGGGTAGTTGAGACTCTGTTTTGGCTCGGACTTATGCGTTATATGTAATCATTTCACTAGTTTAATGATTTGTTAATGTGATGTTGCCTAATAATTTCATATTGGGATATCTAGTTCTAAATCTGGTCGATTGGATATGTGCGCCTCTGATTCTGTTTGACTATTTGTAAGTTGTGTACACTATTTCTGCAAGCCTATTTGCATACATGCATTTGCATAAAATATTTGGGTTTGGTTGCAAAGAGAAGGAAGTCTGATTTGATTTGGCAATTTCAACTGCAATACATCTGTACCGTGGTTTACCGCTCAGTACTATACATATGTCAGCTTAGTTGCATATTTTCATTTACGTGGCTTAGTTCCACATATGTGGTGTGTAGGGTTGGATGGGTCTTTCGAGGTCCTATGCGGTGTGCATGGTTGGTTGAGCTTGATTAGCTCATATGTGGTGTACTGGGCGGTCGGAGAGGTGTTTGGCTGGATGGGTGGTTTTTATATTGATGCATTCATTTCACATTCTGTTAAATATATAGGTATGATTGCGAGACTAACTGTATAGAGATCGATGAGTTTCTGTACTGATGCGTTTGGGTATAGGAGTGTATGGACTGATAACATCAATGCGTTTAATTTGTTTGTGATAACTATTCGTGTATCGAATTACAGTTGACATATATTTGGTTGTGACACTTGGTTTTTCGTTCTTTGTCATTTTCGAACTCACACTGAGCTTGTGTAGCTCACCCCCTTAGTTTTCCCCTTTCAGGTACTTTTGTATTCTGACGCTGGACTCGGCACATCTGAGGTCTCAGAGTGATGCGTTATAAATCAGACTAATAAAATGTTTCTTCGAATATTTTAATTTTTGAACTGTTTTGGACTGTAAAAATCTATAGGAACTGTAGTACATTTCTAATTTGGGTTTTCGTAAATTGTTTTCGTTTGCCTGAAATCTAGAACCTGCAGAACTTTATTTCTGAATGCTTTTGATGTAATTAAAAATTTTCTATTTTGAATCCTAAAGGGCTAAACAGTTTAGTTCGAATCAAGCAAACTGCATTTGAAATGAGATTTTGATAATTCATTTTGTAAGCTGCTTTTAGATCACTTCGGTGATCAATGTAACCTCCGGGATTCGATCTAAACTTTTAGGCCGGGTTTTGGGGTGTTACAACTGTAGCTTGAAGGGTCGCTTTTAAAATAACGGCACAATTCTCAAAAGCAAATGGGTAACCTGTGAGAGACATTCTTCAATCTAAGTCTCTTGCATAATCAGAATCAACATATTCGACTAGACTCTTTTGAGTTCTTCCAAACTTTAAGCACATGTTAGAAGTACCCCATAAATATCTGAAAATCCACTTAACTGCATGCTAGTGTAACTTACCAGGATCTGCCATGTATCGGCAAACGACACTAACAACATGGAAATATTTGGACGACTGCATACCATTGCATATATCAAACTTCCAACTGTTCTTGAATAAGGTACTTTTGACATATACCTTTCATCTTCTTTATTTTGTAGGGAATCTGAAATTGAGAGTTTAAAGTGACCAGCTAAAGGAGTACTTATCAGTTTTACATCTTGCTTCTCAAATGACTCAAGGAACTTCTTGATGTGCCTTTCTTACGATAAAAACAATTTCCCGGAATGTCTACCTCTCAAATTTTCCATCCCCAAAATTTTCTTTACTGTATCTAAATCCTTCATCTCAAACTTAGAATTAAGCATGGTTTTGAGGTGATCAATTTTAGATGAATTCTTAGTCACAATTAACATATCATCAACATAAAGCAGCAAATATATAAAAGAACCATCATCAAGACATTGTAGATAAACAAAACTATCATACTTACTTCGAGAAAAACCAATATTCAACATGAAGGAGTCAAACATTTTATACCACTGCCGAGAAGATTGTTTCAAACTGTACAAAGAATTTTATAGGAGACAAACATGGTCTTCTTTAACTTCAAATTTGAAGCCTACCGGTTGTTGCATTTAGATGTCCTACTCAAGGTCATCGTGAAGGAAAGCAATCTTTACATCTAACTGCTCTAACTCAATATTATTTGATGCAACAAGGGCCAAAAGTGCCCGAATGGATGTATGTTTCACAACGGGAGAGAAAACATCATAAAAATCAACTCCCTCCACTTGACTGTAGCCCTTTGCAACCAGTCTTGCCCTGTACCTAGTGTCGTTACGTCTCGAACCTTCCTTCTCTTTAAACACCCATTTGCAACCAACGATTCTTTTACCAATGGGTGGTTTAACTAGCCTCAAAGTCTCGTTCTTTTGAAGAGATTCCATCTCTTTCTCCATTGGAACGAATCATTTTCTAGAATCGGAGGCTTTAACTGCCTCATAATAACACAAAGGATCAGTTGAATCAATGCCCTCGGCAACACTTAGAGAATAAGCCACTAGGTTTCCTTTACAATATTTCTATGGTGGTCAGATTTCTCACCTTTTCATGTCACAAGTCAACTTATACTTAGTTAACTAAGATGTTGAGGGTACTTGAGGGACGGATGGAGCCCCAAACATATCTGAAACAACTTCAAACTTGCAAGAATAAAAAATTTTGTCGTGTCGTAGTGATGTCGTATGACTCTTCGTCAGAACGAGACCTTTGTTCGTCGTGTCATTGCGACATTGGACATTTTCTCATTAAGAAGTCATCCCCTATTTCAGCATTTGAGTCCACCTTGCTCGACACACTCTAATTTGTTGTGTATTTAAAAGTAAAAGTCCCATTTTCTGATCGAAACAAGGCAGATTCATCAAACGTAACATCTCTGCTAACAATTATTTTTTTAGATTTTAAACACCACAGCTTAACACCTTTTGTACCGGTAGAGTATCCTAGAAAGATGCATTTAACAGCCCATGGTTCGAGCTTTCCCTAGCTAACTTTAGCTTAAGCAGGACAACAGAAAATTCTAAGGTTAGAATAATTGGGAGGATTACCTGACCATATCTCTCCTGAAACTTTACCGTTCAATGCTCGACGGGGAGATCGATTTACCAAATAAATTGTCAAGTATATGGCTTCAGCCTAAAATTCCTTCCCTAAGCCTGCATTAGAAAGCATGCATCGAGCCTTTTTCTAGCATCGTTCTATTCATTCTTTCTACAATTCCATTCTACTACGGAGTTCCAACAACGGTTCGATGTCTTTCAATTCCTTTCCATTTGCAGAAATCATTAAACTCTGACAAACAGAACTCAAGACTATTATTCATTCTCAACCGCTTCACAGATTTTCTGGTTTGTTTTTTAACAGTGTCTTCCACTGTTTGAAGATTCCGAAGACTTTGCTTTTCTATTTCAAGAAATAAACCCAAACTTTTATAGAGTGATCATCAATCAAATTTAATAAATATTTATTACCTCCTTTTAAGATGTCAGAAGATGGAGCTCATAAATCGGAGTGAATGTAATCTAGAGTCCCTTTTGTTCTGTGCATTATTGAATCAAAACTGACTCAGGTTTATTTTCTGAAAATGTAATGCTCATAGAAACCTAACTTACCAACTCCAGTGTCTTTGAGAAAACCTCTATTCCATAAGATTGTCATACCTTTCTCACTAATATGACCCAATCGCATGTGCCAAAGTTTGGTTGAATCGAAATTGATAGAGAAAGAGTCACGTCATGTCATCGCGACGTCAAGTTGATTCTCGTTGCGACGTAGTGGCTATTTCGGCTTTTCTTCAGTAATCCTAGCTGCACCAGTAATCGTTAACCCTTGTAGAATGTATAGCCTACCATTTTTCTGTCCTCTCATCATAACAAAAGCCCCATGAGAAAATTTTAAGTCATTTGACTCAATGGCTATCCTGCAACCCTTAGAATCCAAATTCCTAATGAGATAAGATTTTTCTTTAAATCAGGAACATACCTGACATCTGGCAGTGTCCAAATAATTCCATCGTGCATCATAATTTGTATTGTTCTAATTCTGGATATTTTACATAGAGAGTTATTCCCTATCAACACAACTCAACCTTTAACTGAACTATACGTGGAGAACCAATCCCTTTTGGGATACATGTGATATGATTACCCTGAATCTAAGATCCATTCAAAAGTAAGATGAGAGCTTTCGCTCATTGACACCAACAAGAAATTATCACCTCCGTCCTCGACTACACTAGCATCAGTAACTTTGGCTTTCTGCTTATCTTTCTCGTTGTTTTTGGCATCCCTTTTGATTTTATTTTGAAGTTTCCAACATTCTGCCTTAACATGACCCACCTTTTTACAATAGTCACAATATTTGTCACGATTTATGGATTTGGACCTTGCTTTAGACCTGTTTCGATTAGTCTTTCTGGTTTTTTGTCTGCCTCTGCAACTAGAATTGAGGCTTGCCCATCTGATTTTTTGTTTGGGCCAAACTTGTTGTCAAGTTTATCCTTACTTAGAAGATTCCCCTTCACATCTTCGAATGAGAGATGATCTCTCCCATAAATCAAAGTTTCCCTAAAATTTTTATAAGAAGAGGGCAAAGAGCATAATAACAACATATCTTGATCCTCGTCACTAATCTATACTTCGAGATTTTTTAAGTCATTAAGAAGGGTAACAAACTCATTAATATGAGTTCTGATGGACTCACCTTTGACCATTCTGAATGTGTAGAGACATTATTTTAATACTAACCTGTTGGCAAGAGATTTCGTCATATATAAGGCTTTTTGTTTCTTTCATAACGTACACACTATTTTCTCCTTCAAAACCTCCTATAACACATTATTCATGATGCATAATTGAATAGTGGATAGAGCCTTTTCATTGAGCTCTTTCCATTCTGACTGATCCATATCTGCAGGCTTATTCCCTATAACGACCTTTTTTAAACTGTTCTGAATCAGTATTGTCATCATCCGAACTTGCTACAAATTGAAATTTCCAATTCCGTTAAACTTCTCAATATTTAACCTTGATGATGCCATCTCTGAACAGGTTGACTACAAAAATTGAACTAGCTCTAATACCAATTTGTAGGGGATAAATCCGATTCAACAACAAACAAAGTGAAGAAAATAAGAACCGAAAAGATTGAACATGCAAATTTTACGTGGAAAAACTACTCAAAAGAGGATAAAAAAGCAAAGGCAAAATAAGATTTCATAATAATAAAAAATAGTACAAAAGATAGAGAGAATTAAAAGAAAACCCGAAGCCTCACAAGAAAAACCCTTCGAAAGAAAAACAAAATCGCTCAATCTAAATATTTTTGTTGTTATGTAAAACCTAGAGTAACTAAGGCCTATTTAAAGGCTGAAAGTCGTAGCATATATGACTACAACAACTCTAGGTTAATTAGAGTTCAAGTGGGAAACTAAAAATAGAGTTTAACTAGGAGAAGAAAAGGCAAAATAAATTTTTGGTCCAAATAAAAGGCATTCTCCTACAAAAACAAAGGACTATACGTTCAATATGAACTACAAAAGACAATGAGAAAGATTTGATAACATGATTATTCATGTGATTCAAAAACGTATGTATATGTTTATTTATGTATAGTTGTTCACATATGAGATGCTATGAAATGAAAGGAGAAATGTCATGAATCTCATGCCTATAAAATCAGTCGAAACATTAGAAATATGGCCCAACTTAACATGACAAAATTCTTTTGAATGACATGTGAAATATTGACTTTAGCTTGTTAATTAAAGATGTGATCTATTGTATGTTTGAATAGTTAATATTTCTATTGCTTTGAGTTCAAATTATGTTAACACCACTGAGCATCTAATGCTCAGGATGCAAACATGTTTGTTATGTGTGCAAATATTGAAAAAGTTAGATCATGATTGTTTAGTTCAAAGGCATCCAAATGTATTGCAACTTAACTCATTAAGGTCATTATAGTGTTTCTAAAGTTTCTATGGTAACGACTATCGTGTGTGAATATAGTATGCAAAATGTGTAAGTATACACATCGAATCAAGTAATATAATTATAAGTAATATCGTCTCCACATGGATTGGATAAGACTAATTTGGTTAAGTTGTTCTTATAAAGTATGTGAATTATGCTAAGGCAAAACAATGACCGAAATGCAATGGTAATCAAAATAATGATGATGTGTGCAATATGTAAACAAAAAAATATTTAAAAATATGCTATGGCAAAGATACCAAGACAAAAGTGAGAAGGTTTATGCTGTTGATTGGGAAGGCTGGGATTATTAGGAATCTACCCTTATAAACTAATAATGCCTCCGCAAATTCTTAATCAACTTACTGCTCAGAATGGATTCAAAATGGTCTGCTTCTTTCGAGAGCAAGACCTTAGGATACAATACCTATGGAAATATATGTCTATAGACCTCAGATGAGAATCCCAGTACTGATTACTCATCTCTCTGTACGAACGTTGCTCTATGTTTAGAGACTAGTATGGGCATTCTATCGAACACCCACTCGTATCAATCAATTATGGTCCAACTAACCTAACCTTTTCAGAATTAGATTATGTTTATAAGCATATTGTGCATTCATCTATGTCTAGATATTGCATGCATGCAATTGGAAAGAACAAATTGAATGAAACATTAAAATAGATCAAATCCAAGCTTCAACATTAATGGAAAATTCAAGTATCATCCAGTAATCCCAACCCAATGAGATTTAACTCATGGGTTGGTTAATCAAATCAGAATTCATAATATCATTCAACATATTTAACAATTAATTTCCCAAAGAAGTAATTTTAAGAAAATAAAGGAAGAACTTTAGGAAGCTTTCCTCGATCCAGCCCTCAACTCCGGTGAAGCAATGTCTTGCAAAGACCAGGCTGACTGCCTTCTTCTCCTCCCTCGTGTTCTGCTTTGTTGCTCAGACTCTACTGCTACCCTCTATTTCCACCTCAAGATCTTTCCTCTGAGAAAGGCTTCTCCCCCCCCCCTTTTCTCTCTCATTTTTCCTCACTTTTTATAGGGTAGATCCCCCTTTCATACACAATTTTTCCTCCCTCTTTTTTAGGTATATCTTTCTGGTATAAGTACAGCTGGCTGAGAGTGGCACGAATTGAGTGTTGACTCAGTGTCTTCCTGGAATTACCATGGAATTAATGTTGGCAATCCATCCAACCTTTTTGCATGACAAAACTTCACTCATTCATTTCTTTTCCTCATTCTACACCTGTCATTCAAACACAAACAAATCCTTTCCACCCACAAGTAAAAGTAACATAATAACATTTAAGCACAATCCAAGCTTTATGATGCAATGTTCTAAAAAATACTAATATAATATCCTAAAATGCAAATACATATACTTAAATACAAATAATTAACCAAGTCTAGAGACCTAAAATATAACTCTTTTCAAGAGTTACCACACCCCTAAACTTGAGTTATTGCTTGTCCTCAAGCAAGATATTCATGAATTGTCACAACAACATAATTACCTTAGTAATACCAAATCACGTAGAGCATATTTTGTACTTTAGTTCTCGGAATTTTCTATTTCTAAAAATTTGCTCAAGTTTCATAAGCTTGTTTAGCAAAAGTAGCGCAGAAAATATTACCCTAAAAATCAAAATTTTAATTACTCATGCAATTTTGGCTATAGCAAGTACCTCCTAATGCACTTAGTTTATCTTTCATCTAAACTTAGTTTCCTTTTTAAATCCTACCTTGCATAAACTCAATTACATATATTTTTACTAGGGGATTCATCTTGTCACATGGTTTCTTTACTTGACAATCTCAGTGGAGCATACACTAAATTGCCAAGTGTTCTATCATGTCAAAATTTGAATGGAACTCACTCACGAAGCTAAGGCTTTTGGCTTAGAAGATGAATGGAGCAAACCACTACCTCATTAGCTACTTAGCCTGCTACTACAGTGGAGTGCACCTAACCTACTTTCTTCTCATTTTTTTTAACACACTCTTACTTAAACCTGCTTTTCTAATCAATAACACAATGGAGTAAACAAAATGTTGCTGACCTATTCGGCAATTTCAAGCATTGGAGTGTTGGAGTGTTTCATGGCATTTCTTTGATTTTTCTCTTAATTTTACTTAAACTTTTCCATTTTATTCGTTATTGAGTATTTCAATTTTACTGAATTTAGCTTCAAGAATCTCTAAGTTTATTAAAAGAAACTTACTATAGACTAATTTCAATTGGAATTAGGACATTCTACTTTAAGGGATCAATTTTCAAGCAACTATCCTAAGCTAAACTCACCTAATTCACTGTCACAATTTTCTAGGTTTAGTGAAGAATTAAGCTCTTCATCGAACATCATAAGCAAAAATATACTCATCACAATCTAACAATCTTTGGCATTTATGTATGTTATGACAAAATGAATGACAAAATGAACGAAAAAAATGAATAGAAATACTAAAATGAACATACTTAACTAAATATCTAATGCATCCTATATGCATAACACACCCTCAAATCTAAGGGATACATTGTCCTCAGTGCATGAATAGACAAGAATCATAAATGCAAAAACATATATATATAGAAAATGATATAACAAAAATAATGAATGCATGATGGAATGAAAAGAGAAACAAATGGCAAAAAAAATTTGAATGCTTGGAGTGAAATTTTTTTTACTTTAATTGGAGAGAGTGGATTTGTGCGCAGCATGCTTGTAGCGCGTCTTCTATTTCAATGAATGGATTGGCACATCTTCCTCTACATCATCAAATTTGGTGAGGTCATCAATAATCTTGTTTATCTCATGATCTTGTTTTGTCATTTATTCAGTTGATGGAGGTGGGACAGCAGCAAGGCCATCCGCAGGTGCGACATAAGTTGGGTTAGCTATTTCTTCGCCTTCATTATCAGAGGCAATAACAACTTATTCAGTTTTTTCATCCTACGCAGGTTCTTATGCTTCTTGTCCTTCAGCGATAGGGTGTATAGGTGCAGGGTTTGTCTCACCGGCCTTTGCTTCACCTTCCTCTTCATCTACATCTAAGTGCAATTCCTTTGGGAAGCTAGGAAATGAAAGCATAGGCCTAGTGAAATTCTTTTGCAGGGACCTTTTTATCGCAGCGTCTCTCCTTTCCATATAAGCCCAGAAAATGGCCATTTGTTCTTGTGCCTGAGCCAAGTTTGTAGCAATCCTTAGTTGTTGGGTCTCAAATAGTGTGAATCACCTTTGCAAATTTTCGAATGAAGTGAGCACTTGCTACTGAAAGACACTATTAGAGGTGAAGGGGGTTGTTGTAGCATAGGTTGGGGTAGAAGAGGTAGAAGTTGAACCAGGAGGTGGATGTCATGGCAAATCCTCCTCTAAAAAATTCGCAACAATTTGCTTCATAATGGCCCCTTCATTTGGAATAACATCTTCATTGGTCTGGACAGAGACATTCATATGCTGGCATAGCGCGGTGATGAGAGAGGGAAAATTAAGGCTCCCTACATTCTTCTGGGCATACTGGCGGACTTCTTTGAATATGATTTTTCCCACATCAGCAATATCCACTCATTAGAAATCGTGAAGTTATGAGTGGAAGGAATTAGGTGTGTTTTAAGGAAGTGGTACCAAACCCTAAAGTTGGATTTCAAAGGGGCCCTCTCCACAGTGTAACAATCCTGTCTTGACACCGTCCACTTAGTACTTGCTACACATAGGTCTTGAAGAACTTGATTCAGACCATCCATAGTGATTGTAGCGGTAAACTGAGTGTGTTCATCTTGAACATCAAATAGACCATACTGAGTATTGATGGACTATTCATCAAAGAGTACTAATTCTCCCTGCACATAAATAAAAGCATTGTTAGAAGAAGTAAGATGAGCATAGAACTCACGAACCAGCTTTGTCAAAACATCCTTTAGATGTAAATAGAAAACCTGCCATCCAAGTTGTTCTACTACAGAAGAAATAGACTCATCATATCACATAAAAGGCTCTTCTTGAAAAAAGAATCCTTTTTTCCAAGCAAAAAGGACGCTTGGAGATATTGTGCATATACCGGCCTATTGTTGTTTGGTTGAAAAATGTGCGTGGTGGCAAAGCAAATGGTTTCGGAGTAAAAATTTTGGCCATTAGGAGAAGGTAGAGCAAATGGTAGACAAAAAAAGGTGAAACTTGCAGGAGTAAAAGAAATACAAGTAAGTTTGGAGAAAAAGAAAACTTAGGTTAACTGTAAAAGAAGATGAAACGATTAAGGTAAAAGAAAAATAACACGGCGGTAAAGTAATGGGGTGATGTGGATGAGTGGATGAGCGGTAATGTTGGCTTGATTATGGTGTGATTGAAATTAGAGGGAAAAGGAAAAAATAAAAAAATATATTTGGAAAGCCAAATATTTGGGAAACAACCGCCGATGGGCCAAAGAGCAACGTAGGGCTTGAACCCTCTATTACCATAAAAAACGTAAATACCTGCAATACAAAATAAAATTTATTAACTCAAGTAAATGAAATAGCTAAGAGAAATTAAAAATCCGCAAAACTAAAAACAAAAAGAAATCATTGAGACGCTGAAGTTAAACATCTCGGAGATCAATGGACTGTTTATCTCAAGTCATAGGAGCACCCCCAATAATGCTTCAAGCATTGCCCATTGATTTTAAATATGAGCCCAGTCTTAACATCTTTAACATCCACAGCTCCATGAGGATATATGTGGGCTACTTCAAATGGTCCTGACTAGCAAGATTTTAATTTGCCCAGAAACAATTTGAGCCTAGAGTTGAATAACAACACCTGCTGTATGGGTTCAAATTGTCGTGGCATAATCCTTTTGTCATGCCAGTGCTTGGTCTTTTCTTTATACATTTGAGTGTTCTCGTATGACTGAGCTCAGAATTCATCAATTTCATTCAGCTCTAATAATTGTTCATGTTCAGTAGTGATCCAATCCATGTTTAGCTTTTTAATAGCCCAAAATGCTTTATGTTCCAGCTTGACAGGTAGATGGCAAGGCTTCCCATAAACCAACTTAAAAGGTGACATCCCCAATGGTGTTTTGAACGCAGTACGGTAAGCCCACAAAGCTTCATCCAGTCTGGATGACCAATCCAAAATCTGCTTAATTTCTCTATTAGAAACTTCAGCTTGGCCATTTTTTTGGGAATGATATGTCATGGAAATCTTATGTTTCACCCCATACCTATGCAAGGGATTAGCAATGAATTTGCAATCAAAATAAGAGCCTTCATCACTGATAAGTGCGCGAGGTGTACCAAATCTTGTAAAGATATTTTTCTGCAAGAACTTCATCACTAATTTGGCACCAGTAGTAGGGAGAGCTACAGCTTTAACCCACTTTGATACGTAGTCAACTGCCACAAGTATGTATAAATTTCCCTAGGATGGTGGAAATGGACCCATAAAGTCTAGTCCCATACATCAAACAACTTAATCTTCAGAATATTTTTGCAGTGGCATTTCATGCCTCCTAGAGAGGTTGCTCATCCTTTGACAATCGTTACATGCCTGGTAAAAGTCATGAGCATCTTTGAACATGCTCGGCCAATAAAAGACAGATTGGAGAACCTTAGCAGCAGTTCTCATACCTCCAAAATGTCCTCTGTAAGGAGCTGAATGACAATGTTGCAAAATGCTTTGAATTTTGTCATCAGAGACACATCTCCTAATTATTTGATCAGCACAATGCTTGAATAAGAAAGGCTCATACCAATAATAGTGTATGCCATCATGAAGAAATTTCCTCCTTCTTTGGCTATTGAGATCAGAGGGCATCAACTCACTTCCACTAAGAAATTCGCGATATTGGCATACCAAGGTAATGCCATGGCAACTAACAATTGCTCATTTGGGAAGTCTTCCTTAATGATTTGAATATTGCCATCTTCAAGTCCACCTTCTAAACTTAACAAGTGATTAGCCACTTGATTCTCAGTCCATTTTCTATCTCTAATTTCTAGATCAAATTCCTGCAGCAAAAGTATCCATCGGATCAACCTTGGCTTGGCATATTTCTTGGTCACCAAATACTTGATAGCAGAATGGTCTATATAAATTGTGACCTTGGTACTAACTAAATAAGATCTGAATTTATCAAACGCGAATACCACAACCAATAACTCTTTTTCAATGGTGGAGTAGTTGAGTTACGCGTCTGTCAGGGTCCTGCTTGCATAATATATAGCATGAAATACTTTGTTTTTCCTTTGTCCCAACACTACACCTACTGTAAAGTCACTGGCGTCACACATAAGTTCAAATGGCAGTGCCACTCCGATAGTATTACAATCGGTGCTGTCACCAATTGCTTCTTCAATTCTTCAAATGTTCACAGACAAGGTTCATCAAAATTGAAGGGTCTATTATGCTCTAACAAAGCACACAGAGGTTTGGATATCTTCGAGAAATCCTTAATAAATCTTCTATAAAATCCCGCGTGGCCTAAGAAACTCCTGATACCTTTTATATTGGTCGGAGGCAACAACTTTTTGATCACCTAAATTCTAACTTTGTCCACTATAATCCATTGCTGTGATATTTTATGTCCTAAAACAATGCCTTCACGAACCATGAAGTGCCATTTTTCCCAATATAAAACAAGATTATTTTCTTCACAGCGACAAAGAACCAATTCTAAGTTCTTCAAGCAGCTCTCGAAGGTACTGCCAAACGCAAAGAAATTATCCATGAAAACTTCCAGAAAGTTTTCCACCCTGTCCGAGAATATCGCCATCATGCAATGCTGAAATGTTGTTGGGGCATTACACAACCCAAATGGCATTCTTCTAAACATGAAAGTTCCATATGGACATGTGAAAATGGTCTTCTCTTAGTCACTGGGAGCTATGGCAATCTGGTTATACCCTGAATACCCATCCAAGAAACAACAGAAGGCTTTCCCAGCTAATTTATCCAACATTTCATCGATGAACGACAAGAGAAAATGGTCCTTCCTAGTTGCATTGTTAAGCTTGTGATAGTCCATGCATACTCTCCATCCCGTGACAGTACGAGTTGGTATGAGCTCATTGTTATCATTGCTAACTACTATGACACCTCCTTTCTTGGGTACACATTGTACAGGGCTTACCAATGAACTATCTTAATAGTGTCGAGCCACTTAAGGATCTCCTTCTTTTCAACTTTCTTAATGATTGGTTACAACCTTTTCTGTTGTTAGATAAAATTGTTATGGCGATCTTCCAACAAAATTTATGCATGCATATAGCAAGGCTGATTCCTTTGATGTTGGCAATTGTCCATTCCAACACCTTCTTGGATCTCCTCAGAACATCTAGCAACTTGACCTCTTGATTAGGTGTCAATTCTGCAAATATAACTACTGGTAGAGTGTTGTTGTCTCCCAAGCAGGCATACTTTAAATGCAGTGGCAAAGGTTTTAACTCTAGTGTAGGAGGTTCCTCTATAGAAAGTTTAAAAGGTTTAAAAGAACGATATGATAAATCCAAGGATTCAAACTTCTTACCTGGTCTATCCATCAATTGCTTAGTCTCCATGATTTCACCGAGTTCTACAAGTGTTTCTGCTTCACTTAGCTTAGATAGATCTTCTTCATCATCAAAATTGTCGTGACAAAATTTTGCAAACTTCTCCTCCACTACTGTTTCGATCAACACAATGTCGTGACACTACTCATTTTCATTGGCACATTTCAAGGCATCGAATACATTGAAAGTAATTTGTTGACCATTTACCCTCATTATTAACTCACTTTTTCGCACATCAATTAACATTCTACCTGTAGCAAGAAAAGGTCTTCCAAGAATTGTCAACACATCTTTGTCAGCCTCACATTCTAAAATAATAAAATTGGTTATAAAAATAAATTTATCTACTATTACCAGTACATCTTCAATTTTACCTTTCGGATGTGCGTAAGATCGACCAACTAGCTGCAGTGTGATTGTGGTGGGTTTGCCTTCCCAATTCCCAGCTTCCTAAAGGTAGACATAGGCATTAAATTTATACTTGCTCCTAAATCACATAATGCCTTACCAACATAATGATTTCTAATTGAACAAGGGATAGTAAAACTCCCTAAGTCCTTTAACTTTGGAGGCAATTTGTTTATCAGCATCATTGTGCACCCTTTAGCGAGAGCAACAGTTTCAAATTCCCCCAATCGTCGCTTCTTTGACAATATATCCTTCATGAATTTTACGTAATTGGGAATTTGCTCCAAAGCTTCCACCAATGGTATGTTGATATGGAGTTGCTTCAGGACATTCAAAAATCTCTTAAACTAAAAATCTTGCTTGGAATTCTAGAATCGCTGAGGAAAAGGTGGCCCCTTCCTTCAACCTGCTGATATTGTTTTGCTGTGGCATTCTGTTTGACCACATGATTTGATTCTGCTGTAACATTCTTTTGTTTGGCCTTTTCAGTTGTAGGTTGCTTTTCAGATGGTTCAGCGATCTGTCCTCGATTATGACTCGAATCTTCCTCTTCAGCAGTGGCATCTCTAACAACTTCATTCAGCTGAGTACCACTTCTAAGAGTGATGGCCTTACAATGCTCCTTCCCTTGTGATCTCGCATTCTCAGTATCACTTGGCAATGCTCCTTGAGGTCTCGAATTTAGAGCATTGGCGATTTGTCCCACTTTATTTTCCAAAGCTCTTAGGGATGCATCTTGACTCTAGATCACGGTGTCATTCTTGACCATGTATTCCTTCAGCAAAGTTTCAATAGATGAAGAAGATGATGCTTAATTTTGTTGAACATTCTGTCGCGGTATAGGCTGATTATAACCAGGTGGTGCACTTGTGGCATTCTATCTAATAACATTATTGGAATTTCCCACTTCTTGATTATTCCAGCTAAAGTTTTGGTGTTGCTTCCACATGGATTGTAGGTGTTGGAATAGGGATTATTATCACGGTTGAAATTGCTCATGTAATACATAGAGGCAGAGTTTCATGGACATTCATCAAACACATGATCTTCCCCACAATAGATACACGATAGTACGGCTGATTTCATCTCCTGAACTGCAGTTGGTCTCTTCATTATTTTGATCATGTTAGATAGAGATGATACTTGGGCTATTAACGAAGTGATTGCATCGAGCTCCACAGTGCCAGCAGCTCTCCTGCCAGTCCCAATTCTCCTGGTAGGATATTGATTATCATTGTTGGTTATCCTTTCCCAAATTTCATATGATTCATTATAGGATTTATCCAACAAGGTACCATTGGAAGAAGCATTAACTACCATCCTTGTATGCACATTTACCCTGTAACACCTCTTACCCGTAATCATTGTCGAAATAGGGTTACAAAGCATTACCGAACTTACAACACATTTAAACATACTTTTCTCATACGTTTAATCAATACAAACAATCATCATTCAATCACAATCAATATGTCCCTATTACAAGCCTACGAGGCCCTAAACATGCTTTAGGAGTGTTTCGGGACTAAACTGATAACTTAAGACACTTTCATGAACTTTGAATTTTTTTTCTCAAAACAGGGGACACACGCCCGTGTGGCTAGGCCGTGTGAACATTCGAAATGGGAGCACATGGCCGTGTCCCAGCCCGTCTCTTACCCCGTCTCTAAACAAGTGAGCTTACTGACTTGGGTCACACGGCCGACCACACGCCCGTGTGTATAGCCCATGTACCCTTCGTAGTGACCCACATGCCCGTATGTTAGGCCGTGTGCTAGGCCGTGCCAAAACTGTAGGGTATACTGAATTATGCCACACGGCGAATCACACGCCCGTGTGTGAGACCGTGTGGAGCATACTGACTTCATTTCAATTTCAACACCAGAGGACACACGGCCGTGTAACATGACCGTGTGTCATACACGGCTGAGACACACGCCAGTGTCTCTGCCAGTGTGGACAAAAATAGGCTATTTACCAAGCCAATTTGCCACTGACACTTATGCTCACCTAAACAACCAAAATGAGACCAATCCATAGTATAAATAAACATCCAATTTAGCCACAATCAAGGCTAATTCATACCATTTCCAATACTAGCAACCAACATGCTTATACCTCAAATTTTACTCGACCAAAACATACCAAAATACATATACCAATCAACTAGTTAAACCTTTACCTAACATATATAATTTTGTGCCAATTCACAAGCATGATGCCAATTCCACAAACCTCATAATATAGGTCATTCACATATCTATCCATGAACTCAAATATCAACCATATATGCACATATAAGCACATAACTAAATCCACCAAATTAAGCCAAATCTCATGGCTATATTTACAAACCAAAACATATACATTTACAAGCTATTACAAATGACCAAAACCATTATCAATCCATAATCAAAATGACTCAAAATACCTATACATGCCATATACTTAAAATACAAAAGTTCAAAGGTACCAAGTGATAGGTGGTAGTGGGAAACGATCTCCGACGATCCCTGAATCCGAGCTAGCTTCGATATCACTATAAAACACGGGAAAATGCACAAAGTAAGCTATAAATCTTAGTAAGCTCGTGTGAAATAACTTAATGCAATCACATAAATATAAATCATTAATTTGAATACATCAACATGTATCTTACATTAACTAACAAACCTTTCAAATACTCATTCACAAACTATATACTTTCATCATCCTTTTTTTTGATTCAATGGTAGAATAGTTTATACACATACCTGTACCATCCCGTACAAATCTCATACACTTTCTCGTCTTTCATTTACCCGTTGAACCATTCAGAATAGAAGTTGGATACTCAAGGGTCTCACACAATAAGTACCTATACTATGGCCCGAAGCAAAATCAAGGTAACTTATCCGAAATACTGATATCATGGCCCGAAGCCAAATCAGTCGATATGCATGGCCCGAAGCCAACTCACTGTATCCCCTAATGACATGTCACTAGTATCCTAAACTATTCCTAAGGTTCAACCGGGATTTCAAACTGTCGAATTATCGTCGAATCACTTCCAAACTAGTCCATAGTCACATAATCACAATTTATGCTATATCAAAGCATATAGAATACATTTGAAATAAAATTATAACATACGAACTTACCTCAGTTGCTAAAACGGCGAATCGAATCAACTATTCCGTAACTTTGTTCTTTCCCCGATCTAAGTCTGTATTTCTCCTTTCTTGATCTAAATATATTTAAAATTAACTTATTTTATCAACTATTTATTCAATTCAATCCAAATTATTCATTAGGTCTATTTTACACATTTGCCCCTAAACTATCACATTTTTCACAATTTAGTCCTTATTTCACAAAATCACAAATTAATGAAATTCAACAAAAACTCATGCTTGCCGAATTACTATTATGCCCCTAGTAGCCCATATTTTTCAATTATTTCACATTTTAACCACTAACTTTACACATTTCTCAATTTAATCCCTATTTTGCATTTTCACTAAAAATCACTTAACAAAACTTGTATATCTATCAACAAGCATTCATAATCTATGAAGAAACTTCAAAATACACATGTATTCATCAATGGAATCATTCAAAATCTTTAATAGTTTTGCAAAATAGTCCCTAGGCTAGCTAGTACTAGTTGCAACGATCACAAAAACATAGAAATCATTAAAAACCGAGCAAAAACGGACTTACAATTTAGTATCAAAGTGACCGAAACTTTCAAGCCCTAAAATGGCTTTTCTCCATGCTTCATTCGGCTACGGTAAAGATGATAGCCTTTAATTATTAGTTTGTTTTATTTATTTTATGTTATTTACCAAATTACAATTATACCCTTAATGAAAAACCATTTAAAACATTCATTTAATGTCAAAATATGTCCACTCATGTGTCAAATGGTCAAATTACAACATAAGGACCTCTAAATTAAGATTCCATAGCTATTGAATACCTTTAGCTAATGAAACTCCACTTTTACACCTTACGCGATTTAGTCCTTTTTATCAAATTGACCAATCAAACGATAAAATTTCTTAACGAAATTCTCACACGATCACTCTATCATACTGTAAACATTATAATAATAATAAAATAAATATTTTGACCTCAGATTTATAGTCCCGAAACCACTATTTTAATATGAGCAAAAATGGGCTGTTACAACTCTCCCCCCTTAGGGATTTTCGTCCCCGAAAATTTCACCAGTGAATAGGTTAGGGTACTGTTTTCTCATAGCTTCCTCGGGCTCCCACGTAGCCTCTTCAACACCGTGTCATTGCCAAAGTACTTTCACGAGAGCTATGCTTTTATTTCTCAACTCTTTGATCTCTCGAGCCAAAATTCTGGTTAGTTCTTCGTTGTACGTCATATCAGGCTGAATCTCAATCTCTAACAGAGAAATCACATGTATGGGATCCGATCGATATCGACACAACATCGACACATGAAAAACATTGTGTATTTTCTCTAACACAATCGGTAAAGCTAGCCGATATGCCACTGGACCTATTCTTTCAATGATCTCATACGGCCCGATGAATCTCGGACTCAATTTGCCTTTACGATCGAAATGAAGTATTTTCTTCCACGGAGATACTTTCAAAAAATACTTTGTCACCGATTTGAAATTCTATATCTTTTCGTTTCAAATCCGCGTACGATTTCTGACGATCTGAAGCTGCTTTCAAATAGTCGCGAATTACTTTCACTTTCTCTTCAGTTTCTCTAACCAAATCAACCCCGTGAATCTGTTTCTCGCTAAGCTCGGTCCAATACAATGGAGTTCAGTATTTATGACCATCCAAAGCTTTGTACGGTGCGATTTTTATACTTTATTAAAAGTTGTTATTATACGCAAATTCAACCAATGGCAAATATTTCTCCCAATTACCTTCGAACTCTAAAACACAACATCTGAGCATATCTTCGAGAATCTGAATTATTCTCTCAGACTGATCGTCAGTTTGCGGATGAAAAGCTGTACTAAAATTCAACTTCGTACCCAGAGCTTCTTGCAATTTCTTCCAAAACCGCGACGTAAACCTCGGATCTCTATCCGAAATAATCAAAACTGGCACCCCATGCAATCTAACGATCTCAGCAATGTACAATCAGCTAATTTGTTGAGTGAATAATCAGTACGTACCAGAATGAAATGTGTTGATTTCGTTAATCGATCAACGACAACCCAAATAGCATCTTTCTTTTTCAGAGTCAAAGGCAATCCTAATATAAAATCCATTATAACTCTGTCCCATTTCCACTCTGGTATCATCACAGGCTGAAGCAAACCCGATGGCACTTGATGTTCAGTTTTAACTTGCTGACACACTAAACATTTCACTACAAATTCAGAAATGTCTCATTTCATACCTGACCACCAATACAATTCTTTCAAATCATTGTACATTTTAGTACTTCCAGGATGTACAGATAAACAACCACTATGTACCTCGTGTAAAATTTTCTGAATCAACTCTGGATTTTTCGGTACACAGATTCTATCTCGGAACATCAAACAATCATCGGATCTGATTTGGTACTCTAAATCACTAGTCGACTCGCATTGCATTCTTTTAGCTTGCATTCACTATCACATTTCTGAGCTTCGTAAATTTGTTGAAGAAAAACTGGTTTAGCTTTTAATTCAGCTAGAATCGAACTATCATCAAATAATGTCAACTGTGTATTAATTGCTCTCAAGGAAAACAACGATTTTCTACTTAAAGCATCTGCGACTACATTCGCTTTCCCCGGGTGATAATCAATCACTAACTCGTAATCTTTTAGTAGCTCGAGCCATCTCCGTTGTCGCAAATTCAAATCTTTCTGAGTCATAATATACTTTAAGCTTTTATGATTGGTAAAGATGTGGCATTTTTCACCGTACAAATGATGACGCCAAATTTTCAATGTAAAAACTATAGCAGCCAACTCTAAATCATGAGTCGGATAGTTCTTTTCATGCGGCTTCAATTGTCTGGAAGCATAAACTATCACTTTTCCCTCTTGCATCAACATGCAACCCATACCGTTCAATGACGCGTCGCTGTAAATCACAAATTCTTTACCCGACTCAGGTTGAACCAACACTGGTGCCTCAGTTAACAATGCTTTCAATTGATCGAAACTTTGTTGACATTTCTCAGACCATTCAAACTTAACATCTTTCTGTAGCAGTCTGGTCATTGGTGTAGCAATCATCGAGAATCCTTTTACAAAACGTTGATAGTAACTAGCCAATCCTAGAAAGCTTCTGACCTCGAATACATTTTTAGGTGGTTTTCAGTTAATAACTGCAGAAATCTTGCTCGGATCAACTCGAATGCCATTCGCTGAAACTATATGTCCCAAAAATCTGACTTCCCGGAGCCAAAACTCACATTTGCTGAATTTAGCATACAGTTGCTTATCTCTCAAGGTCTGCAACACAATCTTCAAATGCTTGGCATGCTCAGACTCATCTCGTGAATAGATCAGAATGTCATCAATGAACACAATAATAAATCTGCTTAAATATGGTCTAAAGATCCGATTTATCAAATCCATAAAAATGGCAGGAGCATTAGTTAGTCCAAAAGACATAACAAGAAATTTATAATATCCGTACCTCGTTCTGAATGCAGTTTTCGGTACATCTGAGTCTTTAACTCACAACTGATAATAGCCAGATCTCAAGTCAATCTTTGAAAACACTGTTGCACCATTCAACTGACCAAACAAATCGTCTATTCTCGGCAACGGATACTTATTCTTTATCGTAACCTTGTTGAGCTAACGATAATCAATACACATTCTCATGAATCCGTCTTTCTTCTTAATAAACAATACTAGAGCACCCTAGGGCGAAAAACTCGGTCGTGCAAAACCTCTATCTGTTAACTCTTGCAACTGAGCTTTCAACTCTTTAAACTCTATCGGAGCCATTCTATACGGAGTTATAGATATCGGTGAAGTTCTCGGTACTAACTCAATAGCAAACTCAACCTCTCTGACCAGTGGCAACCTAGGAAATTCTTCTGGAAATACATCCGAATATTCACAAACTACAGGCACTGATTCAATCTTCTTTTCAGATACTTTGGTATCTAAAACATATGCTAGATACGCATCGCAACCTTTTCTCACATATCTCTGAGCCGACATCGACGAAATCACTATAGGCAACCCACTCGACTCATTAGATTCAATCCGAAAAATTTTATTATTTTGACATTTCAATTCTATAATCTTTCGTCTACAGTTCACAACGGCATTATGTAAAGTCAACCAATCCATACCCAGAATCACATCGAACTCATCAAATGGTAAAAGCAACAAGTCAGCCGGAAAACCGTAACCCTGGGTCGTTAAAGGACAATTCTTGCATATTTTGTCAACTAAAACATACTTGCCTAAGGGGTTAGATACTTTAATTACAAATTCTGTAGACTCAACTGGCAATTTCTTGCTATATACTAAATTCTCACAAACATACGAGTGTGTCGATCCAGGATCAATTAAATCAATCACTTTAGTATCATAAAGAGAAAATATACCGGTAATAAAATCTGGGGACGACGCTTTTTTGCGAGATCGAATATCATAGGCTCTAGCAGGTGCTCTGACCTCGGATCTCACAGCTAAGTCCCTAGTCATACCTCTACCACTAGATACATTCCCTGTATTTCTCGGTGGTCTCCCTCTCATAGTCGTATTGCTAGATCTTACATTCTAAACTTTTTCTTTCTTGGATAACTCTGGGCAGTCTCGAATAAAGTGATCTGGTGAACCACATTTGAAGCAAGCTTTACTACTCTTATTCCAACATTTTCCAAAATGTCGTATCCCACACTGTTGACACTCGGGTTTGTTATTTCTCACGCTGCCAACACTCAAGACAGAAGTAGCTTGAGCTTTAGAATTCTCATGTTGATTTCCACGATCTCTATTCTGGTATCCCACTGATGCATTCGATCGACTAAATGAATCTCGAGATTTCTTTGATGAAGAATGATAAGGTTTATTTATTGATCTCTTCTTCGAATCTCTAGCCTCTGAATCAGCTTTCCTCTTTTCTCGGCTAAAATCCTCGGCTTTGCAAGCCCGATCAACTAACACGATGAATTCTTTTAAATCTAATATCCCGACCAGAAGCTTAATATCCTCATTCAACCCGTCAACAAACCGTTTGCACATAATCTCTTCAGTAGAAACATACTTCCGAGCATACTTGCTCAACCGTACAAATTCTCTTTCATATTCGGTTACAGTCATGCAGCTTTGTTTCAATTCTAAAAACTCTTTATGCTTTTGAACTAGAAACCGTTGACTGATGTATTTCTTTCGAAACTCGGTCTGAAAGAACTCCCAAGTGACTCTCTCTCTCGGCACCACTGATACTAATGTATTCCACCACTGATACGCGGTGTCTCTCAGAAGTGATATAGCACATTTTAAACATTCAGCCGGTGTGTAAGAAAGCTCATCAAACACTCGAATCATATTTTCAAGCTAAAACTCAGCTCTCTCAGGATCATCATCAACATTAGCTCTGAACTCTTCAGCCCCGTGTTTACGGATCTTATCAACTGGAGGTTTATTCACTATTAAAAGCTCGACTCCTTGAGGAGCTACGAAAATCGGTTGGGGATTAGGAGGGGGTGGAGGTTGTTGAGCAGCCGAGTTCGTTCGAATATATTGAGTGAACCACTCGTTCATCATTTGGAAGAAGGTTCTTTAGCCTCTCCTCCCTGGATGTCCGTTATGGGTTTAGAATCAGACGGCACTGTCCCTTGAGCGGGAGCTGGCGCATTACTTTCAACCTCATCAGCTATAGCTCGATTGGGATCCATTTGCTATATAAAAACACATTTTAAAATGTCAGGAGTCATCACACTATCACAGTTAATATATGGCATGTATAGCTAGACTCTCACACATGCTATGTTAGCCCTAGAATCGACTAAATTATAGCTCTGATACCAATAAATGTAACACCCTCACTCGTATTCATTGACGGAATAGGGTTACGGAGCATTATCGAACTTACAACACATTTAAACATACTTTTCCCATACATTTAATCAATACAAACAATCATCAATCAATCTCAATCAATATGTCCCTATTACGAGCCTGCGAGGACCTAAACATGCTTTAGGAGTGTTTCAGGACTAAACCGATAACTTAAGAAACTTTCACGAACTTTGAAATTTTTTTCTCAAAACAGGGGATACACACCCGTGTGGTCAGGCCGTGTATCTCACACGACCACCAGACACGCCCGTGTCACAGGCTGTGTGAACATTCAAAATGGGAGCACATGACTGTGTCCCAACCCGTCTCTTACCCCGATTCCAAACAAGTGATCTTACTGACTTGGGTCACACGGCTGATCACATGCCCGTGTGTCTAGCCCGTGTACCCTTCGTAGTGACCACACACGCCCGTGTGCCAGGCCGTGTGCTAGGCCGTGCCAAACCTGTAGGGTATACTGACTTATGCCACACGACCAATCACACGCCCGTGTGTGAGACCGTGTAGAGCATACTGACTTCATTTCAATTTCAACACCAGGGGACACACGGCCATGTAACATGACCGTGTGTCACACACGGCTGAGACACACGCCTGTGCCTCTGCCCGTGTGGACAAAAATAGGCTATTTACCAAGTCAATTTGCCACCCACACTTATGCTTACCTAAACAACCAAAATGAGACCAATCCATAGTATAAATAAACATCCAATTTAGCCACAATCAAGGCTCATTCATACCATTTCCAATACTAGCAACCAACATGCTTATACCTCAAATTTTACTCAACCAAAACATACCAAAATACATATACCAATCAACTAGTTAAACCTTTACCTAACATACATCATTGTGTACCAATTCACAAGCATGATGCCAATTCCACAAACCTCATAATATAGGTCATTCACATATCCATCCATGAACTCAAATATCAACCATATATGCACATATAAGCACATAACTAAATCCACCAAATTAAGCCAAATCTCATGGCTATATTTACAAACCAAAATATATACATTTACAAGCTATTACAAATGACCAAAACCATTATCAATCCATAATCAAAATGACTCAAAATACCTATACATGCCATATACTTAAAATACCAAAGTTCAAAGGTACCAAGTGATAGGTGGTAGTGTGAAACGATCTCCGACGATCCCTGAATTCGAGCTAGCTTCGATATCACTATAAAACACGAGAAAATGCATAAAGTAAGCTATAAAGCTTAGTAAGCTCGTATGAAATAACTTAATGCAATCACACAAATATAAATCATTAATTTGAATACATCACCATGTATCTTACATTAACTAACAAACCTTTCAAATACTCATTCACAAACTATATACTTTCATCATCATTTCTTTAATTCAATGGTAGAATAGTTTATACACATACCTGTACCATCCCGTACAAATCTCATACACTTTCTTGTCTTTCATTTACCCGTTGAACCATTCAGAATAGAAGTTGGATACTCAAGGGTCTCACACGATAAGTACCTATACCATGGCCCGAAGCCAAATCAAGGTAACTTATCTGAAATACTGATATCATGGCCCGAAGCTAAATCAGCCGATATGCATGGCCCGAAGCCAAATCAATTTATCTCGCACACAAAGTGCTATATCATGGCCCGAAGCCAACTCACTGTATCCCCTAATGACATGTCACTAGTATCCTAAACTATTCCTAAGGTTCAACCGGGATTTCGAACTGTCGAATTATCGTCGAATTACTTCCAAACTTGTCCATAGTCAAATAATCGTAATTTATGCTATATCAAAGCATATAGAATACATTTGAAATAAAATTATAACATACGAACTTACCTCAGTTGCTAAAATGGCGAATCGAATCAACTATTCCGTAACTTTGTTCTTTCCCCGAACTAAGTCTGTATTTCTCCTTTCTTGATCTAAATATATTCAAAATTAACTTATTTTATCAACTATTTATTCAATTCAATCCAAAAAATACATTAGGGCTATTTTACACATTTGCCCCTAAACTTTCACATTTTTCACAATTTAGTCCTTATTTCACAAAATCACAAATTAATGAAATTCAACATAAATCCATGCTAGCCGAATTACTATTATGCCCCTAGCAGCCCATATTTTTCATTTATTTCACATTTTAACCACTAACTTTACACATTTCTCAATTTAATCCCTATTTTGCATTTTCACTAAAAATCACTTAACAAAACTTGTATATCTATCAACAAGCATTCATAATCTATGAAGAAACTTCAAAATACACATGTATTAATCAATGGAATCATTCAAAATATTTAACAAGTTTTCAAAATAGTCCCTGGGCTAGCTAGTACTAGTTGCAACGATCACAAAAATATAGAAATCATTAAAAATCGAGCAAAAACAGACTTACAATTGAGTATCAAAGTGACCGAAACTTTCAAGCCCTAAAATGGCTTTTCTCCATGCTTCATTCAGCTATGGTAAAGATGATAGCCTTTAATTATTAGTTTGTTTTATTTATTTTATGTTATTTACCAAATTACAATTATACCCTTAATGAAAAACCATTTAAAACATTCATTTAATGTCCAAATATGTCCACTCATGTGTCAAATGGTCAAATTACAACATAAGGACCTCTAAATTAAGATTCCATAGCTATTGAATACCTTTAGCTAATGGAACTCCACTTTTACACATTACTCGATTTAGTCCTTTTTATCAAATTGACCAATCAAACGATAAAATTTCTTAATGAAATTTCACATCATCATTCAATCATGCTGTAAACATTAAAATAATAATAAAATAAATACTTTGACCTCGAATTTGTGGTCCCAAAACCACTGTTCCAATTTGACCAAAAACGGGCTATTACATAACCCATTATAAAACATTTACATCTGTGTCCAGTGCTGGATTCCATGCATTGAACATTTCCAAAGCAATTCCTTAAATCTTTCCCAAGCTTCATACAACATCTCATCTTTTGATTGCCGAAAAGATGTGATGTCATTACTAAGCTTGGCATTCATATTAGGTGGATTATACCGTAGCAAAAACCTTTGGCAAAGATCATTCCAAGATGCCACCGTCGCTGACGGAAAAGCATTCAACCATCATCTGACACAACCTCTCAATGAATATGGAAATAGTTTAAGTCGCAGGGAGTCTTCAGGAACACCCTATTGCATTAACGAATAACAGACTTTTAGGAAAAGTCTTAAATGCAGTCATGGATCTTCAGTAGGCAACCCACTGAACTGTCCTACCGTTTGTAACATCTGAAACATTACCGATTTTTGAGCTTGAATAGGTGGTCTGACTATCACTGGGTTTAAATAATCCAGAATTGGTACTATATGCTCACGAATGAGCCTGTCTCAGTCATCTATCACATGAGGAATAAGCATGTCAACATCCTGGCCATTCAGATGCAATGGATCTTCCATACCTGGATCATTTCGGATCCTAGCCATATCGCGCAGTTCTCTTCTCCTTCTTCGTAAAGTTCTCTCAATCTCTGGGTCAAGAGGATATTCTTCGTTAACAGGAATGCCTCTTCTCATACACTGATGGCAATCCTGGAAAAATTAAAGACAGCTAAGTTAGATGAAACTAATGGAATTAGATAAGCAGTAACAAAACCAAATTTCACCAAATTGTCGATCCCCGGCAACGGCGTCAAAAACTTGTCACGTGTGAATATAGTATTCAAATGTGCAAGTATACACGTCGAATCCAGCAATATAATGATAAGTAACATCGTCTCCACAGGGATCGAATAAGATTAATCTGATTAAGTTGTTGTTATGGAGTATGTGAATTATGTTAAGCTAAAACAATGATAGAAATGCAATGGTAATCAAAATAATGATGATGTGCGTAATATGTAAACAAACAAATATTTAAAAATATGTTATGGAAAATATACCAAGACAAAAGTGAGAGGGTTTACGCTGTTGAATGGGAAGCCTGGGATTACTAGGAATCTACCCTTATAAACTAATAATGTCTCGGCAAATTCTTAATCAACTTACTGCTCAGAATGGATTTGAAATGGTCTACTTCTTTTGAGAGCAAGACCTTAGGATACCTCACCTAAGGATATATATGTCTATAGACCTCATATGAGAATCCCAGTACTGATTACTCATCACTTTGCACGAACGTTGCTCTATGTCTAGAGACTGTTATAGGCATTCTATCGAACATCCACTCGTATCAATCAATTGTGGTCTAACTAACCTAACCTTTTCAGAATTAGATTATGTTTATAATCATAATGTGCATTCATCTATGTCTAGAGATTTCATGCATGCAATTCGAAAGAACAAATTGAATGAAACATTAAAATAGATCAAATCCAAGCTTCAACATTAATGGAAAATTCAAGTATCATCCAGTAATTCCAACCCAATGAGATTTAACTCATGGGTTGGTTAATCAAATCAGAATTCAAAATATCATTCAACATCTTTAACAATTAATTTCGCAAAGAAGTAATTTTAATGAAATAAAGGAAGAACTTTAGGAAGCTTTCCCCAATCCAGCCCTCAACTCCTGTGAAGAAATGTCTTGCAAAGACTAGGCTGACTGCATTTTTCTTCTCCCTCGTGTTCTGCTCTACTGCTCAGACTCTACTGCTACCCTCTATTTCCACCTTAAGATCTTTCCTCTGAGAAAGGCTTCTCCCCCCCCCCCCTTTTCTCTCTCATTTTTTCCTCACTTTTTATAGGGTAGATCCCCTTTTCAGCACACAATTTTTTCTCCCTCTTTTTCAAGTAGATCTTTCTAGTATAAGTACAGCTGGCTGAGAGTGGCACGAATTGAATGCTAACTCAATGTTTTCCTGGAATTGCCATGGCATTAATGTTGACAATCCGTTCAACATTTTTCCATAACAAAAATTCACTCCTTCATTTCTTTTCCTCATTCTACACCTGCCATTCAAACACAAACAAATCCTTTCCACCCACAAGTAAAAGTAACATAATAACATTTAAGCACAATCCAAGCTCATGATGCAATGTTCTAAAAATACTAATATAATATCTTAAAATGCAAATACATCTACTTAAATACAAACAATTAACCAAGTTTAGAGACTTGAAATATAACTCTTTTCAAGAGTTATCAACGACATGTACCTAGGTCTAGACAATTAGAGAGTCATGTATGATATGTTTAATTGAAGAGATTGTTGGTTAAGCATGATGAAATTAAAAGTCTAAATATTAAGTATGTTATGTATGTAAATGATTAGTTGCTTGTTTGTCAACTATGTTAACTTGATGTTTAAGTTTGGTAACTAATGAACATGGTTGAGTCCATGATGTTTAGTTGAGTTTGTATGAGTGTAAATAGTGATTGAAACTTGATTTTTAAGTACTACAAATCTTGGTTTTGATATGTTAATGTTTTTGGTCAAATTAAGTGAGTTTTGAGTCTAGACAAACTTGTATAGGTATAAGGGGTCACTTGTATTGGTACAAGTCAAAGAGTATATCCAATGCTACAATAACTTGTACCGATAAAAGTAAAGCAGACTAGGATCTTTCCCCTATTTTGTGCTATTTTGACCCTCGGGGATCCTTACTCGGTCCCGAACACTTCTGATTACCTAGAAACCAAACTTAAAGTGTTTTAAATGGATTTTAAAGATCTATAAATGATTTTAAAATATTTCTAAAATATTTATTAAAATATTTTAGAAGTTTCTTTCTTGACTTAATTATTGATGAACAATGTTCAAGTTTCTCCGGTAACATGTTGTGACATCGACATCTCGCACTCAGATTTGACAACCAAGTCGAGTGCGAGGTGTTATATAGATGAAAGTTTGGCCATTTGATAGGTCTAGCTAAAGGTGATGATGTTCAAATATTTTCAAAGTTTAATTTATCAAGCTTTTTTCCCTTTAAGGCAAAACTGATATTTTATAAGATAATATTTATGTTTTACTTTCTAATACAATAATCAAACAGAGTAAAATATTCTTATTATATGCTTTCCAATTTATCTATCAAATATTAAAATATTTATTAGTTAGGTTTTTTTATACAATATTAGGGTGAAAAATGAGAGTGACAAGATTTGAACCCGAGCCAACTAAGTGTCTAATAAAAATTTTAACTATTCTTCATACAAGTTATTAGACAAGTTAGTACACTAGTAACCAAATGAGACATTAAAGTGATAATTAAACTCAAGTTAAGTTTCGAGTCTAGATTTGTATTTCATTATCAGTATTAGTTGGCCAAAATAAGAATAATATTAATTAAGTACAAATCATAGGTACTGAAAAATTAAGTGTTGAAAAATTAAATATTGAATTTAGGTTATAAAATATGTTTAGTATGATTATTTAATAAATGTAAATTTTAAATTATAAAAATTTTTATTTTACATTTTTTCCTTTTTTTAAAAAAATATTTCATTTTATCTAAAGAATGTCAAAATTTAATCATAAATTTTTAAAATATAATATAATGTTAAAAGAAATAAAGTAAAATGAAATAAATTGAAAGTGTTATTTAATAATGATGGTAATTATAGTGAGAACTTTTAAAGTGAAAATAATGAGAACCAAAATTAGTTGACTAATTTTATTCTAAAAATTTTGAGATTTTTTTGGTAACTTATAAATTTTTATGCTTGAAATTCTTTTGAGTACTTGAAATCAACAAAAAAATCTCAAAATTTTAAAATAAAATGATCGGCCAATTCTTTCAATGAAGAAAACAAATACCTAACACTCACATTGATTAATCTTATAATAACCCTAATCTTTTAATTTTCATTCCATTTTTTTTCTAAAAAAATGAAATTAAATTTGAAAGTAAAGATTTTTTTTTTTTTTACTTCAATTACAGTGAAGAGAAAAAAAAAACCTTGTTGGTTCCATTTTAATAAGCTAAAATAAATATAAAATCTAAAGTTAAAAAAAAAAAAAGTTATTTTCAGTTAAGGATATTTTGATTCCCATATTTGATAAGTTGGTCTTATTCATTAATTATTTTTCAGACCTTTTAAGAAACCAATGTAATCATGTGGTTTCTATTACTAAAACATGATAAACAAAAATTTTATCATGTGGTTTCTATTAAGGATTTTCAAATGTATGTAAAAAATTAAAACACTATAGTAATAATATTTTTCATATATATAAAATTTCAAATCTATCTAATATACTCAAAATTTGATAAGCATAATCTAAGTTTACAGAACATAAAATAAAACTATTGAATTGTTAAAATAAAAATTATATACAAGTGTGTAAACCTTTTTCTTTTTTTTGAGTTAGTGTAAAACTATTTTTTTACATTAATCCATTAATTTATAGACAAATGTACAATAATCCATTAATTTCTCATTCTATCTAATGATGAAACAAGAACAACCAAAAACTCTTAAGCAATGAAAATATAATTTCCATTTTTATATGGACGAACTCAGGCAGGGACAAGAAGAATCAACTCAATATTCAACATGCCATTGGAAATGGAAAACAAAAAGCTAACAACTTATCTGAGTGCTGCTATTCTTCGTGATTTACTCTCCTATGTACATAAGCGGGAAGTGCCGATAAATATATCCAGAAATGAGTGTTCATCATAAGTGCTCGTTTCCTTTCAATATGTTGTATTTGCAGAGGGGGCATGTCGCATTCGTCTTGAGCCATCTCAAGATGCATGTTGAATGAAAATGGTGGTTGCAAGGGAGAGAATGGAGGTCAACACCATCTTCGTATGAGCTTAGACATATACAACACTCCTACAAAAGGAAGAAAAAGGAGAATGTTAGTAAAGCAATCATTCAAAAGAGTTTTAGTTCAGCAGATACTAAAATGTCGACGAACTCGTTTGCCAAAAGAAAACAAGAACATTGAATGCATCACTTGTCCTTCCGGTTGCCCAGGGATGGGGAAGTAAGGCCAGAATCAAGAAAAGTAGATAAAATTCAAAGGCTAGTTCCCAGTAAATGACTGTGCCTCTCTCAGCATTTGAGATTGGCATAACCGGACACGTTCATAATGGCAGCATGCACAGATTTGTCATCTATCATTCTAGCAATAGTCAGATTTATGCATCAAGACAGCAGAAATCTAAGTTGCTCCGGCTCTTTATTTTTCTTGAAGCATTCGTGTCTATTGCATATAGAGATAAGAGTATAGGGATATGATCCTCCTTTTCCAAATGCACGGAAACCTTGGAAAAATTTGAACACACGACTACTCAACACATACCCATGTCTGACACTCACACCTGAGTTTTAGTGGATTGAATCCTATGTTACTAGGAGTTCAGTATATGTTAGATACAAAGTATTTGTCCTACACAGTTATGTTTAACTTTAGTTTTTTAAGTATTTGAAGGATCTTTGAAAGCTCATATCTCCATATCCATATGGATGCTTTAAGAAAATCGAAGAATTGAAACAACATAGATTTCAAACTAATACCAGAACAATGCAAATCTATGATAAAGTTGTAACTTACAGCATCCTCTGGTAAGAGTAAGTGCTCATTTGCCAAATATCCACCGCTCATTTCTACAGGAACCATTTTCCCTGCCCCCACACATGGCCTTTCGCCGTTGTTTATAATCTGAAATCGATATTTCATCAGGACACTCAGATCTGCTTCTGCTGCACCTTCCTAATCAATAGCACAAGAAATAAAACATATGATTTAGCTATTAACGATTTATTCAATGTGTGCGTGTCTGTGTGTGGGCGTTTTTAAGTACCTGTTTGGCAACAGCATAAAGAATTGCGACGATGCAGGGTAAGCAGCAGCAGAGAGCGATCCCGATCAAACATGCTAAAACAACACAAATGACTGCAAAGAACACATCGAATGCCAGAAAAACCACAACCAACCTGCACATATATCACACAATTAAATATCCTAAAGTCTTTCTCTCCAACTCTTGATTTCTCTCAAAGTATCAAATGCGGAGAAATAAATTGCTTACAGGTTGGTAAAAAGACATACCAGTATAAACGTGGAGCATTTTGCAGAAGGATATCACCACCAGAAACAACCCAATAGAAGCCTACTATACACCAAAGAAACGATACCATTGTGTTCAAGGATTCACATCGTTTAGCTACACTGTCAATTCATTAGCAAATCCGTGTGAGAATAATATAGTTTAATCACCCTAAATTTCAATTTCTAGACATAATATAGCTCCAATGTAAAGAAAATGCAACGCTTTCATGAAAATAAATTTAAAAAAAAAATGACCTAGATTGATTTGAACCAAAAAGAATCATTTCAATTCCATCTTCTTCATCTTCACTATCATTAACATGTTCGGCAGCAGCGTCTCCTCTCTCCTCATCGACGGCAGATGTTGTTCTTGTGTTGTTCCACCTATACTCCCACCACACAAAAACAACATGCAGCATGCACAGCAAAGCGTAGCCGCAAACCCACAGCCTAATAGGAGTATTCGGTTTCTCATCCATCGTAGACGGTAACATCACCACCGACAACGCCACGAACGCCGCGTTCCACATCATGTCCAGCGCCACGACCGACTTCGAGTACCCGCAGCCCACTCTCTGCTCCTCCTGCTCACGAGCCGCCGTCTCCCTCGCGAGCACCGGCCCTCCACGCCGCCGACCCGGCATTGCAAGCTGAGCGGTGGAAGCAGCATCCGAGTGGCGGGGGCTGAGGAGTGGAGCGTGAGGATCAGACGGGGCGGCGGCGGGAGTTGCTGGTGTCTCGGTTGAGTACGTGGAAGACATGTGGGAATTTGATTTCGAGGATTCTAAATTCTGCTGGGGTTGAAAGAAGGGGAAAGTAATGGAAAATCATTTATAGAAATGGGAAGGGAATGTTTGAATGAAAGAGGTGACTGCTTAGAAAGAGATTCTGTTTGGTTTGGTTTTCGATGGTTGAAACTTGAAAGAGGGTATTACTGTCAGTTCGTTTTCTGTTCTTTTTGGTATTCTTTTCTAATCCCAATTGTTTTTAATTCTTCATTGTACAAGTGTTCTTATAATTTTTTGGATAACCGTATAACCATTTTGGATTGCAACCACAATATTACAATCCTTCAGCTGTAAATTCAATATTCAGAAAGTTTGTTTGGATAATACTGCGAATTCAGCTGTCTGAACTAATTCCTTTTCTTTTTTTTTTTACTTACTAAAACATCAACTTTGATTCTCATGCTTGAATTTAAATTCAATTATTTTATACTCTAACACATTATCAACCAAATCCTTTAATTATTAAAATTATTTAATTTAACTCTTAAATCTCGTATCAAATCTTATATGATATAATTTAAAATAAAAATTTTAAAGCAAAATAAAATGTTACCTCGTGACTTTTAACAATAAAAAACTAAAACTAAAAATAAAAATAAAAAGAAAGAGATATTGAGTGATAAAGCTTTTGTATAATATTCAATTTTCTTTGAACTTTTCATTTTAACTTATATTAATTATTTTGGTAATTGGAGGGCTCTATTGATATTATCTCGATAGTTTAGGGATATAATTAGAATATTTTAGAATTTGGAGATCAATTTAGAATGAAGGTTATAGTTTACGGATGTATGGTACAATTAACTCATATAACATATACATAAATTAATATGAGAGCAACTTTGGTGAAAATACTATAGAGGACTTTGTATTAGGAGTTGGGTTTTATTTTGTCTCCTCTACTCAAAAAATGAGTAAATTAATCCTTAGATCAAAGAGCGAATTGGTCATTTTGTTAAAATTTTCATCCATTTCTACTGTTAAAAATTGGTTTCTATGAGTCAACATGATGGCACACCGTGTGTAAATGTCTGGTTATTCTGTCAGTCATGTCAATTTTTAACTGTAAAAATAAATAAAATTAATTTTTAATAGAAATAACCATTTTACTATTTAATCTAATATACGAGAACTAATTTACATATTTTTTAATAAAAAGATAAAATGCAATTTAACTTTTAGTTTAAATATCCATCATTCATTTAGCAAACAATTTTAAAAAAGATATTGCAGCTGCCCTACTCAAGGGCCAATTTACCAGTAAATGCCATTTTTTTAAAAAAATTACGAAAATTGACCTATTATTTAATTATTTATCGGAATGGGCCATTTTCTCCGAAAGCGCGTCCACGTCAGCGCGATGTCAGGGTACGTGGCAGGAAAACGCATCCCTGGGGGAGCGTTTTTGCCACATCGATGAAATCGCGCGTCCTTGAGGCGCGCTTTCTGATGTGGCAAAAACGCTCCCCCAGGGATGCGTTTTGCCCGTTTTTTCCTACCCCAACGGCTATTTTTTTTTTGACCGTTTGGCCTCCAACGGTCAAAAAAAAAATTTATAAAAGCCCCCTTTCAATTTTTTCACACAAAAGTCCTTTTACAATTTCTACAATTTCTCTCAACTTTCTCTCAACTTTCTCTCAAATTTCTCTCAAATTCCTCTCAAACTCCTCTCAAATTTCACAAAAGTCCTTTAATTTTTACAAAAAAGCCCTGTTTAAAAGTTTTTTTGAATTAGTTTTTATTTAAATTAAGAAATATTCGATCGTGTTAGCAATGGCCGGAGAATTAATTCGTCTCGATAATAAACACATCTCCGTCGATCAAATGACAATGGTAAGTTATAATTTTAATTTTTCAATACTATTTAATATTTTTTTCATTTATGCAATTTTAATTAATTTTTATTTTATAATTTTTTATAACAGTCTGTAGATCGGGTGTTGCAATGCTATATTCGTAATATGACTGGTCCGCCATCACCATTGATAGATAATTACCTGGGGGAAGCGGGTTTTTGGCATGTGGCCACGATAGGCCGGGGGTGCAAGTTGGACCCGAAACTAATCAGTGCGTTGATAGAAAGGTGGAGACCTGAGACGCACACTTTCCATCTTCCATGCGGAGAGTGTACTATCACTCTGGAAGACGTGCAGTTGCAATTGGGATTGCCGGTGGATGGGTACGTAGTCACCGGGTCCGCAACTTCTGGTGATTGGGGAGCCGTATGCTACGAGCTTTTGGGTGATATTCCGGATAATATTAACGAATGTCGGATCGAGATGGGCTGGTTACGAGACACATTCTCGGAGCCGGATAATGATTCGACTGAATTAGAAAGAATACGGTATGCTCGGGCATACATTCTTGAGATGATTGGAGGCTATCTGATGCCGCACTTGTCACGAAACCTCGTACATCTGAGATGGCTGCTGAAACTCGTTGATTTTAGAGCAGCTGGTGAATTGAGTTGGGGGTCTACCGTGCTAGCAAAATTGTATCGGGAGATGTGCGGGGCGACGCGACCGAATAAAGCCAAAATCGAAGGTTGCCTATCACTACTGCAATCATGGGCACGATTTCGCTTTCCATTTTTACGTCCTCGAGTGGACCACCCATATACATTCCCACTCATAACGAGGTAAATTTAATATTAGATTTTACAATTATTACGTAGATTTAAAATATAATTGTATGCTAAAAATTTATTTAATTAGGTGGAACCATTCGTCGAGTTATGTTAGAATACCTACCTCGCTTGAAGATATACGGCTTCTATTAGACCAACGGTCGGAAGCACAAGTAAGTATTAAATAAAATATATTTTCGTAATAAAATAGTCGTTTCGTATTTAGTATTTAGTATTTAGTATTTAGTATTTAGTATTTAGTATTTAGTATTATGTATATAACTAATATTTTTATCATGTTCATATAGTTTCAATGGACACCATACGAGGATCCGGCAATTCGAGCAGTAATTTCGGATGAATTCTTTCAAAATCCGTACATTTGGCATGTGAAGGTCCCATTGGTCAACTATGCCACCGTGGAGATGCACCAGTCAGATCGGGTTCTGCGACAATTTGGATTCCGACAACCGATTCCCGTGGCACCTGAGGTGCTCGATGATGAGCACAAAGTTGACTTACGGCAGTTGCATACGGATTGGCCGAGATTTTGGTCAGCATATATCGAATTATGGGAAAATCGGTATGATTATATACCTACTCGGGAACCGATCATCGTTCCTGAGTTAGCATGCGTTCCGGAATACATGCCATGGTTTAGGATCCATAGCAAGTCGTATTTATTATCGAAAGAGGAGAGGCGACGGCAACTTCGTGTACAAAGGGAACGGCGGGGCCCTTTAAATCCAAGGAGAAGGGATGATGGGACGGGCTCATCAACAGCGCCGACACAATCATCGGGCCCATCAACAGCGCCCCCACAGTCACCGGGCCCAACACTTCAGTCGACGACATCCACATCACAGCCTTTTCAGATTATGCCAGGTGCGTATCCTAGCCCTTATATGTATCCTAACCCTTATATGTTTCCTTTTCCCAGTCCTATAGCAAGTTGGAATGCATGCCCTAGTTCATCTCCGTTCCCGATTACTCCGAGTAGACCGCCGATCTATAGGCCGCCGTCGCATGAGGGATCGCACGAGGCGCTGTCGGGGAGCTCTTATTTTTACCAATCTCCTTCGCCTTATGGGGTTCAAACACCTCCGCCATAAGTGATGCAAACACCTCCGCAGTCGTTATTTTATCAAGGTGGGTCATCCTCCCAACACCCACAACCAGATCCCTACCGAGGAACTGAATCCTCTGAGCAACCACAACCTCACCCGGAAGCTTTGGAATAAAAAGGAATCCAAATACAGAACGTGGCAATCGACCACCCCCATATGGCACTGATTCCGACCGGCACCAACATTGATTTTTTAAATATATTTGTATAAACTTATTTATATTGTTTCATTTAATAAAATAAAAGTTGTTTTTAATATTTTAATTGTAATTTACTTTTTATATTTTTAATAAAATAAAAGTTGTTTTTAATATTTTAATTGTAATTTACTTCTTATATTTTTAATAAAATAAAATTTGTTTTTAATATTTTAATTGTAATTTAATTTTTATATTTTTAATAAAATAAAAGTTGTTTTAATATTTTAATTGTAATTTACTTTTTATATTTTTAATAAAATAAAAGTTATTTTTAATATTTTAATTGCCATTTAATTCTATTATTTTTAATAAAATAAAAGTTGGTTTTAATATTTTAATTGTAATTTAATTTTTATATTTTTAATAAAATAAAATTTGTTTTTAATTTTTTATTTGTAATTTACTTTTTATATTTTTAATAGAATAAAAGTTGTTTTTAATATCCTAATTGTAATTTACTTTGTATATTTTTAATAAAATCTATTTTTTTAATAAGGCACTATTTTTAATATTTTTATATTTTTAATATATTTCTACAAACTTTTTTATATTGTTACATTTAATAAAATAAAAGTTGTTTTTAATATTTTAATTGTAATTTACTTTTTATATTTTTTAATAAAATAAAAGTTATTTTTAATATCCTAATTGTATTGGTTCAAGTAAGGACTAAATCGCAAATGTAAGAAAAGTTTTGTGGCTCAAGAGTAAATATTCAAATTTTGAGGGGTTAAAATATATATATGAAAAAATTGAAGGGCCAATAGTGTAAATATTTTAAGGGTGGAATGATCTAGAAACTAAGAAAAAATGAATGAATTAGGACTAAATTGAATAAGTGAAAAAGTATGAGGGGTTAAATTGTAATTTTATCAATATGGGTGTTGATCCAATGTAGGAATTTTGAAGGATCATAAGGGGCAAAATAATCATTTAGCAAGAAAGATAATTTTGAAGAATAATGATGATGGTGATATTTTAGATTAATTAAATAGATAAATATTAGTTTAGTAATATTTTGATTTGATATTTATTTATATTTTATTAATTTTTACTTAGTATATAAGGAAGGAAAGATGAAGAGTCTTCATCCTTCCATCTTTCCAACGTGAGTAAGGAGAAGAGAAAAGAAAAACTTTTTTTTTAAGTTTTGCAACTTAGTCCTTCTATAAAAGTTCACCATTTTCATCAAGAAATTAAAAGAATTTTCATAGCCACCAAGATACAAAAATGATAAGGAGACTATCAACTATTCCGATTTGGACATGAGCGAGATGTATGGCCTGGGTTCCTACACCATCCGCATAACTTCCGTTGGTTGGCTGTTTCTCGGATATCTATATTGTTGCGTATTTTAGTCGAGCAAGGTCGACCCTTTGGTTTGCGACGCAATTCTCTATCCGGTAATAGCTTGAACGGAGCAAGCAATACAGATGGCCACTTACGTTCATCTGGGACTGGTGGGAATACGTGTCTCTACACGTTGTACATGTATTCTATTTTGTACACTTCGTCGACATAGCTCATGAGATCTAGACGGAGATTCTGACAAGCTGCAATTACATGAGCGCATGGATAACGAAGTGCGTCAAATATCCCACAGTCGCATGTCCTATTTCTCAAGTGTACACGATATTGCCCACCAAGAATACCTTGGTTCGGTCTGTCAAACTTCGTCACACGAAACCATATGTTGTAGCGATCGTGACACATTGTGTGCATAGTGTTGGCCCGTGCCTTCGCCTTGTTAATTTCTCGCAATACCTTCGCGCACCATACATGGCCTCCCTGTATTTGGCCTTTATAACTCATTGCTCGCCGGAAATAGTGCCGCTAAAACGAAAATATATCTCTCGCTGCTTAGATGTTATCGGTAAATGATGAGTTCATTTTAGAACAAAATTTATGCATCCAGCCAGGTTTGAGGTCATATGACCATATCGTAGGCTGCTGTCGTATGCTTGTGTCCACTATTCGAAAGGTATGTTGCATAGGTAGTTTGCGCCTTCTTCATTAACTGAGCGCAAAATCGCCAACATCTCGTGAAAACGGTCCTTATTAATCTCGTACCCTGCCAATATAAGTTGATAGCAAATATTACATACTACTCTTTAATTAAGAATAAATTGAATATTACAAACGAAATTATATTAATAGATATTACATACCCATGTTGGTCACTTGCCGTCGTTCACTTGTAGATCGATGTTGCCCATGGTAGTTGGACGCAACATGCCTTAGGCAATATCGATGGTGTGTGCGATGCCATAGGCTTCCCTGTCGCTCTATTACGGCTAGTATTCCAGGGCCCCGATCCGATATAACGCATATATCAGGTTGGGGCAGACATGCCTCCTTAACCTAAATAGAAAGAAATCACAGTCATCAGCTGACTCCCCCAGTATTATTGCAAATGTAATTGGAAGGATTCTCCCACTGTCATCCTGTGCCACAGCTAGCAATAGCCGATGCGTATATCTACTATCATAAAGGTACCGTCAATTTGTACCAATGGCTTGCAGTATAGAAATGCGTCTCGGCATTGCTTAAATGTCAAGAACAGACGCTTGAACACTTGGCATCCACGGATCAATCGATCGTTGTAGTACGCAGGTGTCGTTTCAAGGTCTGTTATGCAGCCTGGGACATATCTCTCCAGCACCTGACACCACTGCCACACTTCATTATATGAAGCGTCCCACCGACCATGCAACTTTTCCAACGCCTTCTGCTTAGCTATCCAAGTCTTGCAGTAAGAGGGCGTGTACCCCAATTGGCTACGAATATTGGCAATTAAGACCGGTACTGAAGTCTTGGGATCCGCCTTCATCGCCGGTATTATTAAGCTAGCCAACATATCTGAATCCATCTTGGGATGATCTTGTGAAACATCTGTCAACGAAGTACGTTAAATAATGCAACATTACGTAATATCAGTATTATTCAAAAACCCTAAACACCTAGTGATACTGTACCGGCAACACATGTATGTGGACCTTTGTACTTTTTAATCTCCCACAACCCTGTCCTTTTCCTCAACGAGGCCATGATTTTCCATGAACATGTACCGTCTTGCACTGCACACTTGGCCTCATACTTATCGGGTTTAGATTTAACCACGTTGTAGTTAACACCGTTCTTGATGCTATATTGTTTCAATGCACCAAGAAAACTATCATTTTTGGAAAACTCTTTACCAACTTCCAATTCACCCGAATCCAACGACGAACTTGTACGGTCACGCCTTCTGTGTGGTAGTTCTGGAAACTCCAACGCATCGTCTTGAGATAGATCGACATTATGCATGTGGGTTGGAGGCGAGTATGTCCTGAATCGTGGATCTTCTTCTTCTTCATCTGAACCCCCTTCAACATCTTCAGGTATGGTTGAAACAGGCTCCGGTTCAAAAAATAATGCAACTTCTGCACCATCGGGGCGGGGCTCTCGAGGTGGATCCATATCGGACTCATCATCCGACCTACCATCATCTGGAACGAACGACGTCCCATGGCTTGTGGATGTCGTGGGGAGTACATTATCCCTTCTTAAACAACTTTCGTAACGTCCCCAATCATATGTGGATTGCCAACCACTAGAAGTTGATGACGTTCCCCAATACGTATTTCTAGCATCGAACATCGACCCACCGATATGCATGTCCTATCCACTAACCGAGTGTCGTGCAGGGGTTGTGTTTTCCGTACTACCACCAAACACGAGCGCTTCAGTATTCTGCCTCCCACTAACAGAGTGTCGGCTTGGGGTCGTGTATTCCCCTCGAACAGCAGTAGATGTTGAAGTCGAAGGAATATCACTTGGCGATGAAAATTGTACATATACCTCAAGATAGGGTGATCCACTAGCAAGATGAGTCTCCACCATTGCCTCCAATCTCTGAGGACCTTTGATGTCGAATGAGTCATATCTCACGAGATCAACCGAAGCACAAAATCTATACTTAATAGACAAAACTTTCATTGGTGTCGTTCCGAAGATTTTACGCCCAATTCTTTTACGAAGTTCTGTCAAATCTATGTTCTGGTTAAAAATCAGTCGCGCTATGTTCTCCGATAAAAAACAACACCGTTCTCCGTGTCACGAACCTCATCATCATAGTAAATAATAGCACTAATGTGTTCACTCATCTTCAGTTTCTATTATACTTTTGCCTCAATTTCTATTATGCAACCTGAGAATGAAATTTAGCTCATTTATAGTCTAAGGCCAAATAGGAACTACTGTAGCAAAAGAGCGTCCACTTGGGAGCTTTTTTCAGTACTATTGCTGACAGTGCATCCTGCTTGAAGCGTTTTGGTCACTATTTGTTCAGAAACGTCTTCTCAAAATTATCTTTTCAGGAACTACTGTAGCAAAAGAGCGTCCACGTGGGAACTTTTTTCAGTACTATTGCTGACAGTGCATCCTGCTTGAAGCGTTTTGGTCACTATTTGTTCAGAAACGTCTTCTCAAAATTATCTTTTCAGGAACTACTGTAGTAAAAGAGTCGCCCACGCGGAGCTTTTTTTCAAGACTTTCTTCCGACAGTGCATCCTGCTTGAAGCGTTTTGGACACTATTTGTTCAGAAACGTCTTCTCAAAATTATTTTATAAGATACTACTGTAAAAAAAAAAAAATAATTTTTATATTGCTAATATATTTTTCCCAAAACCCTAAACACAAAATTATTTTAATTAATTAACCCTAAACCCTAATTCATTAATTTCCCTAAAAACCATAACCCTAAACCCTAAAATTCTAAAAAACCCTAACACTAAAAACCCAAAACCCTAAAAACCCTAATCCTAACCCTAAAAACAGCTGAAAACCCTAACAGAAAAAAGGGCAAAACGCGTCCCTGGGGGAGCGTTTTTGCCACATCAGCAAAGTGCGCCCTCAAGGACGCGATTTCTGCTGATGTGGCAAAAGCGCTTCCCCAGGGACGCGTTTTCCTGCCATATACCCTGACATCGCGCTGACGTGGACGCGCTTTCGAGGAAAATGACCCATTCCGATAAATAATTAAATAATAGGTCCATTTCCATAATTTTTTTTAAAAAAAGGACATTTACTGATAAATTGACCCTACTCAAGTGTAGACAAAAAATGACTAAATCTTTTGGACCACAATCTAATCAATACTTCTAATATTATACAAGATGGTGTAAATATGTAATTTTGAAAAAAAAAAATCTAAATATGTAATAAGATAGCCTCCCATCACTTAATATATATACAATTTTTTAAATGTATTTTAAAATTTTGGACGTGTTTGAATTTAATAAAAATTAAAACATTATAAATTCAAGCATAATTCAAAATTTATTATAATATATCTTTCTTTCTTTCTTTTTTTTTTTGGTAATTTTGGGCATATTTAAACACCACATGGTTCTAGAATAAAATTGTAATTATTATCAACATAATTATCTCTAATTATAAAAAAAATTTAGATGTGTTTAGCTGATAAAATCTAATTATATTATTTAATAGTGCCAATAATAACTATACAACTACATAATTTTAAATTTTAAAAATATTATAAAAATAATAATTTTGGAGAAAAAACTCTAAATAAAAATTTTAAAATTAAATCATCGTATGTAATATGCTAGACCAAAAAAGATTTGACAAAATGATATAATTTTATCTAATTACTCTAACATTTCATAATGTATACTCGTTATCATTATTGATTGGTTCTTAGTCTAGTATAAATAATTAATAATAAATAATATATAATTTTATTAATTATTTAGCATGTCAAAATGTATGAAAAATTATCTTTTGTTAATAAAAATTTCAAATTATTTTAATGAGATTAGTAAATAAAATATAACTTTTTAAAAAAATTAAAACACTAATATTATTAATGTATAAAAATAATTTTTTAAACTTAATTCAAGAATATGTTTAAAATTTTTTATGATGATTTGATTTGAGTGTTACTTGTTTGATTACCCAATTCTCACACTTTCTTTGAGAAGTGGATAGTGTAAATCAAACATACCACATATTTGTATCTACAAATACTTGCACCAAATCCAATTGCCCAGTAATTTTTTGAATACATCCTTAAAAAATAAAAAAAACTAAAATTCTTTTAATATTATATTAATTTAATTGTAAAGATAAAGCTTTTAAAATTAAGAATTCGAGTTACACGTTATATAAATTATGTGCGAGCCTCTAATAAAATTTATTTTGATTTAAATTATATTTTGTAAAACCTTAGCTTATATAAATTATGTGCGAGTCTCTAATATAATTTATTTTGATTTAAATTATATTTTGTAAAACTTAGCATTTGGTTTTGATGGTCAAAAATATTTTCACATCTTACAATAAATTACGATTAGACCTATTCAAGGGTCGGGTAACCCACCTAACCCAATTTGAGTTAAGTTTAGATAATGATTTTTCATTTTAGGTCGATCCAGCTCAACTAAATTCGAATTCAATTTAAATAATAAAAATTACATAAAATAACAATTAAAAATATATTTTATTATTTTTAAATAATAAAACGAGCAACAGTCTAACTCAGGCTGAAAATGGACTTTAACTTAAAATATATTTTGAAATCGAATTTCAATCGATCAGATTTATAAGTAGCTCTAATCATAATGTGCACAACACTATCATATTTATAATTAATTGCACAAATAGGACAAAGTTCAAACACTATTGCTTAATGCTAAATCCGAGTTGCCAATAATAATTATAGAGATTTTCTATCAAACTTTTCCCCTTTGGGTAAAGTAACCGAGACACGCCAGCTACCAAAAATAGCAAATTTCGAATCCCAGTTATAATTTGTTTTATTTTAATTTTTATTGTGAATGTAATTTTTTATTTAAATTAAAAAATAATCAGAAGTCAAAAAAATATTTGGAAAATTCTGAAAGATATATTTTAATTTTTATTGCGGACGTAATTTTAGAAAAGAGAAAATAGAAAAAGGCTGTCGCAATTTTAAGCATCGGAAAAAGAGAGAGGTGGAATCAATTTTCGAAGCGCAACCAGCAGCAGATTTCACTTCTTAAACACACACAGTAATCTCTAATTTCAGCAACTCCATTAGTTTAATTTAATTAATTAAGTCTCCATCACTCATTTCTCTTCCTTTCTCTCTCCTCACTCTGTCATTGTAACCAGATTTTAAAATCCATAATCTACAGAGAGAAAATAATAAAAAAAAATCATTATTATTTTTTATATATAACTGATTTATCTCTCTCTCAGCTCTAAAGCCATTCTTCTTCACTCTATCTTTTCTATTATCTGAGAATCTGCTGAGCAGTTGTGTATTTCAACTGATTTCCAAACCCTATCGTTTTGGATCCACTTCAAGGTTTCGATGTGAAGAAAACTACTCTGCGTGGAAAGAGTTACTTTTTTTCTTCTTCTTCTTCTTCTTCTTTTTTTTTTTTTTTGTATTTGAAGTGGTGAGAGGAAGTGTTTGGATCAGAGATGGCGGAGATTGCCGGCGAAGCGGCAGAGGTAACAGGCAATGCGAGAAGTGAGTCGCCGGTGAGGATGACTTCGACCACGTCGGGAGCACCTCCGCCTTTGGCGGTGTCGGCGTCGTTTAAGGAGAGTGGAGGGAAAGGTTCGTCGAGGAGGAGAACTATCAGACCTAGCTTCGATGCGGATAACGACTTCATTACGTTGCTTCACGGTTCGGATCCGGTGAAAGTTGAGCTTAATCGGTTGGAGAATGAAGTTAGAGGTCTGGAATGTGGCTCGATCTAGTTGTTTTTCGCCTCGATTCGGTTCAATTTAGCTACTTTTAGTTAACGGTTAACCGTTTCCTTTTATTTTAATATTTTGGATATGTTTACAGATAAAGATAGAGAATTGGGAGAAGCACAAGCCGAAATTAAGGCATTAAGGATGTCTGAAAGGCTAAGAGAAAAGGCTGTCGAAGAGGTTGATTAAATTATTATTATTAATTATTAGGTTTTAATTTAATAAAATAATTAAATTGTGAAAACGCCTTAGTTATACTGGTAGTTAAAAGTAGTAATTTATTTCGAAATGTTTTGAAATTTTCTTATTTTTCGTTAAATTATGTCTGTTCTTAGTGGAAAGTTCACTGCTTTTCCTCCCCTTTATTGGATGTTTGATTTCTGGGGAAAAAGAATTCAATTTGTTTGAAGTTTAGTGATGGATAATCTGCTGAAACTGATGGAAGAAGGGGCTGTTTGCTATGTTTCTCCACTCTTCAATTTTCATGAATTATTAGTGCTGATGCGTATCCATACATTGGTCTATGGAGATGATGACGCTCCACGGACTCTCCAAATACGTAGAAAACTAACATACCCATGTCGAATGCTACTCCTATCTGACACTCATTTCGTGTCCCAGTAACGTAGGCTGTTTGTATTTCATGTATATTGTTGTTTTACTGAAGTAGATCCTGTAAACTTTATATGTAAATTTGCTCTGCCTGCCTGTGTCTTCATTGCTGATAGCAAATCTCTGTTCTTTGTATGGTTGGAAAGTTGGCTTTCTGGTCTTTGGGTGAACAATTTACTGTGCATTTTACTCTTGAAGTCATGTTTGGTAGAGTTTTTCATCGTTGTTTTTGGTTACTAATTTTAGAAAGTCAGTGATGGGCCGTCTCATCTAGCAGTATGAATAATTTTTTAATGCTTTATCAGACTTCTTTGTCAGATTCCTTGTAGTATCTGTATCTTTTCATTTTAAGATTGCATATTATGGCAAATTAATTTAAGGTTTTGCATCTTTCAGTTGCTTTGTCCTGTCTTCTAATGTTGTTTGACTTGTCACTATTAAAGCTGTTACAAGATTTCGTGCTACCTGCAATCTAAAACTTATGTTAGTTCTTTTATTAGATCAAATGTTCTTCCATGCATGTTATCTTCTTCCTATAACTATCAAAATTTTTTTCCATGTATGTTTTGTTCTTTCTAAATTTAATTGTTTGATTAGGTTTAGGGTAGCATGTGATCTCATGATTGATATTTTGGCTCTCATGCTGAGAGATTCTGATGATCTATTGCACTTTTTGTTTTATGACTTGCTATTTCTGCGTATTGCAAATGATCTTGTCTTGTTCGGGAGAATTCGTGATCTTTATGTAATTTAGAGGTCTTCAACACTTGGCAACGCTCTTGCATCAAAGGCTTTAGTTTATCTTTTTTTTTTCTTCTTCGGTAGTAATTCAATATATAATATAAGGTGTTGGACACATCTGAAATTTGGTTTTATATCTGTCTTCTGACCCAGAATTTTTGTAACACCTTTTGTAATTGAGATGGAGACTGACTTTATTTTAAATTTATTTTCTTTTGTATCATAGCTCACTGATGATCTCTCAAAAATGGCGGAGAAGCTTAAACTGACAGAATCTCTTCTGGAAAGCAAGGTATGACTTCAAAAATTTCTTCAAGCCATATTATTTTTCTGTTGTTCTGTTATATTAAGTTGTGAAACATGTTCTCCAGAACCTAGATATCAAGAAAATAAATGATGAGAAGAAGGCATCCATGGCTGCTCAGTTTGCAGCTGAGGCCACTCTGCGGAGGGTTCATGCTGCTCAAAAGGACGATGATATGCCTCCAATTGAAGCAATTCTTGCACCCTTGGAGGCTGAGCTGAAGCTTGCTCGGCAAGAGGTATTTCTTGGGACAATTCAACAACTGGTTCTTTCTCACCAAGGGAATTGGAGAATGTTTTATAAACTTATATGTGATAGGTTATTCCCCCACTGATTAGGTTTTTTTTGGTTCTCTACAGATTGCAAAGCTTCAAGATGATAACAAAGCTCTCGATCGTCTAACTAAATCAAAAGAAGCAGCTTTAATTGATGCTGAAAGAACTGTAGAGTTTGCATTGGCGAAAGCTTCCATGGTAGATGATCTCCAAAATAAAAACCAGGAATTGATGAAGCAGATAGAAATTTGCCAGGTATTCCCATCATTCTTTGCATTTCCTGTTTCAGGTGCATCAAGAGTTGGGTATATAGGTTTTTGCTCACTCAGTACACCATATGGTTAAGAAAGTCACATATCTATGACCTGTCTATGGTAGGAAGAAAACAAAATTTTGGACAAAATGCATCGCCAAAAGGTTGCAGAGGTTGAAAAGCTTATGCAAACAGTTAGGGAGCTGGAAGAGGCTGTTCTTGCTGGTGGTGCTGCTGCAAATGCAGTGAGGGACTACCAGAGGAAAGTTCAGGAGATGAATGTAATGTGCTCAGCTTTTAACTGTCCAAGCTTTCCTGATAACTTTCTGGTGATATACTCTTAAAGCTCTTCCCAAAATGAATGATTATTTCGGTGTTTCTTAGGAGGAAAGAAAAACACTTGATCGAGAGCTGGCACGTGCAAAAGTAAGTGCTAATAGAGTGGCCACAGTTGTAGCAAATGAGTGGAAAGATGCTAATGACAAAGTGATGCCTGTAAAACAATGGCTTGAGGAGCGGAGATGCTTGCAGGTTTTTGTGGATAGTTTCTCCATCAAATAAATCTATAGGCACTTAAATTAGTCATTTCTCTTACTGCAGACTTTATTTCTTATAGGGAGAAATGCAGCAACTTCGGGACAAGCTTGCTATAACTGAGCGAACTGCAAAATCTGAAGCACAGTTGAAAGTAATAATCTGATTGTGACAATTATCACTCTGTTCTCTTTGTTGATGCCGCTGGTTTGGAATAAGAGCTTTTATTTTGATTTGCTAGGAGAAATATCTATTGCGGCTCAGAGTTCTAGAAGACAGCTTGAGAGGATCTTCTAACAGTGTTAGTCGCAGTACATCAGATGGAAGAAGTGTGAGCAATGGGCGTTCTAGGCGTCAGTCTCTTGGTGGAGCTGATAACTTCTCGAAACTTACCCCCAATGGGGTTTTATCCAAGAGATCACCAAGCTTTCAATTGAGATCATCTTTCTTGTCTAGTACAGTATTGAAGCATGCTAAAGGAACATCCAAGTCATTTGATGGAGGCACAAGATCGTTAGATGTGACAAAAGTGCTTTTAAATGGAACAGACTCAAATATTTCACTCAACCAGCCTTCTGAGGGAAAGGCTGAGGCACCAAGTGATGAAAAACCAAATAATTTCCTGGCAGTGGATGCAGTGGATAATGTACCAGGAGTATTGTATGATTTGTTGCAAAAAGAGGTCATAGCTTTGAGGAAAGCTGGTCACGAGAAAGATCTAAGCCTTAAGGATAAGGATGAGGCAATTGAGGTTGATGCTTGTGTTCTTTCGATCTAACATCATATTGATTTATCATTCTAGTTAAATGCTCTAGTAATCCATGTATTTTTCAGATGCTTGCCAAGAAGGTGGAAACATTGACAAAGGCAATGGAAGTTGAGGCTAAAAAGATGCGACGTGAAGTAGCCGCTATGGAGAAAGAGGTTGCTGCCATGCGTGTCGAGAAAGAACATGAGAATCGGGCCAAGCGGTTTGGTAACTCCAAGGGGTCTGCTGCTCAGCTGCTTACTGGAAGGTGCTTTTTTTCCACTGATAGTTGTTTAGCTTTTAATAATTCTCATTTTCCTATAATACTTCAAGCTAAAATTAGTCTCACTACTAGAGTAACAATATTTGGAGAACAGAAGTAAATCCTCAATATATTCTACAGATTTGGTTTAAAAGCCAAATATTTATAAGATAATCAAATCCCTAATTTTCAGGGATTTTTATCTAAATCTTCCAACACTCTCCCCCTAGCGGGTTTGAAGATGTCTTCCATATCCAGTTTGCAAGTCAAGTAATCAAACTGTCCCTTGCAGATTCCCGTTTCTAGAACATCTAATAATTGTTCTTGAGTTGATTCCATAAAATAATCGTTCTTGAGTTGGGATGTATGGCTGGCTAACATACACATCCCTCTAGCTTTTCTTTGATGAAGAATGGTTATACTTCAATGTGCTTTGTCCTGTCATGTCCAACCAACCTACGAGCTATACTGATAGTAGCTTTGTTGTCATGGTACAGTCACAGGAGGGGAGTTAGAAACCTTTAGGCCTCTTGGTAATTTCTCCAACCATAACAAATTACATATTCCAAGTCTAAATTGCTTAGACTTAATTTTTCTTGAAATATCTATATCCGAGACATATTCGGACATGGGTCTGGGGATACTAAAAAATTTGAACATATCCTTATTAAAATAACACACGCAAGTCGGAGTAACAGCCAAGAGTTGCTGCTCTAAATTCAGCTTCTGCTCCACTCTGAGCTACTGCGTTTTTTGTTTCTTGCTTCTCCTACTTACAAAATTTCCTCCCACAAATGTTTTATAGCATGAAGTAGAGATCTGTCAGTTTTGCAGCTACCCCATCAACGTTAGTGTACCCTTCAATCTGTAGATGGTTTGAAGACCATGAATGAACATGTGAATCAGTGTCATTTGATCTGTTAGGATTCATTGTAATTTGGTACTAAAAGTAGTAGTGATCACTTCAAAAGTAATCTACTTGTTAGTTCTTTTTTGATATTCCACCTAATTGATTTTCTGTGACTTGCTTGACCAAACATTGACATTCAATGTAACATAAAATTTCTCAAACTTATGCAGAAACGTATCTCGAAGTGGGTTAACACGCAGCTCTCAATGACAACAAAATTCTAATTGGAGCTGCCGCAAGGACTTGCATAGGTCTCTTCTGTCTGTTGTTCTATTTATTATATATTACCTCTCTGGTGATTGATTATAAAGATGATAAGTTTCTGTGTTGATGAACTCATGTTCACTGAAATTAGCGAAGAGAAGAGAAGAAATTTGGTATAAGAGAAAAATTCGAAGGAAGAAATCGATTGTCGTGGTGCTTCAGACAGAGAATACTTATTCCTCTGCCTAGAGATGAGCCAAAAAAAATTGAAGAAAAAAGAAGAAGAAAGGAAGTATTGACTATGAGCTAACCTTTGGCAGGGTTTTCCTTGGGAGTGGCAAGTGGCTATGGATGTGTATGTATAGGCAACTTTAATGACTTCCCCCCCCCCCCCCCCCACTTTTCTGGGGAGTTCATATTTGTAATATCAATATGCAGATAAGTTGTTGATTTGTGATTTGAAGTTTGTTAATATCATAGTTTAAAGATAAGGTGCATGCTTCTACATAAATGGATGGAGTTAGAGCTTAAACTCGGCTTGGTTAGATTTTAGCTAACGCCAACCCAAATTTGAAACTTAGTTTCTTTTTTAGCTTAGACTAGTTTTAACTCATGATGCAACTACTCATGTGCCTTGCATGTTCAGTATATGTTTTAAATAATTAAAGTCAACGCAAAAAATATTAAAAAATAAATATAATGAAATTATCAATATTTTATAACATAAAATATATTTTTAAAAAAACTAAACTAAAATAATTTATATATTTCTGAACTACATATTAAAATAATTCCATCTTTATTTTGACATATAATAATGATACAAGCAAATATAATAATTTTGATGGTTATTATATATAATTTATAATTTACCAAATTAAAACAATTAATTGAAAATAATAAAACGTAAAATAATTTGATTATAAATATATCTATACATGAATGACAGAAATAGAAAATTTATGTACAAGAATTGTCAAATTAATTTTAAATATAATTTATATTAAAAAAATTATAAATATAGTTGAGATGAGTCACAATTCTCATACTAAAAAAATATATAATTCTTTTTACAAAGAAAACTTTATATAAATTAATTAAATAGTTATATAATAATTATATACTCCAATTTTGTTTATGATTTCAAGATTTACATGATCATTATAAGTTGTGGATAACTTAATGAACATGTCAATCCTTCATATATTTTTATGTGAAATTCTCCTACAATTTTGAATGTCAAAATCAATAAGAGATTCAATTGTATATTTTTTTTTGTTGATTAACGAGCGATTGTACTTTTCCTTCATCTACTCTTTCTTTTCTCCCCTTCAGTTTTTAATAGTCATTTTTTACTAAAATGCATTATCGATATGAGTAAAAGTCTTCACTTTTCTTCTTTTTAATTATGAATTTTTATTCTCTTCGATTCTTCTTGGGGTAAGCCTCTCTTATTGTCTGCTCTATTAATTTAATAGTTATTATATTTACTTTCATTCTCCAAAGTTTGATACTCACCTCACTGGTTGATTTCACCATAAAGAACTTTGACCTCACATTAATTAAAAAAGCCTGCGAATTATCAAAGCCCAATACTGGCATACAAATCTTTCCTTCATCTTCTTTAAATGTCTTATTTACCATTATTTCTTAACAGTTACCTTTATATGGATTCTCAACATGTTTGGTAATATGTTAATAATTTAAAATCTTCGAAGTTAGTTCATTGAATATGCCTCGTCTTCTCTTACATTCTCTCCACTTTTGACATGGACATGTTACTCTACCCTTTCCAACTTTCTACAATCAAATTGATCGTTTAATGACTTAGAGATGTGGATTAATTAAATACATTTGAAGGTTATCACTTCTAATAATTTATTGCACAAAAATAAAATAAAAAATAAAAAAATAATAAGAAACTTACAAGATCATAAACATGAAACCAAATTTAATTGATTGATAAAAAATAAAATCATGTCACGAAAATTATCCACTTTTCACTGCAAAATGCGATATTTAATTCACAGACTTACGCGATTTTGATCTCAAATGACTGACTGACATCTACTTCTTCCCAAAAATGAAGCAATCTACATTTAAAAAAAAAAAAAAAAAAAAAAATTTCTTGAAAGGACTTAGTGAAAGAATTATGCAATTCTTTCTTTATTTTGAAATTGGCCATTCACGAAAAACCAGGACGTTAAACTTCCTTTATTTTAGTTATATTTTCATGTTAATTGCCTTGGCAGTTATAGTGGTATAACCGCTTTAGCGGTTTTATATTATTGATTTGAATTGGGAATTACCCATTGCGGGTGAATCCGAAACCAGATTTCAACATTTTCCACTACAATACCCATATAATCAATTTTAGGAGATCGACATCACTTTTCTTCACAAATTTCGTACAATAAAATAGGTCATGCGATTAGCATATTTTATAATTTACAGAGTTGACTGCTATACAACTCTTAGGTATATATAGCAACTCTAAGTTTAAGTAGAGTAATACCTCATATTCATTTAGTCACACTTCAAATTTCCTAAGATCTCTCTTTTATCAATAATATACTAAACTTTTGTATTCATAATTGTGTTTACAATATAAAACACAATTGGTTGACCAATAAGTACAACTAAATGAGACACTAAATGATCCCCCTTTTTTCTTAAATCTCTTCATTTTAATTCAACTGTTTTCTAGATATGTTCCATTAGATCATATAATTCATGACAATTGATAACATTCTAAGATAACTAACATTGAATTGAAACTTCAAGAAACAGTTAAATGTCAATAAGGGTATATTAAATAGAGATCTTGTTTGATCTCATGAGTCTCGCACAACTTCGAAGCAGGGATCAATTCTTCAGTTACCCTTATTGGTCGTATAATGCACATGTGGTATGAAACACATGCTATGATATTACTCCTCATCTTCCCTTGTAGTGTGTATCTTTTTAAAAAATCTAATACAATACAGGTGATAGTTCAGATACATTCAATATCTAACTTGAGTCCATAACTCTACTTTCTTAATAAATTCAACATGGCTTCCACCTGGCATAAAAGATAGATAAAATGAATTGCAGGATCTTTTATTTACTTTCGATCATAATTTCATCACTATATGACCTCATCTTGATATGTTATCAAGGCGATTTCGTTTTAAGCTTGAGCTCTAGTTAAAACTCTCAGTTTTAAAGATTTCATTTCCATCTAACACTAAGCCATAAAGGTGATTACTTGTGTGAGAAGGCCAATCATCTTTCCGACATACCTTTAATCTTTATGTATTTAACATACACACATTTATATGCATTCATGAAACAAAGTACTACTCTTTTGAATGCATTAATCTTTATCAACAATAATACAAATGGGAAAAAGTATTAGTCGATTTGAACAACTTAACAAGTACACTAATTCTATACATCCTAGAGATTAACATGTCCATTATATAATCTCTAGTTATTAATCTTGTAAATCGATTTGCAATCATTTTATGCATAGATGTTTACTACATGTTGACCTTATGCACAACCATGTCTCTCACAAAATTATACTTGGTGCCTATGTGTTTTGTAACACCCCTTACCCGTGTTTGACGCCGGAACAGGGTACGAGGCGTTACCTAACTTAAACACATACTAACATATATTTTGGGGTCATAAAAGTTCGTTCGAATTTAAAACTTTTCAAAGTTTGTCTTAAGATCCTTAATATGAGCCTACGAGGCCCAAAACACACTTTAGAAACGGTTTGGGACCAAACCAAGTTCTTAAAAAAAACTTTGGAAAATGTCTCTAAAAATAGGGGCACACGCCCGTGTGACCTAATAACATGGCCATGTTGCAGGATCGTGTAACTCACACGGCCTAAGCATATAGGGACACGCCTGTGTCTCTTGCTCGTGTAGATTTATTTTTCAATTTGAACCTACAGGGGTTTTCACACGGCCTGGCACATGCCCGTATCCATGGCCCATGTCCCTCACACGGCCGTGACACGCCCGTGTCTCAACCCGTGTGCAAAAGCCTTGACATTCTGTTTCTAACGTCAGCAACATTTTAGGGTCACACGGCCAAGGCACATGCCCGTGTGCTAGGCCGTGTGGCGAATTTAATTTCGCATTTAAGGTGCAGACTTCACACGGCCTGGGCACATGCCCATGTATTATGGCTGTGTCATCCACATGGTTGAGACACACGGCCATGCCTCAACCCGTGTGGTTACTACTGGGCATTCTGTTTTACCAAATTAAGGTGCAGGGGACACACGGCCGGACTACACGCCCATGGGGCAGACCGTGTGTCACACACGGCCTAGACAGACGCCCGTGTGTCTACCCGTGTGGACAAAAACAAGACTATTTACCAAGCCCTTTTGCCACCCTTACTTGCACCAACATAAACCACATCAAGTAACACCAATCCACACATAAACATCTGACCAAATTAGCCACAACCAATGCATACACACATCAAGGCCACTACATTCCATTCACATGCAAAACTTAACACACCATATATTTCACCATGCAAATTGCACATTCATGAAAAACATCATCATCTACATATATCAATAACAAGTATTAGCCATCATCCATGGCCTTATACAAAATGAGTCAATCATCAAGACAAGCCAACACATTTGGCCAAAACAATATGAAACTTGACAAAAGACCAAGTCCCTATACATGCCATACTCAAAATGATAAATCTAATTGTACCAAAATTTTCAAACACTAATATAATCATGCTATAACACATAAAATAATATTAAAAATAATTTCTCCGGCCTCAAATTAGTGATTCTGAAACCACTGTTCTGACTAGCCCTAAAATTGGGCTGTTACAATTCTCCCCCTTAGGGATTTTCGTCCCCGAAAATCTTACCAGTGAAAAGGTTTGGGTATTGATCCCTCATAGTCTTCTCGGGCTCCCATGTGGCCTCTTCAACCCCATGTCTATGCCATAGTACTTTCACGAGTGCTATACTTTAGTTATTAATTGCTTGACCTCTCGGGCCAAGATCTTAACCGGCTCTTCGCCATAAGTCATGTCTGATCGAATCTCAACCTCTATTGGTGAAAGAACGTACGAAAGGTTAGAACGGTAACGACGCAACATTGACACATGGAAAACATTGTGGATCTTCTCTAACTCGGATGGCAAGGCTAGTCGATAAGCTACCGGTCCAATTCTCTCAATCACCTCATAAGGTCCAATAAAATATGGACTTAATTTTCCTTTCTTACCGAATCTAAGGACTTTCTTCCACGGGGATGCTTTCAAAAACACCTTATCACCGACTTGAAACTCAATTTCTTTTCATTTCAAATCCGCGTAGGATTTCTGTCTATCCGAAGCGGCCTTCAAACAGTCACGAATTACCTTTACTTTCTCTTCGGTCTCTTTGACTAAGTTAACCCCGTGAATCTAATTTTCTCTGAGTTCGGTCCAATACAAGGACGTTCGACACTTATGCCCATACAAAGCCTCATATGGCACCATTTTCAAACTCGACTGACAGCTATTGTTGTAGGAAAACTCTACCAGCGGTAAATACTTTTCCCAACTGCCTTGGAATTCAAAGACACAACACCACAACATGTCTTCAAGAATCTGAATTACTTTTTCCGAATGACTGTCGATTTGCGGATGGAAAGCCGTGCTAAAATTCAACTTTGTCCCCAAAGCTTCTTGTAACTTTTTCCAAAACCGCGAGGTAAACCTCGGGTCTCTATCCGAAATAATCGACAAGGGCACTCCGCGAAGTCTCACAATTTTGGAAACATGCAAATCAGCCAATTTTTCAAGCGGATAATCCATACGCACCGGTATAAAATGAGCCGGCTTAGTTAGCCTATCAACCACAACCCATACATCATCTTTCTTCTTTGGCGTCAACGGCAATCCAGACACGAAATCCATAGTAATACGGTCCCATTTCCATTCGGGAACCATCACAGGCTGAAGTAAACCCGAAGGTACTTGGTGTTCGGCTTTCACTTGCTGACAAATTAGGCACTTAGAGACAAACTCTGAAACGTCTCTCTTCATTCCCGACCACCAATACATTTTTTTCAAGTCATTGTACATTTTCACACTACCCGGATGGATAGACATACAACTGCTATGTGCCTCATGCAAAATTTTTCAATAAGCTCATCGTCTTTGGGTACACAAATTCGTCTCGAAACATTAAATGACCATATCCGAACCAATCAAAAGTCCGATTCTATACATCCCCCGCTTCGAGTTATCTTAGCTTGCAATTCTTTATCACCTTTCTGAGCTTCGCAGATTCTTGCAAAAACATTGGTTTCACTCTCAACTCGGCTAAAATCAAACCATCATCGGTTACTAACAACTGAGTGTTCATAGCTCTCAAGGCAAATAATGACTTCCTACTCAAAGCATCGGCGACCACGTTCGCCTTCCCCTGGTGATAGTCGATCACCAGTTCGTAATCTTTTATGAGCTCTAGCCATCTCCGTTGGCGAAGGTTTAGTTCCTTTTGAGTCATCAAATACTTTAGACTTTTATGGTCGGTGAATACTCGACATCTCTCGCCATACAAATGGTGTCTCCAAATCTTCAGTGCAAACACTATGGCGGCTAACTCTAAGTCGTGAGTCGGATAGTTTTTCTCATGCGGCTTCAGTTGTCTCGAGGCATATGCCATTACCTTGCCTTCTTACATGAGCACGCATCCCAATCCATTCAAGGATGCGTCGCTATAAACTACGAATTCTTTTCCCGGTTTCGGTTGCACTAAAATTGGAGCTTCAGTTAACAACACCTTTAGTTTCTCAAAACTCTGTTGGAATATTTCCGTCCATTCGAACTTGACATCTTTCTGCAGCAACCTCGTTATCGGAGTAGCAATTATGGAGAATCCTTTAACGAATCGTCTGTAGTAACCCGCTAAGCCTAGAAAGCTTCTAATCTTCGATACATTCCTCGGCGGTTTCCACTCAACAATAGCCAAGATCTTACTCGGGTCAACTCTAATTCCATCACCCGACATGATGTGTCCTAAGAATCCGACCTCTCGGAGCCAAAACTCACTTTTACTAAACTTGGCATACAACTGCTTATCTCTTAAAGTCTGCAAAACAGTTCTCAAATGCTCCGCGTGCTCACTCTCATCACGAGAATAAATTAATATATCATCGTTAAAAACAACAACGAACTTATCCAAGTACGGTCGGAAAATACGATTCATTAAATCCATAAACACGGTGGGAGCATTTGTTAAGCCAAAGGGCATGACAAGGAACTCATAGTGCCCGTACCTCGTCCGGAACGTAGTTTTCGGTACATCTTGTTCCTTAACTCTCAGTTGGTAGTAACCGGACCTCAGGTCTATCTTAGAAAATACTGTGGCTCCCTTCAATTGGTCAAACAAATCGTCGATCCTTGGCAAAGGATATTGGTTCTTAACTGTAACCTTGTTGAGCTGTCGGTAGTCTATACATAATCTTATCGGCCCGTCTTTCTTTTTCACAAAAAGTACCGGAGCACCCCACAGAGAATAGCTCGGTCTCGCAAAACCCTTATACATTAACTCTTGTAGCTGAACCTTCAACTCTTTTAACTCCAATGGTGCCATCCTATACGGGGCAACAAAAATAGGTGCCGTACCAGGGACCAACTCAATACCAAACTCGACTTCCCTAGTTGGAGGCAATCCGGGCAACTCTTCCGGAAACACATCCAGGTACTCACATACCACAAGCACTGACTCAATCTTTACTTCCGACTCTTGGGTATTCAACACAAATGCAAGATAGGACTCATACCCTTTTCTCATGTATTTCTCAGCAGTCATAGAAGAAATCAATACAGGTAAGCTATCCGGTTCACCTGATTCAACCCGAATAATATCCCCATTTTCACATCTCTGTTCAATAAACTTACTACCACAGTTTACTAACACGTTATGAACAGTCAACCAATCCATGCCAAGAATTAGGTCAAATTCATCAAACGGTAGTAGCATGAGGTTAGCCGGAAAATAATGACCTCTAATCATCAAAGGATAGTTTCTACACACTTTGTCAACCATCACATGCTTGCCTAACGGGTATGACACTTTTATCATAAATTCTGTAGACTCAACAGGCATATTCATGCTAGACACCAATTTCACACAAGCATACGAATGGGTAGACCCCGGATCAATCAAAGCAAAAACAAGAATATCATGAAGAGAAAAAGTACCCGTAATCACATCCAATGACGATGCCTCTTCGCGAGCGTGAATGGCATAAGTCCTTGCAGACGCTCGGCCCTTGGACCTCACAGCAAAATCTCTAGGCGCACCTCTGCTGCTAGCCCCACTTCCCGGGTTCTTTTGTGGTCTACTCCTAGAAGAAGCATTACTCGCTCGCACATCTTGCTTTCTGTCTTTCTCATCCATCTCAGGACAGTTTCAAATGAAGTGGTCTAGTGAACCGCACTTGAAACAGCCTCTATCATTTCCTCGACACTCATCGAAATGTCGTCTACCACACTGCGAACACTCTAGTTTATTTGGTCGAGCACTACCAACACTCGCAATAGAAGTGGTTTGAGCTTTGACGCCGTGTACTGCTTATTCTTATTTCTACTCGAGAATCCCGCTGAAGCATTTGATCGAGTAGTGAACTCTCTCAATTTCTTGAAGGAAGATTGAAATGATTTCCACAACTGTCTTTTCTTCGAGTCACGAGACTCGATCTTAGCTTTTCTTTTCTCTTTGGCCAATTCTTCGGCCTTGCACGCTCTCTCAACAAGCACCACAAACTCCTTTAATTCTAGGATGCCGACTAATAGTCGGATGTCTTCATTTAATCCATCCTCAAACCTCTTACACATGATGGCTTCGGTGGATACACACCACCGAGCGTATTTGCTGAGCCTCACGAACTCACGCTCATACTCTGTTACTGTCATTCGGCATTGCTTCAATTCTAGAAATTCCTTCCTCTTCTGGTCTATAAATCTCTGACTAATATACTTCTTTTGAAATTCCTCTTGGAAAAACTCCCATGTAATCCTTTCCCTTGGTACAACCGACACAAGGGTGTTTCGCCATTGGTAGGCCGAGTCTCGCAGGAGTGACACAACACACTTCATGCACTCCTCAGGTGTGCAAGACAATTCATCGAATACCCTAATGGTATTTTCTAGCCAGAACTCTGCCCTCTCTGGGTCATCATCTATATTCGCTCTAAATTCCTCAGCCCATTGCTTTCGAATTCTGTCAACTGGAGGTTTTTCCCTTCTTAACATCTCCACCACTTGGGGAGCTACAGGGGCAGACTGGGGGATTGGAGGGGGTGAAGGAGGTGGAGCGTTCGAGTTTGCACGAACAAACTCCGAATACCAAGTATTCATCATATGGAGGAAGGCTTCTCTAGCCCCTCCGCCCTGACTCAGTATCACGGGCCCACTTTCGACTGGCGCGGTCCCTTCTGTGGGAGTCGGCGCGTTACTTTCGATATCATCCGCCACTACTCCGTTGGGATCCATTTACTATATAAAAAGACATTTTAAATTGTCAGGAGTCGTCACACTATCATAATTCATATATAGCATGTATAGCTAGACTCGTACACACGCTAGGTTAGTCCGAGAATTGACTGAACTTAGCTCTGATACCACTAAATATAACACCCCTTACCCATGTTTGACGCCAGAACAGGGTACGAGGCGTTACCTAACTTAAACACATACTAACATATATTTCCGAGTCATAAAAGTTCGTTCGAATTTAAAACTTTTCAAAGTTTGTCTTAAAATCCTTAATATGAGCCTACGAGACCCAAAACACACTTTAAAAATGGTTTGGGACCAAACCGAGTTCTTAAAAAAAACTTTGGAAAATGTCTCTAAAAACAGGGCACACGCCCGTATGGAAGGGCGACACGCCCGTGTGACCTAATAACATGGCCATGTTGAAGGACCGTGTAACTCACACAGCCTAAGCATATAGGGACACGCCTGTGTCTCTTGTTCGTGTAGATTTATTTTTCAATTCGAACCTACAGGGGTTTTCACACAGCCTGGCACACGCTCGTATCCATGGCTCGTGTCCCTCACACGGCCGTGACACGCCCGTGTCTCAACCCGTGTGCAAAAACCTTGACATTCTGTTTCTGACGTCAGCAACATTTTAGGGTCACACGGCCTAGGCACACGCCCGTGTGCTAGGCCGTGTGGCAAATTTAATTTTGCATTTAAGGTGTAGACTTCACACGGCCTGGGCACATGCCCATGTATTATGGCCGTGTCATCCACACGGTTGAGACACATGGCCATGCCTCAGCTCGTGTGGTTACTACTGGGCATTCTATTTTACCAAATTAAGGTGCAGGGGACACACGGCCGGACTACACGCCCATGGGGAAAACCGTGTGTCACACACGGCCTAGACACACGCCCGTGTGTCTACCCGTGTGGACAAAAACAAGGCTATTTACCAAGCACTTTTTCCACCCTTACTTGCACCAACATAAGCCACATCAAGTAACACCAATCCACACATAAACATCTAACCAAATTAGCCACAACCAATGCATACACACATCAAGGCCACTACACTCCATTCACAAGCAAAACTTAACAACCATATATTTCACTATGCAAATTGCACATTCATGAAAAACATCATCATCTACATATATCAATAACAAGTATTAGCCATCATCCATGGCCTTATACAAAATGAGTCAATCATTAATACAAGCCAACACATTTGGCCAAAACAATATGACACTTGACAAAAGACCAAGTCTCTATACATGCCACACTCAAAATGATAAATCTAATTATACCAAAATTTTCAAACACTAATATAATCATGCTATAACACATAAAATAATATTAAAAATAATTTCTCCGGCATCAGATTAGTGGTTCCGAAACCACTGTTTCGACTAGCCCCAAAATTAGGCTGTTACATGTTTGGTCGTTGAAAATATATGTGATCCATCGTGAATGCAATTGCAACTTGAAATTACATTACACCGTCACTATGATGTATTTTTATTAAATCCCAAATAATGTTAAAATCTTATGGTCGTGTAAATCTTAGAAATCATGTGGATCAAAATTAAAATTACATCAAAAGTCATATGGCCGTGTGGCTGAGCCGTGTAAAAAACTGAGGCCGTGTGAAATTTAACCAACCAAATCTACAGTACTCACACGGGTGTATGGCCAGCCCATGTCACACCCCCAAAATTGGCGAATCTGAAAAGATGAGTAAAGTATGTATGTAAACTGTTTGGTGCACTTTGTAACATAATCCATTGCCCTGTTGGTCGGATGGCGAGTTAGAGTATTGGTGCATACTGGCATTAAAGTATCCCCCTATTGGCAGTATCTAAGGAATTAATTGCAGGATGTTTTCAAGTAAAGAAGGATTACGCCCAAGAAAGTGTGGGCCTAAGAAGAGTAGGCCCCAGAGTTTTGTTTGAGCATTAAGAGCCTATCAAGTGTATGAGTAAGCTGTAGGAGACTTAATTGTATTTAAAACTATGCCAAACATGAAACACCGCCAAGACATAGTACACCTGATTTGTATAAATATTGTTCAAGTGGATCTTGTATTGAGTTTAGTTGGGAGTTGTTGGGATTCTACAACAATAGAAGCAAAGATCGGAGTAGCAAGATATATGAAAGATTGCTTGTACACTAAAACAAGCCAATTAAACAAATCATCATAGTAGCATGGTTGACCATTTTTCAACAGGAGTCAATTGGATTAATTAGACCCTACCTATGACTAGTCAACAGTAAGTTAAACCTTCGCCAAATTTTCTTATACTTACCCTAGATTTGGCAGGGAAATCAGGGGGTCCTAGAGTATATTTATTGGAAGGGAATATTTCAGATGGTTTTTCTATCTACTTAATGTTCAGGTTCTTCTTTCTAACCTCAACATTCTCTTCTTCTTCTTCTTCTTCTTTTTCTTCTTCTTCTTCTTCATTAAGATCGAACTAAGATCTCGTTTAGTGATTAGATGATTTAGCTTTCTGGTAAGTCTTACAGCTTTTCACGTTACAATTATAGAAGGGAAGGGTGTTATAGGAAGGCCTTACTTGGGGGTCACATGTAGTTGAAATGTTAGTAAAATGTCTATAATAGGGATTTTAATGGAAATCTTATGATTTTTTAAGCAGTTGCTGTTGATTTTGGATGAACAGTTGAAATGAAAGCTCCAAGCCGAGGTTAAGGTAGGTCTCTAGTGAGCCTCTAAACCCGACTTCTGCACACTATATTATAATGATTCCTTGTATGGTTGATGCGCATATATTCTTGAGAAGTTGTTGTGTTTATGTATGGTTATATGTTCTCTGTGAAGCATTTGTATGTATGCTCTAAAGTGTATGATATGTTGCATGAATATGATAATGTGTGGTAATTATGCATGAGAAGTTATATGTTAGGAAGTATGTCTTTATTAAGATTACGAGTGAAATCTGTGTAGATGTGTCCATTATGTTATTTGAGTGGTGTATGAAAATGTATGTTGGAGTTAAGGGGGCTCGAGTGGAGTTTCAAGAAAATATGTGATACAATAATGGACCCTGGGGTGGTGTTTGACGACGTCCGTCGGGATAGTAAACACGGGAAAAGGCCAGTATGACAATCATTGTGAAAAGACAATGGACATAGCATATTCTGTAAAGCCTTTGTGGTGAAATCTTTGTAAAATCTTCTTAGCATGTTATTCAGAAAGCCTCAGTGGCGGGGTAATCTGGGGAATACATGTGGCAAGTTTTCTAGAAGGTCTGTATTATGAATTTTGCAATGCCTAAACAATGAGTTAATATTCCACCCTTGTGGCAAGACCTGGGCATGTCTATGACGCATTATTTGAAAGAGTTCTGATCTATCGTAATTCGGTGTAGCAAATTAAACTAGTTTTCATACTTAAGGAGCTTGAATACGAGCATTTCTAGTATGTTTTAGTTACTTTTTCTATTTTAGCTTTGATTCAATAAAAAAGTGTAAATCGAGTCATTTTATGACCATAGGAGTCAAATGAGGCCCAAAGGAGGGTAACATACTTAGTGAGCATGCAGGACGCCATTCAAAGGCATAAGAGCTCGAGGCCGGTCGTCATGTTGCAACACGGGAATCCAATTTGCAACATAGAGAGAAAGATACAAGAAATCCAAATTTTCCCTTAGTGTCGCGACACAGCCAACGGATGTCTTGACACACCCCTGAAGCTGAACCTGAGGCCAAGCAAACTGTTGTCTATGTCGCGTCACAGACACTAAATGTCGTGACATCGACCCTACACAAAAAAGAATTATGAGCTTAGAGTGTTTTGGTCCACATAATATATATTTACGTAAAAACATCAGCAGACATAGGGCTAAGGATGACGGCCAACCCTAACTCTATAAATAGGCTCTTTAGACACTTGTTTAGGGTCAATTTTCATAATTCAGAATTTTCCTTGTAATTTAGTTTTCAGTTTCTTTAGGCTTTAGATTTAGTTTTATTTTTTTTGTTCGTGTTCGACGGAGAATCTGATTTGTGGATTCGACCAACTCTCCGTGGATTCTCCATTTTCATCAATCAATATAATCAAGATTCTCTTAAACATTATTCTTGAATTGTTCTTTATGTTTATTCTATTTATCAAGTTTATTATGTTTATGGATTCCATGAGGAACTAATCCTCTTATGGAGGATTAGTGAGTGGAGGTGTGATTAATTAATTTCTATGTAGGGTTTTCTCAATAGATCAGCTGTATTGGAAAGGAAGAAATTAAACCCTAGGAAGTCATTTAGTTGGGAATTAACCCAAAATTGGTATGACCTATCCACAAACCCCTTACCCTCAAACCGGTCTAGACTGTGAGGTCGAGAGATAAGTAGTTCTTGTCGACTCGTTAGTTTAGTGGAAGATTGAGAGATCCTACTATGGTAGCTACTAGTTGATTGAAGTAGAAACCCAAAATAGGAATTAATTATGATCACCGAAGTGAGCTAAATGCCCATACTTAGATTTGGTTGAGTTTGGATCTTAGTTTTCCGAAGTTCATGCTTTTATGTTCTTTTATTTATTTTCTTATAAAATCTAGCTTCTCTATTTTTATGTTCATTGTAATATAATTTATTTAAATTACTAACTAGATCTATTTTCATTTAGGTTAAAGTTAATTTAGTACTTGCCTCCCTTAGGTACGATCCTCGGAGTACTCACTTACTTCATTGTAACTATATTACAACTTGACCCGTATACTTACAGACACCGCCTCATTCTTATATCTTTTGTTGTAGTATTCACACTCTGGACGTTAGTACGTCCGGAGGTGGTCAAGTTCTTGGCAGTATACCCATTTAATGATTCCTCCATAGTGATCCTCCATGTAAGGGAATGTTACACGACAAACCCTACCCTATGATAGAATCCAAGTATGTTGTGTCACTACTTGAAATCAAACTAACTTCAAACATTTTTGGTGGAAGCTTTTAAAATTTTATAAAGTTATAAATATAAAACATTTGATAGTTGTTGCTTTACTCAGTTTAAATGGAATCATTAATAGTTTAAATAACATTTAAGTCATTTTGGCGTATAAGTGCAAATATAATAATTTCTTTAGACAAAATGTATTAATTTAAAACCATGTATTGATACTTAATAGAAGAATTATAAAATAGATTCTTATCAAAACATAAGTTTTTTATACAAATCATTTCCAAAATATTCTTATGTGCCACCCCATGAGTTATGCATGATACAAACACAAAGTAGTTGGCTTACGATAAAAACAACACTTTGGCATAGTACTTCTAACAAAGCCTTCCTTCAGTCAGCAAGCCTGAGAATGAAAAAGGGTAACAGAGTAAGTTGAAATGAACTTGGTGAGTTCCAAAGTGAATTCATACACAATACTACTAATATTACATCTAAATCTTTCTGAAGTATTCACACACATACACATAGTACGCCCAATGGCGTATACAGGACACAGATAGACTCAGTACGCCAACTTGCTTACCACTTGGGCGCATACTATATGCCAATTTAATATAACTTGGACAAATCCATCTTAATCCAGCCACGTACCCAGAATTCAGAATCAGAAGCATATCATTCAGTCATATTCACATATTTTCTCCCCCTTAACTCCTTATATCATTTTCATTCAGAATATCATGTTTTATTGTGATCTGCCAATCCGGTTTGCAATATAGTTGTCCTACCAAAGGCTACACAAACATATCTCCTTATCTCTAGCACCACATATCAAATCATATCATATCATACATATCAGAAGCAAATGGTAGTGGCTTAAGCATGAAGAATGATGTTTACTTTATCTTACAGACAAATTACACTCAGACTAAAGACTTTGGATAGCCATTACCCACACAACACCACACAACATCTTTCATCCATTACAAAGGAGGATTACTTGTCTTAGACGAATTATAAAATAAGGATAATTACAACACATGGAAGTAAGAAGGAACTCACCAGAAACTCTAGCACAATCTACAAAGCAAGTCCCTTGCCTTTATCGCTTAGACATTCTTTAGCTTTTTTAGCTAAAATGAAAATAATTAAACATATCATATCATCAATCTATCAAATCTGATCATGCATGTAAGAACCAACAACACTTAGTCCAAAATTAGAAAGTTTCCTTCCTCCCACACTATACTAATATCTATGCATGCAGAGAGAGAATCATGTAAATGACTTAGAGAGTAACCTAGGGTTCATCAGTAATTAACAGTGAGCTGGTAATAACATATAAGTTAGTTGAATACTACGAATCTTCAATTGAAGGGGTTTTCTAAACTTAGTTTTTCAAAGAGTTTTAGAGAAAATAAAGGAAGAAGAAAACATAAAGGTGTTCAGAAAGACCATTGTTATCCTTATATACTTAAGCACAGAGACAAGGATTAGTGGAAAAATCAAATAATTCCACTAACACTCTTGATTAAGTGCACTTAACATAATTTAAGTCTTATCATCTACAATATTCTAGTTTTGTTCTAACTAAATCTCAACTTAACTATCCAAATACCCATTTTGAAATAATAGACAAATCTAAATAGTTGCGAACTTAACGAGTTCGCCCAAGGCATCTGGGTTGGGCAAATACTTAACAAAAGAGTCTGCCAAACTATAGAACTCACCAAACCTAAGAGTTCGCCAAATGGCGCATACACAAAATTCTATACTTAGCTAAGATAAACACTATACTTACTCATCTATCCTTATTTTACCAACTATAAGCCAAATAGTAACCAATTACAAAGACTCTACCGAGTGGGCTGTTACAGGGAACCTTGTGTATTTGGAATATTGGTGGTGTAAGTGTCTGCCAAACTTGGAATTTCTTAGGTCATGTATTGAAGTCATATGGGATTCTATTGCTTGAATTAAAATATTGTATTTTTCTAAGCAAGTATGTTTGTCTGGACTGATTTGAAGATATGATGTTACTAGTGTTCTGATAATCGTTGGGTACTGTAAAGGAATTCGTCAAGAGTAGTATCCACTGAGTTTCGTTCAGGGAAGCATATCCAACTATTATCTGTAAATAAATTTTTCAACGAGATTCAAAATATTGCGTGAAGTCTAAGATTCGCCAGTCGGTTGAAATGTGTATAAGACGATTAAGTGTAGAGATTGGCATATGGTTATCCGCCAACTAGGAATAAAAAACGTATCTGCCAAGGTCTGAAAGGAAATCCAAAACCCTTGAGTCGAGAAATTCTATATCATCACTTAAAGGTAATAATGAGTGAGGCTCACTAAATTCCTTTGAACTTATATGCGTCTTTTGGAATACAGGTTCTGAAAATCGAACCAGTGCGTTGGAAGAGACCAAGCTAGGGATGCACCGTAGTGGTAGATCAAGGGCAATGTTATGCAAACAGAGGGACACTTTTAGAAGCATGTTTTCAAATGAAAAATAGTAATACACGATACGAATATGTTTGTTTTATCAAACATTTATGTTGTAAGGCTTTATACTACATTTTTAGAGTTTGTGAAAAATGATAAATGTTTCATTCAAACCTTTTGTCTTGGAAAGGATTTTAAATAAACATTCAGTATGATTTTTGTAGATTTAAAATTTTTGTTAAGTATGTAAGTATTGTGACATATTATATTCAGATCCAGTAAATCGAGTCAAGTATAGGATGTTACAACCCATGTGAAAATTGGGTACACTGAGCTCCTAATTTATCCTATCTTCTAATAGACACACGGTCATGTCATCAGCCCGTGTGTGACACACGACCGTGTGGTGCAAAATATGTCATTAATGCCAACTTCATACCAAACTAAATCAATAGCCTATTTGATGACCCAATGCACATTTTAACCAACTCAAAACCTATATATACTCCATAGAAAACATACCAATTAATCACATTCTAAACATATTCAAGCATTATACCAATATGCTTTAAACGGAACCAACACATAACATAGTCATAAGGGTATTACTTGACACTCAAATAAGTTGATATAATTCCAAACCATTCAAACATGTACTTAAACTTATATTACTATCACCTATTAGTATCAAAACCATCTTACCATCTTAGCATTATCAACATATTAGCTAAATCTTCACACATTCAAATTGGTCATTCATAGCTTCAAACATAGATTACCCTAATGCCATTATGCACATATTAAATCTCATATAAAAACATTCAAACCCAACACCATTCTTTTCTCAAACTCATGAACGCACTAAGTACACAAATATATAATTCAAGTACTTTACTCATATCATGTAAACATTCAAACAACATTATAAACATGGATCATTTCATCATTATCCAAAATAACCACTTAACCACTTTTAAACCTAAAGAATTGAATGGAATAACACAACACATGTATTTTCTCATTAGCACACTTCTTATCTTTAATCGATCAACTGTGGATGATCTCATACATATATATCACAATTATATCTTTAACAATTACTAAGTAGATATATAATGAGATAGGTAATTAAAATAAAATTTTCAATCAAGGTTTCCATGGTTCTATTTCTAGAAAGTAAAAGAAAAACTAAAAAATTACATAGTTATTTACCACAAGGCATTCCTTGTGTCTTCAACCGCCATCGCTCCATCTTCTCCTCGTCATGGAATATTTTTGGGAAAAATTACATTTAAGTCCTATGTCCATTTTCGGCTCACAAGAATTCTATATAAAAAAAATCCTACGTGGAGATGATAATCCACGGTCTATTTCCTAAGAAACATAACCTTGGCAAAAAATAACAATTATATAACAAATATATAATATCATATTCATTCTCATATATTCCCCTAAACATACGAATAATTACAAGAATGTCACATCCTATCAAATATCAATCAAGCAAGATGAATAGAGAGATTCGGTCTTGATTTACACTATAAACATAACACAACCAGGCTTTGATACCAGTTGTTCGAAAAAATCCAGTTTGAAAATAGTTTTCTTGCTCGGTGAAAAATTAAAATTTTAAAAATCGACCCGGTTTTTGATACTTATAGCAATCAACCCTAATCGAATTCATACATGTGTTTTTAGCTTAGCAGGCGTTTTTTTTCCCGGCATTCAACCAAATGATCTTCTCTACTATTCTCGTACCACGAACTACTTCAAGTGTGGGCTCAAACCAATTAAATCGTAACATAGAACTAGAAAAAGTTTTCTATCTTTTACTTGGGGTGAAAACGAAATTCTCTCTTCTTTAATAGAAACCAGTAGCATTGTTATTCTGGAAAAATATATTTAATAGTTGAAAATAAATTCTCTCTACTTTTCAGCAGAGTAATAATCTCTCAAAAATTTTTTTATGCCCTACCAGTGCCATCTATTTATAAGAAGAGAAGGTAGAACCCTTGTTGAGTTGTAGTGGTCTATTTCAAATAGAAAAAAAACTTCCTACTTAGAGTAGGAGTGGGGTGGATGGCACACCCTAGTATTCCTACTAGGTTTGCCACCCTCTTCATGTTATATGAGAGGTTATGGGTGTAACACCCCTATCCTGTCTCTATTGCCGGATTAGGTTATGAGTGTTACCAAGCAAAATAGAACAATTAACTTCGTAAGGGAAACAATTATACAAACTAAATGCTAACATATAACAATTAAATTAGTTCATTAAAAAAAACACTTATAGGCCTTAAATTGAGCCTACGAGGCCCTAAAAATAGTTTGAGAACAATTTAGGATCAAAACGAAACAAATAAAAAAGTTTCAGAAAAAATTGAAAATTTGAAAAATAGGGGTCACACGACTGTGTGAACATTTGAAGTCAGGAAACACGATCATGCCTCAGCCCGTATGTTTACCCGTGTATATATTCAAAATAGGGCCACACGGTCGTGTCGCAGGCCGTGTGCAAACCTGCATGTGTATTCGAAGTTGGGTTACATAGCCGTGTCACAGGCCGTGTCTCAGACCGTGTAAAACCTGCACCTAAAACAATAAATACACACGGTCATGTTTGGTGACCGTGTGTAGTACACGACCATGTGACAGCCCGTATCCCAGGTCGTGTGCTCCATTTTTAAACCCTAAATCAAGCCAAATCAAGCATCATTTCTTGCACAACAAGACATACCAAATCTAATTCATTTTACATGGTTAAAAGCACATACAAATCACTAAATACATGCCAAAAATTTCATCCATCTTATGTCTAACCAATATGCCATCAAAAGACACCTCAATTCATACATTCATTCAACTCAAGAAGAAAGTTACAAATAAGAGAATAAGCTTTATCACTAGGTGACCATTCATGCCTCAAACCATCGACCAAAAGATTTCCATTTCACAACAATACCACTCATCATATATAAAAGGCACAAAAGAGCAACTTGACCAAATTCAACACAAGTACACTTCCAAATTCATGCATATTAACTAGTTATAACAAGTAAACTTAACACTTTACATATCAACAAATTAACACCTATATACATGTCACATCCCAAAAAGGTAAAAAAAAACTACCAACAAGATTGGATAGTGTGTGCTCCAAAACAATCCATCCGGTCAGTCCGCAAAAGGCCAACTGTAATAGCCCATTTACAGTGAAATTGAAATAGTGGTTTCAGGACCACAAATCTGAGTCCGTAAGAAAAATTATTTTAAAATTATTTTATGGTCTACCGTATGATAGGTATATCGTATAAAAAATTTCGTTAAGAAAATTTTACTGATTACATGTTTAATTGATAAAAGCACCAAATTGCATGAAATGCAAAAGTTGAGTTCTAGTAGCTATAAGTATCAAATAGCTATGGAATTCAAAATTTGAGGTCCTTATATGGCAAATAGACCATTAAGAGGAGTTATTAGATAAGTATGATGACTCATCCATGGAAAATTAAATAAAGAAAAGGACTAAATTGGAAAGATGAAATAATAAAAGATGATATCTTAGTTAAATAGAAAATATCATCATTTTATATCATCTTCCCCAAATTATTTTACATGGAAACCCTAGTTAGAAGAGCTTGAAGGTAGAAACCTTATTTGGTTCAATTAGGTGAGTATTCAAGTCCCGTTTTTAATGATTTTTATGTTTCCGAGATCGTAATAGCTTAATCTAGCTATCTCGGGGATTAATTTGCAAAGTTATCAAGGTACTAGGGTTTTGCCATGGATGAGTATGCATGAATTATGAAGTTTTATGGTAGAAAATGAAAGGTTGTTGATAGATAAACAACTTTTGTAAAGGGAATTTAGATGAAATTTTGATTTAGGGACTAAATTGAAAAGATGTGATATTTAAGGAAAAAATATGATTTTTGTGAAATACATGGGCTGTTATTGTAATGTGTGAAAATTTCTTAGGCTTGGAATAAGGATTAAATTGCATGAATTTCATTTTCCGAGCCTAGGGATGAAATAGAAATTAATAAAAAGTATAGGGGCAAAATGGTAATTTTGCCTAAGATATGAATTAGATTGATTTGAATGTAAATTGTATTAAATTTATGTTAAATTCATTCGTGTAGATCCGGATAGATCAAGTACTGAATTAAATCGAGGAAAAGAGAAAGTAGCTGATTAGTAATGTAACAGCCCATTTTTCGGTGAAATCGGAACAGTGGTTTCGGGACCACAAATCTGAGCCGAAAATAAAATTTATTTTTATTTTATTATATGGTTCATAACATAATAGAAATGTCATGTGAAAATTTTGAAAAGAAAATTTTATCGATTTAGTGCTTAATTACGAGAAGGACTAAATCGCATAAAATGTGAAAGTTGAATTCTAGTAGCTATAAGGATTAAATAGCTATGGAATTCAAAACTAGAGGTCCTTAATGGTAATTAGGCCATTAAGAAAAGTATGTAGCTTTTTCTTGGTGACTCATCCATGGAAAAATAAAAAAAAAGGCCAAGGACTAAATTGGAAAGATGAAAAGTTATTAAATGACAATTTAATTAAATGAAAAAGAAAACATTTTCATATCATCTTCCCCAAATATTTCCATGGAAACCCTAGGAGAGAGGATGAAAAATTTTCAAGCTCAATAAGGTATGAAATTAATTCCCGTTTTTAATGATTTTTATATTTTTGGAATCAGGATAGTCTAAACTATCTATTTGGGGGATTAATTTGAAAAGTTATCAAGGTATGAAAAATGGGTCATGGATGTATATTCTGAAAAATCAAAATTTATGGTAGAAAATGAAAGATTATTGATAGATAAACAACTTTTACAAAGTGATTTTTAATGAAAACATGATTTAGGGACTAAAATGTAAACTTGTGAAATTGAAGGAAAAATTCTAAAATTTTATGAATACATGTGCTGTAAATTTTGTAATGGGGCTTTGGTTAGGCTTGGAATAGGGAGTAATTTTCACAAGTTTCATTTTTCGAGCCTAGGAACGAAAATGGAATTTATGGAAAAGTTAGGGGCAAAATGATAATTTTTCCTAGAACGTAAATTGAGTCCCAATGAGTATAAAATGTATGAAATTGACGATTAAAGTTATTTATATAGATCCGAACAACCCAAATTCAGAGTTAGAACGAGGAAAAGAGGAAAATGTCGGATTAGTAGATGTTTGTACACGAACCTTTGTCGAGGTAAGTTCGTGTAACTAAATTGTGTTTATTTACATGATTGCATTGATTGTGTTTATGTAAATTGCATAAATGTCATAAATGTAACAGCCCGATTTAGGGGCTAGTCGGAACAGTGATCTCGGAATCACTAATTTGAAGTTAGAGAAAATTATTTTCATGTTATGTTATGTATTATAACATGTTTATAAGGATGCATGAAAATTTTGGCGCCTTAATTTTAGCGATTTCTAGCTAAATTGTGAAAAAATGACTAAATCGCATAAAATGCGAAAGTTCTATTTTAATTGCTAGAGGTACCAAAAAGCTATGGTTTATAAATTGGAGGTCCCAAATGTGCAATTAGGCCATGGGAATTAGCTTGGCCAGTCAAAGAAGACAAAGGGGACAAGGGCATTAAATGTTGTCATGTTAGGTAATTAAAAAGAAATAAAATAAGATGAAATAAGCAAAAAGCTATCATCTTTTTATTTCTTCTCTACTTCAACCGAAAATATCAGCCATGGGAGGGGTTTGAAAGCTTCAAATTTCAGCAAGCTTTACTCCATTCAAGTAAGTGATTTTGATGCTTATTTTTGATGAAAATTGCATTTTTGGAGTCCCCAAAGCTTAAGCTAGCTAATGGGAGGATTAATTTGCAACATGGTTGAAAGTATAGGGACTTTCCATGAGAGAGTTTATGTTGTTTGATGAGTTTTTATGGAAGAAAATGAATGATAGGATGATGAGAAACAACTTTTGTGAAAGGTGTTGCCATGAAAACACCTATTTGGGACTAAAATGCAAAAGTTGTAATTTGTTCATTAAGGCATGAAATTGATGGAATTGTGAATAGTTTTAATAGGATTAAATGTTCATATAGGCTTGTTTAACGAGAAAATATGATAAAAATTTATTTACGAGCCTAGGGGCAAAATCGTAATTTTGCCAAATTATAGGGGCAAAATAGTCATTTTTGCCTAAAGTGTATATTACGGTGTAATATGATTTATAAGTGATTAAATCAGTAAATTTCATTGTTCTAGATCAAAGAAAATGAGTTTCGGACCTAGAACGGATGAAAAGAGAAATGTGGGCAAAAAGTCCCTTTTTGGGCCTTTCGACATCGAGGTAAGTTCATGTACAAACATTGTAATTACGTACGAGTTAATTTAACGTTCCAATGTGGTATGGAATGTATATTTACCATATGAATGCATGAAATATCTTTTGATGAAATGTCAATAGAATTGAAATGTGTATAGCATGATATGATGATGGTTAAAGTCTCGAGTAAGACCATATTGGAATATGGCCTCGGTGTAAGAGTTCGTATAAGACCATGTCAGGGACATGGCATCGACATGTTAATGTATGTAGGACCTTACTGGGTTATAATGTCAATGAGAACTATGTGTATGAGACTCAAGAGAGTTAGTTAACAATTTGAATGATTCAACGGATATGTTGAATGTATGTGGTTGTACCACGAGAAGCACAAGTATGTGTTAGAATTGAATGGAGATGAATTCAATATATGATGAACCCCTAGTGGGATATGTGTAATTAATGCACCTTAGTTGCATGAGATAAATTTATGGATGCATTGTGTGAATGCGAACGAGTATCGTAGAAAGTTAAGTAAGAATAAAAGTATGTGAGGATGTTCTTGGATGAACATTTGAAATAGAGATATACTTGTGGATTACTATCCACGAATGTAAAATAATGGTGAGCTATGTGCGGTATCACCTTATTGATTGTAGTGACGGGCTGAGTGCGATACCATCAACTATATTAATATCGGTGGCTATGTGCGTTACCACCTGATTAATTAGTAATCGATGGGCTGTGTGCGATACCATCGCTTATAAATGATTGGTGGGCAAAGATACCACCCTATTAGAGATTTAATGGTGGGCTAAGTGCGAAACCACCGAGAGATTTGTAGTATGAGTAGCGTATTGAAATTGCTTGATGTGTTGTTCTATGTGATTACCTAACGATCATTGCAGGAATGTGTGCTATTTAACACGAGCAGTTGGCTTGTGGCATGGGGTGAATGTGGTAAGAGATAGAATGAGTAAGCTTCAAGAGTGGTTAAGTTACCATGAGTTAATGAGAAAAACTCAGTATAATACCTTGTGGTTATATGTATTCAATAAATGTCGATATTTGTCAGTTTATGCAGATGAACTTACTAAGCATTATTGCTTAATCCTTTTCTTTTCCCATCTCTTATAGGTTATTTTGACTAGCTCGGGTTGGAGGCCACCGGAGATGTTTTCACACTATCGAATAAACGGTTGGTATGGTGTTTCAAGTTCTTATGAGTCATGGCATGTATAGGGATTTCTTTTAGAGTTGATTAAGTTCTAATTGATGTAGCCAAATTGTGTTGGCCTAAGAGAACTTAGAGATTGGTTGTGTATAGCCATAGATGATGGCTTAAGTTATAATTGTAATTGTATTCAGAATAGTTCTCCCTAGTGTATGGGATGAAGTCTTTGTCTCTTTAAATGATTAAATGTCTTTAATTCAAGAGTTAAATTGATGCTATGTGGAGTTATGTGATGATGTATGAATTTATGTATATGAGAGTGGTAAAAAGGCTTGGTAGATAGCCTCTAAGTGCCCACACGGATAGACACACGGGCGTGTGTCTAGGCCGTGTGCATCTTGCACCTTTGTATCTTAAGTTAGGATAGACCACGGGATAATTCCACGGCCGTTTGTTTATGCCATGTATGACACACGGTTAGGACACGGGCATGTGCCCCAGGCCGTGTAAGGAAGTCAGTATATCAAGGTTTAGCACACGGTCTAAGTCTACGTGCGTGTCAAGGCCGTATGTGATTATCCAGTGTCGACCACGGGTGGAAGGCACGGGCATGTCTTAGGGACACACGGGCGTGTCCCAAGTAAAACGGGCGTGCGACCCCTGTTTCGAGGAAAATTTCCTGATTGAGCTTCGAAAGTTTCCGAACGTGAATTTAAGGCCTCGTAGGCCAATGAGATGTATGAGTTGTTTAAGAAAGAGAAGTTTTTAATTCAGAACAAAATTTTATAGCCCGTAAATACATGTTTAAGCAAGTTCAAGCATAGTAATGTCTCGTATCCGGTTTTAGCCTCGGAATCAGGTATGAGGTGTTACATTTAGTGGTATCAGAGCATGGTTTAGTCGATTCTCGGACTAACCTAGCACGAGTGTGAGTCTAGCTATACATGCCATATGTGGACAATGATAGTGTGATGTCTCCCGGCTCTAACGAAATTATTTTGTTAAGACAGAGATGATTCCCAACCGAGCTAATTTCAGTAAGTTTGTATGATTTTCAAGCTTCATAGATATTTTCATTGAATTGCTTGCTATGTTGTTAAATGCACATTATTTCCATGAAAATGTTTAATGATTTATTAAACAAAGAAGTTATTAAGAGCATGTATATGAAAGCCCCGATTGAAAATGAATTACTTAGGATACTCAATCTGCCACATGAGACAAGAAAGTCCATATAAGACCATGTCAAGACATGGCATCGGCAATCAAGCAAGTTATCATGTAAGACCAAGACAAGTCTTGGCATTGAAGAGTTACTATGAGATGAAGACCCATATAAGCCCAAGCCAAGGCATGGCATTGGCGAGTCTCCAAGCAAAGATGTCACGTAAGACCAAGACAAGTCTTGGCATTGAAAGGCTATCAAGAGATAGAGATCCCATGTAAGTCCAAGCCAAGGCTCAGCATTGACCAGTTCATGAGTAAAGTTACCAATAAGACCATGTCAAGACATGGCAATGATAAGTTCCCAAGGGAACCCACAAGCAAGACTTCGTGTAAGTCCATGTCAAGACATGGCATCGACACCAAGTAAGAGATCCCATGTAAGACTATATCAAGGATATAGCATTGGCATCAAGATACATGTGAAATGAGATTCAGTATCCTCGGTCATTCATAGTAATTCATCGGGCAAACAAGTAAGGCTTAAATGAGATAACAAGAAAGATGAGTAAGTAAAGCTATTATCAAGTTGATTATGAGTATTATTCATGTTATGAATGATGAATTAGAGATTATGATTATCATAGTAAAGTATGCTGATCTATGTGATCAAGTGATACAGTTATCTTGTTTACCTTTCAAGCATGAGACTAGTAAGTTCCATGATGTATGTAAGAGTTAGTAAGAGTAAGTAAGCATTTGAGATTTGTGATGCTATTGTTTATGATAAATATGTCCACATGGTTAAAAAATCACGTGTGACTGTTAAAGTAGAAAAGATATAATGTTTCGTCTTATGACCCTGTTACAAAGTCACACATATTATAGTGTGAGAGTTAAAACTGAAAAGTTTGACTAAGTAGAATGCAGGAGATGAGTACGGTCGTTCAATGATAAAATGATGAATAAGACCATAGTAGGACCATGGCGGTACATGTGATTCCACATAAGACCATGTCTGGGACATGGCATTGGTGACGATATGTGATCCCATATAAGACCATGTATGGGGCATGGCATTGGCATCGATACATGATCCCGTATAAGACCATATCTGGGGTATGGCGTCGGCATCGAATAGTGATTTCGTGTAAGACCATGTCTGGGACATGGCTTCAGCACCAAAGAAAGATCTCGTATAAGACCATGTCTGGGACATGGCATCGACATCTAAGTATGATCTCGTATAAGACCATATCTGGGATATGGCATCGACATCGAGTTACAAGATCCCGTATAAGACCATATCTGGGATATGGCATCGGCATCGACATGAGTTTCCATGTAAGACCGTATCTAGGATATGGCATTGGTATTGATATGAGATTTCGTGTAAGACCATAGCGAGGCTATGGCATCGTGACGACATGTAAAGCAATAGCTAGACTATGATGTTGTGATACGAGTAAGACCATAGTTGGACTATGGCGATCAAGTAAACGACGTACTCAAACCGTAAGACATTCTCTAGATTAATAAGCAATAGTAAGAGAAAGTAGAGTTAAATGTTAAGTACTCGAGTAGATATTAATGTGAAACTTGAGTTATTAAAGTCACAGTTCAAAAGTATGAGTGATAGAGATAATTGTAACGTGATAAACGTGAAAACTCACTTGAGATGAGTTATGTGACTATGATGATATTTCATTGATAATGAATAGTAAATCATATGTATGTAGTCCTGAGAATCAAGTTAGGGGCTCTACGACTTCACCCCTTACCACTGTTGAATCATGATGAGATGTTTATGAGAATCAAATTGAGTACGTTTACATGTGATTAATGCAATATTTATGTTAGCATAATTGAGAATGCTTTGTATCACATTGATACACGATACTCTACTATGTAGAGTAATTGTTGTTGAACATGAGGTTGAAGTCCTAGGGGACTATAATGAAAAGGCTATCATTGAGATATGAAATAGAGAAGGTCCCGTATAAGACCACGTTCGAGGCATGGCCTCGGCACCAAGTTATGATTCCGTATGAGACCACATCCAGAATATGGTTTCGGTAATGGATATGAGAATCGTATAAGACCATATTTGGAATATGGCATCGATACTTGATGTGGAAGTCCATATAAGACCTTATCCGGGATATGGCATTGGCATTTAGAGGTGACTCCATATAAGACCACCTCGGGAGTGTGGCATTAGTTTTGTGCCTACATGAATGACGATGATTATGCTTCTTTGATTATCCCTAGTGATCAATGGGACTGATAGATGAGTCTAGAGGTAGAAATGAAAATTGTACTAAAACCGTAAAATAAGTGAACACAGGCACTCGTGAACGAGTCAAGAATAAACGAAGTACGATGTGTGGCACGATATGTGCTAAATAAATGGCAAGTATGAGTAAGTTGGCTCAAAGCTTCGTAGTTTGTGCATGGTTAATTGATGCCAAGGATGGATTATAATAATCTTCTTGAGTATTAAGTACAAATATCTGTTGCCTTCGTATGATGTAGTTGTTCTCTTCATAAACCATGATTTTATGAGAATGTTAGCTGATTGTAAAAATCAGACAAAACGGTTTTCGATTTAGTAAATTAAAATCGACATTCTTTTATCTCCTCGTAACCCTATTCGGGTGCTTTGAGGGAGAAGTTGGAGATGATTCTAGTATAAGGAGTGAAATCATGAGTTTCACGTTGTGTGATGGGTTTTCGGACAAGCCGAATAGAGTTAATGAATTCGACCAAGATGTCCCTGCTATCGTGAGATATGGCCATAGTAAAAGTTTAGATTTGCATAGCAAGAGAAACTCAGATGAGAGTGTGCTTGAAATATGTTCTTGGTGTGGAGAAAAGAGTAGATTAATGTATTGAGATATGATTCGAATTCTATGTATATTCACGCATGAATCAATAAAGAGAATAAATTTCTGTGTGTTCGTGAGTGGGGAGCATGATACAAAGATATGCTCATAGAAATGTTCAAACCGTGATGGTTGAGTTGAAAATTATTGAAGGAACTATTAATTGAAAGTTCTAGTACTGAGTTCAGTCTGAATCGAGAAACGAATTGCCAGATTGATGATCCAAAGACAATCACCTTTGTGTCTATGTAATGAGTTAGATATTATGAAAAGATCCACGTTAAACAATGCGAGTTAGTTACTCGGTTGATCTTAGTTTGTAATATCCTAGTTTCAGCAAGGTTAATGACAAGAACGAGTCTTCTTTTCATATCAAAAGGGTTCAGAAGTGAGATAGTAAATGGTATTTAAGGCGATAAAATCCAGATTGGATAAGATTTCCGTTGTCGATGTTTCCTTGAGATAGAATTTGAATAATGATGAATCCAAAACTTATACAGAAGTTTTGATATGAGATTTAGTAGTAGCATTTCTACTAATGTAAGAATAAGAAAGTGCAGTTATGTGCATAAATGATGTGACAATAGAGTACATTTCACGATATGATTGAGTCTATGGTCAGAAGTAGTTGATCACTAAAAGCTGAAGTTTCAAAGCGTACAAGTCAAGACTATTACAGTTAGTAAACGCTTGAATGAGAAAATGAGATACAATCTTATAGATTTCAAATTTGATTTGACAAATTCCCAAGAAGGGGAATGTCATTCAAATTTTAGTGAATCAACCAGTAAAGATCCGAACGATTATTTGGACATATACAGAGTTCCAAATTGGTGGATTACGGAGTATATGCCCAAGAGGAAGAATAACCTAGGTTTCAAGTTACGTTTCGACCTTATGTATCACAGCTAAAGAGTTATTGGTAAGAGAAACTTGAGGATAAGTGGATTGGCGATTTTGAAGAGTAGATGGAAGCGTTTTAAGAATGTTGGTAGCAACTCCTCCTGATAAGATTTTCGGGGACGAAAATCCCTAAGGGGGGAGAATTGTAACAGCCCGATTTAAGGGCTAGTTGGAACACTGATCTCAGAATCACTAATTTGAAGTTAGAGAAAATTATTTTCATGTTATGTTATGTATTATAACATGTTTATAAGGATGCATGAAAATTTTGGTGCCTTAATTTTAGCGATTTCTAGCTAAATTGTGAAAAAAGGACTAAATCGCATAAAGTGCGAAAGTTCTATTTTAATTGCTAGTGGTACCAAAAAGCTATGGTTTATAAATTGGAGGCCCCAAATGTGCAATTAGGCCATGGGAATTAGCTTGGCCAGTCAAAGAATACAAAGGGGACAAGGGCATTAAATGTTGTCATGTTAGGTAATCAAAAAGAAATAAAATAAGATGAAATAAGCAAAAAGCTATCATCTTTTTATTTCTTCTCTACTTCAACCAAAAATATCAACCATGGGAGGGGTTTGAAAGCTTCAAATTTCAGCAAGCTTTACTCCATTCAAGTAAGTGATTTTGATGCTTATTTTTGATGAAAATTGCATTTTTGGAGTCCCCAAAGCTTAAGCTAGCTAATGGGAGGATTAATTTGCAACATGGTTGAAAGTCTAGGGACTTTCCATGAGAGATTTCATGTTGTTTGATGAGTTTTTATGGAAGAAAATGAATGATAGGATGATGAGAAACAACTTTTATGAAAGGTGTTGCCATGACAACACCTATTTGGGACTAAAATGCAAAAGTTGTAATTTGTTCATTAAGGCATGAAATTGATGGAATTGTGAATAGTTGTAAGAGGATTAAATGTTCATATAGGCTTGTTTAATGAGAAAATGTGATAAAAATTTATTTACGAGCCTAGGGGTAAAATCATAATTTTGCCAAAGTGTAGGGGCAAAATAGTCATTTTTGCCTAAAGTGTATATTATGGTGTAATATGATTTATAAGTGATTAAATCAGTAAATTTCATTGTTCTAGATCAAAGAAAATGAGTTTCAGACCTAGAACGGATGAAAAGAGAAATGTGGGCAAAAAGTCCCTTTTTGGGCCTTTCGACATCGAGGTAAGTTCATGTGCAAACGTTGTAATTACGTACGAGTTAATTTAACTTTCCAATATGGTATGGAATGTATATTTACCATATGAATGCATGAAATATCTTTTGATGAAATGTCAATAGAATTGAAATGTGTATAGCATGATATGATGATGGTTAAAGTCTCGAGTAAGACCATATTGGAATATGGCCTCGGTGTAAGAGTTCGTATAAGACCATGTCAGGGACATGGCATCGACATGTTAATGTATGTAGGACCTTATTGGGGTATAATGTCAATGAGAACTATGTGTATGAGACTCAAGAGAGTTAGTTAACAATTTGAATGATTCAACGGATATGTTGAATGTATGTGGTTGTACCACGAGAAGCACAAGTATGTGCTAGAATTGAATGGAGATGAATTCAATATATGGTGAACCCCTAGTGGGATATGTGTAATTAATGCACCTTAGTTGCATGAGATAGATTTATGGATGCATTGTGTGAATGCGAACGAGTATCGTAGAAAGTTAAGTAAGAATAAAAGTATGTGAGGATGTTCTCGGATGAACATTTGAAATAGAGATATACTTGTGGATTACTATCCACGAATGTAAAATAACGGTGAGCTATGTGCGGTATCACCTTATTGATTGTAGTGACGGGCTGAGTGCGATACCATCAACTATATTAATATCGGTGGCTATGTGCGTTACCACCTGATTAATTAGTAATCGATGGGCTGTGTGCGATACCATCGCTTATAAATGATTGGTGGGCCTGTTGCGATACCACCCTATTAGAGATTTAATGGTGGGCTAAGTGCAAAACCACCGAGAGATTTGTAGTGTGAGTAGCTTATTAAAATTGCTTGATGTGTTGTTCTATGTGATTACCTGACGATCATTGTAGGAATGTGTGCTATTTAACACGAGCAGTTGGCTTGTGGCATGGGGTGAATGTGGTAAGAGATAGAATGAGTAAGCTTCAAGAGTGGTTAAGTTACCATGAGTTAATGAGAAAAACTCAGTATAATACCTTGTGGTTATATGTATTCAATAAATGTCGGTATTTGTCAGTTTATGCAGATGAACTTACTAAGCATTATTGCTTACTCATTTTCTTTTCCAATCTCTTATAGGTTACTTTAACTAGCTCGGGTTGGAGGCCACTGGAGATGTTTTCACACTATCGAATAAACGCTTGGTATGGTGTTTCAAGTTCTTATGAGTCATGGCATGTATAGGGATTTCTTTTAGAGTTGATTAAGTTCTAATTGATGTAGCCAAATTGTGTTGGCCTAAGAGAACTTAGAGATTGGTTGTGTATAGCCATAGATGATGGCTTAAGTTATAATTGTAATTGTATTCGGAATAGTTCTCCTTAGTGTATGGGATGAAGTCTTTGTCTCTTTAAATGATTAAATGTCTTTAATTCAAGAGTTAAATTGATGCTATGTGGAGTTATGTGATGATGTATGAATTTATGTATATGAGAGTGGTAAAAAGGCTTGGTAGATAGCCTCTAAGTGCCCACACGGATAGACACACGGGCGTGTGTCTAGGCCGTGTGCATCCTGCACCTTTGTATCTTAAGTCAGGATAGACCACGGGATAATTCCACAGCCATTTTTTTATGCCGTGTATGACACACGGTTAGGACACGGGCGTGTGCCCCAGGCCATGTAAGAAAGTCAGTATATCAAGGTCTAGCACACGGTCTAAGTCCACGGGCGTGTCAAGGCCGTGTGTGATTAGCCAGTGTCGACCACGGGTGGAAGACACGGGCATGTCTTAGGGACACACAGGCGTGTCCCAAGTAACACGGGCGTGCGACCCTTGTTTCGAGGAAATGTTCCTGATTGAACTCCGAAAGTTTCCAAACGTGAATTTAAGGCCTCGTAGGCCAATGAGATGTATGAGTTGTTTAAGAAAGAGAAGTTTTTAATTCGGAACGAAATTTTATAGCCCGTAAATACATGTTTAAGCAAGTTCAAGCATAGTAATGTCTCGTATCCGGTTTTAGCCTCGGAATCGGGTATGGGGTGTTACAATAAATATGTGAAATGGTTACATATTTGATCAAGCCCGATAAATAAAAATGTCTAATTTAAATGATAATGCCCGATAGATGATAAATGACAAACGATGAAAATGTTACTTTTATGCTTGAAATGATTGAGAAGTGTGATCATTTGAATTATATGGTTGATTATAGATGTATGAAATAATCACATGCCCGATAATGTTTGAAAAATATTTAAATCTCGGTTGAATAAATGGAAAATCGATGGATATGTGATTTCCCAAAATGAATGAGGCCCTGCATTTGTTGCTGGTGGGATTTAGCTCGGACGAGTAATCCTATTAACCTCATTTCTGAAAGGATTTAGCCCGAATGGGTAATCCTGATGTGAGTCCTCTCGAGCATATGTTATGAATTGGATTTAGCCCGGACAGGCAATCCAGATCAAGCTCTTTAGAGCATATGTCATAAAAAGGATTTAGCCTGGACTGGTAATCCTGTTGTATACATGTGTGGCTCGAGAGTGCACTCCCTGAAATTGTACCTTATGGATACTAGTGGACATGAATTGACGGATTTTGATTTGTACACCTCGAGTGTACTACATGTGTATCCATCGATAATTCAAATAAATTCAACGGGCAAGGTTCTGACAGGGGTAAATATGAATTTAAGACAAATTGACATGGAATGATGTATACGATATGGAAATATGACATGAAAAGAATATTACATGAAATACAAGAAAAATGATGATACATGACAAGTGATATATGAAAATATGAGATGATGATATTTGTACATGGAAATTGTTTGATGAGAATGTTCATTCTTGATTATAGACTTGTACACCTTGAGTGTACAAATTGTGACCTTGATATTCCGAGTAATATGAGTAAAGTTCTGATATGAAATGATCTGAACTCGAAATGAGCTATTATGAAATTATACTTGTAATAATGAGATGAATCATGCATGTTGAATGAATACATATTGTGGAAAGCATATGTTCTTGAAAACTTGATTGTTGTTGAGCCCATATATGTCTTGATGTTACTATGGATTATATGACTAACAAGGGCATGAGGATGTGTGTAGGGCTTGAGGTCAAATTGGTTGAATATGCCTTACATAGTTACCTCAAAATAGGATGAATGGTAAGTTAAATACCATGTTATACGAGCTTACTAAGCATTTTATTCTTACTTAGTTTTATTTCCCTGTTTTAGAGTAAATCGGAAGCTCGTTGGATTGGAAGCTTGGCGGAGATCACTCACACTATCCACCGGCCTATGTCGGTACATTATGGTAAATCAATTATGTTTGTAATGGCATGTATAGGTTATATTGGCCATATTGGCATGTAAATGTAAATGATTATTGTAATCTAGCCATTGGAATGGCTAGTGATGATTATGTTTTGGGATATGTATACATATATATATATGTGCTAATGTCTTTTATGATGTGGTTTGTAATTGTTTGCTAAATGGTTAAGATTTGGCTTATTGATAAGCTAGGGAACCTAGGCAAGGCAATGCATATTGAAAGAAATAAGATTGATGCTTATGGATGTGAAATTTAGTATGACTTGGTTTGACAAAATATAATGTTATGATCATGTTAGATGTCGTTGTTGAAGTGACATGTTTTAGCCTTAGTTGTGGTTGTATTGGCTACCTAATTATGCTATGATTTGTATCATTTGAAGTTATGTAGATGTGTACAAAGGAGGGTGCAAGAAGGGCTTCGTAAATAGCCTATATTTTTTCCACACGGGTAGACACACGGGCGTGTGTCTAGGCCGTGTGTGACACACGGTCTGCCCCATGAGCGTGTGGCCTGGCCGTTTGTCCTTGCACCTTAAAATCGAGAAATAGAATGCTCAGAATTGAGTATACGGGCAGAGATACAGGCGTGTGTCTCAGTCGTGTGAGGGACACGACCTGAACACATGCGTGTGTATTGGCCGTGTGAAACCTGCACCTAATTTCGAAATGAATTAATTGACCACACAGCCTAGCACACGGGCGTGTGGCATGGCCGTGTGCACAAGTCAAAGAGTTACATGGGGTCGAACACGGCCTATAGCACGGGCGTGTCTTAGGGTCACACGGGCGTGTGAGCCCTACACCTTGGAAATTTTTTGTAATTTCGCGAAAAATTCTTAGAGGTTCCGATTAAGTCCCGACTTGTTTCTAATGCTTGTGTTGGGCATCGAGGGTCTGTCTAAGGGGCGTTAAGAATGATTTCGGAATGCGGATAGTAACTTGCATGATTTATATGTAAATATTTCCGAATGTTCTGGTAATACTCCGTAACCCTGTTCCGACGACGAATACGGGTTAGGGGTGTTACAAGTAACTTTTGCGTGCACGAACATTGTCGAGGTAAGTTCGTGTAACTAAATTGTGTATATTTATATGTTTGAATTTAATGATGTATATGTGAATTGTATAAATGCCATATGTATGAAATTGATCACATATCTGATAATGTCTGAAAAATATAAAGTCCCGTTTGAATAAATGAAATTTGATGGATACTGGGTTCCCGTATTGGTTGTGGTCTTGCATATGTTGCGGACACACCACAGCTCGAAAGAGCGTCCCGTTATTAGCCCTCTCGAGCTTCCTGTTATATGGTTATTGCAAGCTTTCCGTTAGTAGCTCTTCGGAGCATCCCGATTGTTTGTTATTCTGCATGTGGTGTAGACACACCACAACTCTTATGAGCTTCCCGATATATGGCTCTTTGTGAGCTTCCTGATTAAAGGCTCTTTGTGAGCTTCCCGATTAATGGCTGTTCGGAGCTTTCCAATATGACTCGCTTGAACTTCTCAATATATGGCTACCCGGAGCTTCCTGATTAATGGCTATTCGGAGCTACCCGTTATTGGCTCGCATGAGCTTCCTGATTATGGCTCTTATGAGCTTCCCGTTATACAGCCCGGATAAGCTTCCCGTTACATGGCTCACATGAGCTTCCCGTTATATGGCTCTAGAGAGAGAGCTTCCCATTTATGTGCTCGTATGAACACTCACGAATATGAATTGACGAATTTTAGTTCGTACACTTTGAGTGTACTACCTGTGTATCCATCGATACTTTAAATGATTCAACAGGCAAAGTTCTGATATGAGATATTATGAAATTGAGACGAAATGTTATGAGTATATACTTGAAAAACATAGATATTAAGTGTTCATGTTTCATGGATATTTGATGTGAAAAGTATATGTATATAGAAATTGAATATTGATGAGCTCATAAATGTTTCTTGATATTCATGTGAATTTCATGACTAACATGCTTGATGAGGATATGTGTTTAGGCGAATGGCCAAATTGGCTTAAGCATGTTTATTGCTTACCTTAAATGTGAATTAAATGGTAAGTTAATTTCCTGTTATACAAACTTACTAAGTATTAAATGCTTACTCTGTTTTATTTCTTCTGTTTTATAGTACTTCAGAAGCTCATTGGGTTGGAAGCTTGGCGGAGATATCTCACCTATCCATCAGCTCATTCCGGTATAAATAATAAATTATTTTTGGTTATAATGGCATGTATAGGTTTAAATAGCCAATATTGGCATATAAATGATTTGGTTGTAATTAGCCTCTGGAATGGCTTGTGATGATTGTGTTTTGCTATAAATATATGAGATAATGTCATGCTTGATATGAGTGTTTAGTATGGTTAATTGATAGTAAAATTCATAAGTATGTCTATATGCATTTTTGGTCAAATAGGAAAGTTTGGATTTATAGATTTATGAAGTGATATGTCATGCATAAGACTTGATTTTTGCTAGGTTTAAATGTCTTGAATCGACTTGAGAATATGTTTTAAGTGTTTATGTAGGTGGAAGGCAAAATTTGGGTGAGAAATGTGGCCTAGAAATGGCCTTATTTTGTCCACACGGGCGTGTGTCTCAGCCGTGTGTGACACACGACCTGGCACACGGGCGTGTGGCTTGGCCGTGTAACCCCTGTACCTATTTAATGTAAATTCTTATATTCACACGGCCTAGCACACAGGCGTGTGACCTAAGTCAGAGAGTTACACAGGCACATACACGAGTTAGGACACGGCCTTGTGCCCTATTTCGAATGCCGACACGGCCTATGACACGGGCGTGTCTCTCACACGGCCTGACCACACGGGCGTGTGTCCTCTGTACCTAGGAAAGTTTTTTGAAGTTTCGCGAAAAATTCTCTAAGTTTCCGGTTTAGTCTCGACTTCTTTCTAATGTATGTTTTGGGCCTCGATGGCTCATATAAGGGACATTAAGATTGATTTCTGATATGAATGCCAAATGATATGAAATGTATGTTACATGTTTTTTAAATTTCGGTAATGCTCCGTAACCCTGTTTCGATGACAGATACGGGTTAAGGGTGTTACATTTATTGGTATCAGAGCTACAGTTTAGCCGATTCTCGGACTAACGTAGCATATACGAGTTTAGCTATACATGCCATTATATAACTTGTGATAGTGTGATATCTCCTGACCATTTTAAATATGTTTTTCATATAATAATGTCATCCAACCGAGCTGAATCCAAAGAAGCTGAGAGCAATGCTCAAGCTTCAGTTCAAATAGCAGCCTCAAGTAGTAGAAGGCCCGTATCTAAGGGCCGAGGAGGAGAGGCAAAAGATGCCTTCTTCCAAATGATTAATGAATGGTTTACTGAATATGTAAGAACAAATCCGGCTGTGCAACAACCTCCACCCCTCCTATTTCTCAACCGGTTCCTGATATTCCACAAGGTACAGAACTTGTTAGAGCCGGTAAGCCTCCTGTAGATAAAATCCGTAAGTATGGGGTTAAAAAATTCTGAGCTACAGCCGAAGATGATCCTGAAAGTGCTGAGTTCTGGGAAGAAAACACTATCAGGGTTCTGAATGAATTGTCTTGTACACCAGCTGAATGTTTAAAATGTGCTGTATTATTGTTAAAAGACTCAGCTTACCAGTGGTGGAACACTTTAATTTCTGTTGTACCAAAGGAGATGGTCACTTGGGAAATTTTCCAAATTGAGTTCAAAAAGAAATATATCAGTTAGAGATTTCTTGATCAAAAACAGAAAGAATTTCTAGAGCTCAAATAGGGGCATATGACTGTATCTGAGTATGAAAGAGAATTTGTTCGACTGAGTAAGTATGCTAGAGAATGTATCCCGACTGAAATCGCAATGTGTAAACACTTTGAAGAAGGTCTGAATGAAAATATAAAATTTCTAGTTAGGATTCTTGAAATAAAAGAATTTGTTATACTTGTTGACCGGGCATACAAAGCCGAAGAGCTTAGTAAAGAGAAAAGACAGGCTGAGATGGAAGCCAGAGCTTCAAGTAAAAAATTTACAGGAAAGTTATATCAGTCGGCCTCAAAGAAATCAAAGAAAAATTTTGACCATTTTACTACCTCCGCGGGGTATTCTGGAAGAGATATAAGTATTCAACGTTCTAGCTCAAGATCTCAGGTTGTAGCAAGTGCAGGCAGTGTTAGAAATACTAAACCCAGATGCAAGCACATTAATAAACTTCATTTTGGAGAGTGCCGCATGAAAAGCGGAGCTTGCTTTAGATGTGGTTCCTTTGACCACTATTTGAGAGACTGCCCAAAAAAGCTTGAAAAAGATACTGTTTAAACTTCAAGGCCGAGCAATCCCGCCACGAAAGGTAGACCACCTCGTAATCCCGGTAATGTGAATGGTAGTCAGGGTACGACAAAAGATTTAACTGTTAGATCTAAAGCACGAGCACCGGTTAGAACATATGCTATTCGTGCACGTGAGGATGCTTCTGCACCCGATGTTATTACTGATACTTTTCTCTTCTTGATACTGATATAATTGCTTTGACTGATCCTGGTTCAACACATTCATACATTTGCACGAATTTAGTGTTAAATGAAAATTTTCCTGTTGAGTCCATTGAATTCATGGTTAAAGTATCAAACCCTTAGACCAGTATGTAATGGTGGATAAAATTTGTAAGAATTTTTCGTTAATGATACGGGGTTTCTATTTTCCGACTGATTTGATGTTATTGCCATTTGATGAATTTGATGTGATTTTGGGTATGGACTGGTTAACTCAACATGATGCCGTAGTAAATTGTAAACAGAAGCATATTGTGTTGAAATGTCAAAACGGTGAATTAGTCTATATTGAATCTGATAAATTGGATGGTTTGACTAATGTGATATCAGCCATGTCAGCACAGAAATATGTCAGGAAAGGGTGTAATGCTTATCTTGCTTATGTGTTGGATACTAAAGTTTCTGAATCGAAGATTAAATCAGTTTCAGTTGTCTGTGAGTATCCTGATGTGTTTCCAGAAGAATTACCTGGATTACCGCTGATCAGAGAAGTTGAATTTTCTATAGATCTTATTCCGGGGACAACACCAATATCTATAGCACCGTACCAAATAGCCCCTACAAAATTAAAAGAGTTAAAGGCACAGTTGTAAGAACTAACTGACAGAGATTTTGCTCGACCTAGTTTTTCACCATGGGGTGCACCGGCTCTGTTTGTTAAGAAAAAAGATGGATCATTGAGATTGTGTATTGATTACAGATAGCTTAATAAAGTTACAATTAAGAATAAGTATCCATTGCCTCGTATTGATGACTTGTTTGATCAATTGAAAAGTGCTACAGTGTTTTCAAAGATAGATCTCTATTCTGGTTATTATCAATTACGAGTGAAAGACTCGGATGTACCGAAAACAACCTTCAGAACCAGGTACGGGCATTATGAATTCCTTGTGATGTCGTTTGGCTTGACTAATGCACCTGCAATATTTATGGAATTGATGAATAGAATTTTCAGACCATATCTGGATAGATTTGTTGTTGTATTCATTGATGATATTTTGGTATATTTTCGAGATGAAAATGAACATGCTGATCATTTGAGAAATGTTTTACAAACTCTGCGTGAGAAACAATTGTATGCTAAATTTAGTAAATGTGAATTTTGGCTTCTGGAAGTTGGTTTTCTAGGACATATAGTGTCAGCTGAAGGCATTAGAGTTTATCCAAATAAAATTTCAGCTATTGTTAACTGGAAACCACCGAAAAATGTGTCTGAAGTCAAAATTTTTTTGGGATTAGCCGGTTACTATCAGAGATTTGTACAAGGGTTTTCGATGATAGCTTCGCCAATGAAAAGGCTACTACAGAAAGATGTGAAGTTTGAATGGACCGATAAATGTCAGCAAAGTTTTGACCAGTTAAAAACCCTTTTGACTGAAGCACCAGTTCTAGTTCAGCCTGAACCGGGTAAGGAATTTGTGAATTATAGTGATGCATCATTGAATGGTTTAGGCTGTGTCTTGATGCAAGAAGGTAAAGTAATAGCCTATACTTCTAGACAGCTAAAACCACATGAAAAGAATTACCCGATACATGATCTAGAATTGGCCGCCATTGTATTTGCCCTGAAAATTTGGCGACACTATCTGTTTGGTGAAAAATGTCATATATTTACTGATCATAAAAGTTTAAAGTACTTGATGTCGCAAAAAGATTTGAATCTGAGACAATGGAGATAGCTTGAACTGTTAAAAGATTATGATTTGGTAATTGATTATCATCTGGGAAAAAAAATGTAGTTGCAGATGCTCTGAGTAGAAAGTCTCTGTTTGCTTTACGAGTAATGAATACCCGATTGTCATTGTCTGATGATGGTTCAATCTTGGCTGAGCTAAAAGCTAAACCGATGTTTCTACAATAGATTTGTGAAGCTCAGAAAAGTGATAATGAGTTGCAAGCTAAACAGGTACAGCGTGAATCTACTTCTGATTCAGAATTTCAGATTGGATCTGATGACTGTCTGTTATTCAGAGGTAGAGTTTGTGTTCCAAAGAATTCTGATCTTGTGCAGAAGATTTTACATGAAGCTCATAATGGTACTATGTTTGTTCATCTAGGGAGTAATAAAATGTATAATGAGTTGAAGAAGATGTACTAGTGGCCGGGAATGAAACGCGACATTTCTGAATTCGTATCTAGATGTTTGATATGTCAGCAAGTTAAAGCTGAATATCAGATACCTTCAGGATTTCTACAGCCAATCACGATACCAGAATGGAAGTGGGATAGAGTTACCAAGGATTTTGTGTCAGGGTTACCCTTATCTTCGAAAAAGAAAGATGCCATTTGGATAATTGTTGACCGTTTGATGAAGTCTGTACACTTTATTCCAGTACGTATGGATCTCTCACTTGATAGACTGGCTGAATTATATGTTTCTGAGATTGTCAGATTACATGGAGTGCTAGTTTCTATTATTTGTGATAGAGATCTGCGATTTACATCCCGATTCTAGAACAAGTTACAAGAGGCCCTGGGTACGCAATTACATTTTAGTACTACATTTCATCCTCAAATTGATGGTCAATCCAAACGGGTAATATAGATTCTAGAAGATATGCTTTGGTGTTGTGTTTTAGAATTCGAAGGCAGTTGGGAAAAGTATCTGCCGTTAGTCGAATTCGCATATAATAATAGTTATCAGTCAAGGATAAAGATGGCACCGTATGAAGCTCTATATGGTCGTAAATGTAGAACTCCATTGTATTGGACAGAGCTCAGTGAGAAAAAGATACATGGAGTTGACTTGATCTGTGAGACTAAAGAAAAGGTGAAAGTGATCCGGGATAGCTTGAAAGCAGCCTCTGATTGTCAGAAATCCTATGCGGATCTTAAACAAAAAAAAATAGAATTTCAAGTTGGCGATAAAGTATTTCTGAAAGTTTCACCCTGGAATAAAGTTCTTCGGTTTGGCCGTAAAGGAAAACTAAGTCCACGATTTATTGGGCCATATGAGATCATTGAATGAATCGGACCTGTTGCATACCGATTGGCACTACCACCAGAACTTGACAAGATTCAAAATGTCTTTTATGTGTCTATGTTACAATGATATCGGCTAGACCCTTCACATGTTATCTCTCTGACAGATGCCGAGATTCAGCCTGACATGACATACAGTGAGGAACCGATCAAAATTCTGGCACGTGAGACAAAAGAACTAAGAAATAAAAAAGGTAGCTCTAGTAAAATTTCTCTGGCAATGACATGGAATAGAAGAGTCTACCTGGGAACCTGAGGAAACAATGAGAAAACAGTATTCAAATCTCTTTACTAGTAAGATTTTCGAGGACGAAAATTCTTTAAGGGGGAGAGTTGTAACAACCCATTTTCAGTGAAATTAGAACAGTGGTTTCGGGACCACAAATCTGAGTCCGTAAGAGAAATTATTTTAAAATTATTTTATGGTCTACTGTATGATAGGAATATCTTATAAAAAATTTCGTTAAGAAAATTTTACCGATTACATGTTTAATTGATAAAAGGACCAAATTGCTTGAAATGCAAAAGTTGAGTTCTAGTAGCTATAAGTATCAAATAGCTATGGAATTCAAAATTTGAGGTCCTTATGTGGAAAATAGACCATTAAGAGGAGTTAGTAGTTAAGTATGATGATTCATCCATGGAAAATTAACTAAAGAAAAGGACTAAATTGGAAAGATGAAATAATAAAAGATGATATTTTAATTAAACAGAAAATATCATCATTTTATATCATCTTTCCCAAATTATTTTACATGGAAACCCTAGTTAGAAGAGCTTGAAGGGAGAAAGCTTATTTGGCTCAATTAGGTGAGTATTCAAGTTTCGTTTTTAATGATTTTTATGTTTCCGAGATCGTAATAGCTTAATCTAGCTATCTCGGGGATTAATTTGCAAAGTTATCAAGGTACTAGGGTTTTTCCTTGGATGAGTATGCATGAATTATGAAGTTTTATGGTAGAAAATGAAAGGTTGTTGATAGATAAACAACTTTTGTAAAGGGAATTTAGATGAAATTATGATTTAGGACTAAATAGAAAAGATATGATATTTATGGAAAAATTCTGATTTTTGTGAAATACATGGACTGTTATTATAATGTGTAAAAATCGGTTAGGCTTGGAATAAGGATTAAATTGCATGAATTTCATTTTCCGAGCCTAGGGACGAAATCAAAATTAATTAAAAGTATAGGGCAAAATGGTAATTTTGCCTAAGATGTGTATTGGATTGAATTGAATGTAAATTGTATTAAATTGATGTTAAATTCATTTGTATAGATCCGAATAGATCGAGTACTGAATTAAATCGAGGAAAAGAGAAAGTAGCGGGTTAGTATCTTTTGCGTGCACAAACATTGTCGAGGTAAGTTCGTGTAACTAAATTATGTATATTTATATGTTTGAAATTAATGTTGTATATGTGAATTGTATAAATGCCATATGTATGAAATTGATCACATATCTGATAATGTCTGAAAAATATAAAGTCCCGTTTGAATAAATAAAATTCGATGGATACTAGGTTCCCGTATTGGTTGTGTTCCTGCATATGTTACGGACACACCACAGCTCGAAAGAGCGTCCTGTTATTAGCCCTCTCGAGCTTCCCGTTATATGGTTCTTGTGAGCTTTCCGTTAATAGCTCTTCGGAGCATCCCGATTAGTTGTGATTTTGCATGTGTTGTAGACACACCACAGCTCTTATGAGCGTCTCGATATATGGCTCTTTGTGAGCTTCCCGATTAAAGGCTCTTTGTGAGCTTCCCGATTAATGGCTCTCCAAAGCTTCCCGATATGGCTCTTGAACTTCCCGATATATGGCTATCCAGAACTTCCTGATTAATGGCTCTTCAAAGTTAACCGTTATTGGCTAGCATGAGCTTCCTGATTATGGCTCTTATGAGCTTCCTGTTATATAGCTCGGATAAGCTTCCCGTTACATGGCTCACATGAGCTTCTCGTTATATGGCTCAAGAGAGAGATCTTCCCGTTTATGTGCTCGTATGAACACTCCCAAATATGAATTGACGGATTTCAGTTTCGTACACTTTGAGTGTACTACCCGTATATCCATCGATACTTTAAATGATTCAACGGGCAAAGTTTTGATATGAGATATTATGAAATTGAGACGAAATGTTATGAGTATATACTTGAAAAACAAAGATATGAAGTTTTCATGTTTCATGGATATTTGATGTGAAAAGCATATGTATATAAAATTTGAATATTGATGAGCTCATACATGTTTCTTGATATTCATGTGAATTTCATGACTAACATGCTGGATGAGGATATGTGTTTAGGCAAATGGCCAAATTGGCTTGAGCATGTTTATTTGCTTACCTTAAATGTGAATTAAATGGTAAGTTAATTTCCTGTTATACGAACTTACTAAGCATTAAATGCTTACTCTATTTTATTTCTTCTGTTTTATAGTACTTCAGAAGCTCGTTGGGTTGGAAGCTTGGCGGATATATCTCACACTATCCATCGACTCATTTCGGTATAAATAGTAAATTAATTTTGGTTGATGCGAATCCGGTCGCATCATGTTACGACACAACTCGACATCATCGAGAGTGGCCTAAGCTCTAGGGGCCTAAGTGCAAAATGAAGCTTAATTACAAGGTCATTCAGCTCACTAAGCGTGCATGGCAATATTATGCAAGCTGATCAGCTCGATCCTAGTTTTTGATCTTGATTCAACTCGAATTCTAGCTCATTGAGCTTAATTCAGCTCAACTTAGCTCGATTGAGCTTATTTCTATTTTTGTTAATGCTTGCATTTTTTTTTTAAATTGCGTTTTTAATGTGTCAAAATATGGACATCTTAATTATGTTTTAAATGTGTTTTATTTTAATTCATGTTTTAAATATGTCCTAGTTAATACATGTTGTTAATTTATCTTTGCTTATTACATAATTTTAATACATTTTAGCTCCAGCCGAATTAATGTGTAGGTTTAATATGTCTTAAGCTTGATGCTGATTTTAATGTGTGTGTTTTAATGTGTCTTAAGCTAATTAAATTGTTGAATTTATTAGGTGCAGCTACATACATGAATGGCATGAATGCAAGGTGTGCTGCTAATTGAAATGCCCAAGCAACTCTTCGTGCACATCAAGGGACAAGTGAGCTGCTGGTTTCTCCTTCCCGAGCTGCCTCATCGTGTACTCCAACAGCCCCAAACGTGTTCACACTTGCTGGAGGTTCCATTCACACTCATGACCATTCGGTCACTTGCTTTCACACACAAAGGCTTCTCAATTTCGTTTGTTCACACTCCATGGCTATTGAAGTGCCCTAAGCTGCTATCTAAAGTCCAAGACTAATCAATTCTTCAAGGCAGCTCATTCAATCACTTTGACCGAACCTAATTAAGGCCATTCAGCTCATTTCAGCTCCTTATTAATTGACAACAATTTCAACTGAATAAAGACACTCTAGAAGCTGCCCATTGACGTTCTCCATGCTCAAGGAACCTTCAAGGGATGTTCTAGGAAGGTGCCAAGAAGTTCCAGCTCATTAAGTTGTTGCATGCTGTCCATTAGGCTACCCAAAGTGCCTATTCAGCTAGCCTAGTTTTCTAACTATAAATACTTTGCTATTTCTATGTAATAGGGACTTTTGCTCCTTTGATTAATGTTTATAACATTTGTGAGTTATTTCAACTCTCTTATTTCGTTTAAGACTCAAGATTGACTTATCTAGCTTGCTATTGGCGTCATCCTTGTCTCTTTGAACTTATCACTCCTAAACTGAGTGTGGCATTCACCCATTTGATACCTTTGGTTCCTAACTCCCTATAGTTAGCGGGTCAAGGTCCTTTTCACCATCTTAAGTGTTATATTGGGTTCGGGTCAATACTCCCTATAGTATTGTTTCTTCCTTGGCCTTAAGCCAATTTAATCCATCAATCTACTCCATCTATTCGACTTATCCATTTTCAAAGTTAATCTATTTCCTTTTTAGCTGAATCAACCTCATCTTTTAACTTCGCCCATTCAACCTTTGTTCACTATCCATAACTAGCCAAATCCGTATTTGATCGCACTTTAGCCTATCACCACCCTAAACCCCTTTCAAACCCTTGTTTAGCCTATACTTAGCCGATTATACTCCAACATCAAGTAAGGACGATACTTCTCAGATTTTACGATCGGGCAACTTTAACGACTTGACTCGCATCACCGAGGCGGATCGTATCATTTGGTATTAGAGTTAGCAAAAATCGAGGAGTACGTACGTTCGTGAAGTGCCGGAGTAAGTATTTGAAAAAAATTGAAAAAAATAAAAAAAATAAAAAAAATATTATTATTATTTCGTGTATAAGTGATTGTGCAAGTGTTTTTGAATGTATTCATCTTGAAAAAAAAAGAAAGAAATTTGAAATTAAAAAAAAAAGAGAAGTGTTTTGAAAGTGTTCATAGTTTCTTCCGATCGTCAAAAGTTCTTTTCTACCAAAAACAAACCAATCGCCACACTTAGCACCATAATCTTCCTTTCAGCCTACCTAACACCCAAAAATGTCAACTACCCTTGTAACCTTTTGAAGCTGACCCCTAGATTCGCTTGTAAGTCTAAATGAGTCATTTACGAACTTAGAGAGGTGAATTGAGTGGTAAAAGGCACGAGTGTTGAGAGAGCATTCGAGTGTAGAAAAAGCCATTTAACGAGTGCAAACACGAGTGTGAGTGCCAACTAATTTTTCTTTGTGAGTGAAACGTCAGATTTTGTGGTGAGGTATTTACTTTCTGTTTTGTTTTAATCACTTTTCTTTTCAGCAATAAAATCATGTTACGAGAAGAGTTTTCAGAATCGAAATTTCAATATGTGATGCAAGAGATGGATCGATTTTTTGATAGAAAACTAGAACCATTACAAAAATGATTGGACCGAGTGGAGGAAAGAGCCCGACGGAAGCAAATTTCACCAATTCGAGGGACGGGGTCGAGACTATCAAGAAAATAATCGTCCAATGACTATTTGGGAAGAGACCTATATCGTGGTTCTTATTCATCAAGGAATTTGAGACAAAATCAAATAAGTTTTGAGTTTGAAGCCTATTATGGTGGAAAACAAGAAAGCACAAGTCGTTCTTCATATACACTAAGTTATTCATCCATGAAGAATCAATCTCGAAGAGATGATTGTTGTCTGTATGAAGACCCCTCCTCTTATTCTCAACGAAAGGCTTCTCATTTTGATGATTTCTTCTTGTTGTCTTACTTTTGTAATGAAATTGAAAAAGCATGTGAAAAATAAAAAAAGGATGAAAGAAAGCAAAAGGGAAAAGAGATCGAAAGAGAACAAAAAGAGATTGAGAGTGAAAAAGAATGTGAAAAATAAAAGAAAATTGAAAAAGAGATTGAGGTAAAAAAAGAGAGTAAGCAAGAAACGAGTGTTGTTGGAAAAGAAACGAGAGTCGATGAGTTTTCAAAAATAAAAGAAACTATGGAAAAAGAAAGAGAGCTTGAAGAAGCGACAGAAAAAGATGCAAGAGAACAAGAAAAAGTGAGGAATGTATTCACTAACCAACATGTGAATTTTTCTCGTGTTATTTCTTTTCAGGTTCCTGAAAATTCGATTAGTAAGTTCCATCTTAATTACCTTCCCGATGAGAGGCGATTTCGATTGATCGAGAAAGGTAAGAATGAAAATGACCCTAGTCCACCAGCGTTTAAAGGTAAGCACGGTAAGGATTCTTTGTTAATCGAATCTCAACAATCTCGCGTGCATGTTAATGGTGAGCTTGCCAAAGACTTAGTTAGCAAAAGAACTTCTCATCTTGATTTGTCTAAGTATCAATTTCTGATTGATGATGACTTTGATTGGGATGATGGTTTGAAAAGTTTTTCTCCTGATTTGTATGGTGTTGGCAAGTTCGATGATGAAGCAAGATTAAAACATCACAAACAAAATTTGGACTTGTGTGATAAAAAGTTGACATCTAATCTGTTTGTTTGTGTTGACCATGCAAATTCTTTAATTCTTGGTGCGAAACCTTCATGTATTTGCATGCCTATTCGAACGAGACTTGAGAGATTTGATTGTTTAAAAGTTTGCGTGTCTAAGTCTTGTTTGCTTGGCATTTTTTATTTACTTTTGAAAACGAAATTTTTGTTACGTGCTGGAACAAGTAATCAAAACCATGTTTTCAAACCCGGAGTACGTTTTCATAAGTTGATGTTACGCGAAGGTGAGCGTCGTAAATTTTATGTGAGTAAATGTGTGATCTTTATTTCCGAAAAAGAAAAGATGCTGTTGGTCAATTCCTCAGATCCGGAGGTTGCTCTATATTATTGCTTAACCAACTAGAGCTCAATATGCGTGATTATAACTTTAGTTTGCTTCATGTCCCAACTATTTTGCCAACCAAGAAATTTGCAAGTCAAGGTGAAAAGGTAAGAGAAAACCTTGTCTTTGATCCCGGAGCTCATCGTTCTATATCATTGTCTAAGGTATTTGAACCATGGAATGTTGTTAACTCTAAAATGCCTTGTGACTCTGGTTTGTTGCCCTATATGAACCTTTTAATCCATTGTGGAAAGGTAAGGCCGTTTTCCATTTTTGATCCCGGTATTGGTTTATATGTTCAATTTTTGAATAAGATTTTGAAATGTTCTTTTGAGTTTGTAAACCATGGTGTCACTAATCTATGTCGTTCTTGTGTAGGTGACGCCTTGGAACGGTTCCCTCCCAAAGAGGGAGGGCATGAAAATAACCCGTCTTCTTTTCGAACCATTTGTGGTTCTCAGGGTTTTGGAAACAATTCTATCCAGATCATGAACAAAAGGGTTTGTGGTCTTGAAAAAAAAATTCCACAAGCAAATGGCCTGATTTGAGGACAAATCGTCTTCAAGAGGGAGGGTATGATGCGAACCCGGTCGCATCATGTTACGACACAACTTGACATCATCGAGAGTGGCCTAAGCTCGAGGGGCCTAAGTGCAAAATGAAGCTTAATTACAAGCTCATTCAGCTCACTAAGCGTGCATGGCAATATTATGCAAGCTGATCAGCTCGATCCTAGTTTTTGAGCTTGATTCAACTCGAATTCTAGCTCATTGAGCTTAATTCAGCTCAACTTAGCTCGATTGAGCTCATTTCTATTTTTGTTAATGCTTGCGTTTTTTTTAAGTTGCTGGAATAAAATAAGTATGTTAGTTTAATTGGTTAAGTTCTCAAATAATTAAATTGCGTTTTTAATGTGTCAAAATCTGGACATCTCAATTATGTTTTAAATGTGTTTTTATTTTAATTCATGTTTTAAATATGTCCTAGTTAATACATGTTGTTAATTTGTCTTAGCTTATTACATAATTTTAATACATTTTAGCTCTAACTGAATTAATGTGCAGGTTTAATATGTCTTAAGCTTGCTGCTGATTTTAATATGTGTGTTTTAATGTGTCTTAAGCTAATTAAATTGTTGAATTTATTAGGTGCAGCTACATACATGAACGGCATGAATGCAAGGTGTGCTGCTGATTGAAATGCCCAAGCAACTCTTCGTGCACATCAAGCGTAACAGCCTGATTTTGGGGCTAGTCGGAACAGTGGTTTCGGGACCACTAATCTGAGGTTACAGAAAATTATTTTTGATATTATTTTGTGTGTTATAGCATGTTTATAAGGATGCATGAGAATTTTGGTGCTTTAATTTTAGCAATTGAATGCTTAATTGCGAAAAAGGACTAAATCGCATAAAGTGCGAAAGTTCTATTTTTCAAGCTAGAAGCATTAAATAGTTATGGAACTTTAAATTGAAGGTCTTGAATGTGCAATTAGACCTTCCTAATGTTGTTAGCCGGCCATAGGGGACAATAGACTTAAATTGGTCAAAATTGGGTGGGTTAGGTGGATTAAATTGAAAGAAATAAATAAAATAAGAAAAGATGGTATCACCCATTTTATTCATCTTCTTCCCACCAAAAATATCAGCTAAGGAAGGGTTTTGGAAGCCAAAAAAATTCAGCAACTTCTCACCCTTGAAAGTAAGTGATTTTGGTGGTTTTATTTGATAATTTTTGTACTTTTGGAACCCCCAAAGCTTAAGTTAGCTAAAGAGGGGACTATTTTAAAAAATGGTTGAAAGTTTAGGGACTGGCCATGAGAGTGGTTATGAAGTTTTCTGAGTTTTTAAGTAAGAAAATGAATGCTAGTGAGTTAAGGAACAACTTTTGTGAAAGGTGTTACCATGAAAACACCAAAAAGGGACTTAGTTGTAAAGGTTGTAATTGTGTAATAAATGCATGAAATAAATGGTTTTGTGAGTTTTTGTAAGAGGAATAAATGTTCAGCTAAGCTTGTTTAATGAGAAAATGTGATGAAAAATGATTTACGAGCCTAGGGGCAAAATTGTAATTTTGCCAAAGTATAAGGGCAAAATGGTCATTTTTGCCTAAGTAGAAATTTTGATGTATCATGCATTATAAAGTGATTAAATGAGTGAATTTCATTATTATAGATCAAGAAGAGCGCGGAAACAACCTTGACCGGGGAAAAGGCAAGGTTACGGATTAAGTCGTCGATTTATACATTTTGCACCGAGGTAAGTTTATGTGTAAGCAATACAGCTTTAATACATATGTTGTTACTTATTGGTGCATTGAATGAATGAAATCATTTATGATTGAAATTGATAGATAGTGAGTAATTCCCGTATGAACCTCGAAATAGATATGTAAGTGCGGAAAAATATCCGTAATAATCATTTGGTGGGCTGTGTGCGATACCACCGTAATTATTCTTTTGGTGGGCTGTGTGTGATACCACCTTATTACTTAATCACGATGGGTTGTGTGCGATACCATCATTTATATTATCATTTGGTGGGCTATGTGCGAAACCACCGGGTACTTAGTATTATTCCGAGGGGTTCATCGAGATTTTGTAAAAGTGAATGTTTCATGTTGCTTTGTGGTATTGAGTGCAGGGAATGTGTGCAAGTGAATGTGAGTAATATAATTTTTATATGGTTGGAATGTGGTAAGAGATGAAATGAGTAAGCATGATTATGGAAATGTGAATTGTTCTTTCTTAGTATGTAATGTTATTGATTGATTAGCATATGTTATGACGCTTATTGGTTACAAGTAAACTTACTAAGATTAAAGGTTACTCCCTTTCTTTTCCCTTGTTTTATAGTGTTAAGGAGCCAGTTCAGGATACGAAGATAATTTGAAGATCATCCACACTATCAGATCATCTTGGTATATTTAGACTTAGCAATTTAAATATGGCATGTATAAGGGTTAGACTTAGTGATATGTTTTGTTGTTTTGGCCAAGGATGTTGGCTCTTTTCAAGATGATCTTTTTGTAAATAGCCATAGTTGATGGCTCTTTATTATCAATATATGAAAAGTTGAGGTTATTCATGATTGTGTATGATGCATGATTGGGTTCTTTAATTGATGGTTGAATGTGGTTTATGTTGTAGGAGTTTGGGTGATAAAAAGAGCTTGGCAAATAGCCTTGTTCTTGTCCACACGGGTAGGCACACGGGCGTGTGTCTAGGCCGTGTGTGTAACACCCCTAACCCGTATCCGTCGCCGAATTAGGGTTACGGGCATTACCAGATAAATTATAATTTTTATTCAATCAATTTAAATCATATTTAAACAAACTTAATTAATGATATGCATAAAAGCAAATAATTACATATACATTTAACATACTTATTCCACTAAAGCCAAATCATATAGGGTACAAGCATTGACAAACATAAGCTGAACATGAAAAATACATTTTTTGTTAAATTTTTGAAAAACTGCAAGTATCGTAGGCCTCATTTACAATACCTTTAGTTACTTAGGTAACATTCAAGCAAATAACTCAACCGTATCTATGACCGAAAAAAAAACATGATGCAATTATCATTATATACGAACTCACTTTAAGGCTGAATATACCAACACAAAAGACATTAGCAAATGTCCAATTTACGGGCTCAATATACATCATATGATCAGATATTTACTTATTCAAATATAAAAGGCTTCATATATGCAAATATATGTACCTAGCTCCTACTAAAGTTCAGAAAGAACCAAATAATCAATCAAATCAATGATTTCATGAATTCATTTACATGCCTCTAGTTAGATTCCTATACAGACATCTATACTGTAAATGTATAAGATCTTCTCAACTCATGCGTTTTTATCATTTCTAACAAATCATATTATCAAACTATTTAAGTACCTATTCGGCCTATACCTGTTATTTCAATCAAATGATCATACCAAAATTCATATATATATACCAAATGATTCACATTTGCCAATAGCATGTGTCATTTCGCATTTTGCCAAGAATGAATTTAAGTCCTCATCAAACATAATTGAATACAAAACATAAATATAACCAACCCATCACACTTATTTTCTATGACAAAGTTTACATTATTAAAACATTATCTTATCCCATAATGCCCTTATCTACAAAACCAAATTATACTTATCATATGCGCCTACCCATAGCCGAATATAAGCTAAATGAATCCATGCAATCCTTGCATCATATTAACATAACCATATACACCATTTGATCATTAAAATGAAACCATATGTCTCCACATCAAACTAACACAAAATATAAGCCATATTCGTATGGCTATAATACATATAAAGACAAAGTTTCCAACTCAAACATGGACATTATCCAACCTATACATGCCTTTATCCAAAATAAACCGAACCAAGGGAGTACCAAAAAGATGATAGTGTGGTTGACTTTGCTGACGATTTCCCGAGCCCGAAGCTTGATCAAATCTATAAAAAGAACATTGAACACACACAGAGTAAGCTTACTAGCTTAGTAAGTCTCAAGAAATTTCTATATATATCATTCAATCATCCAAGCATTTTAAACAATTAATTCATGGCATTGATTATTCATGACTTAACTTATAAATTTACCATAGCCGAATATCCTACCTCACTTAATATATCAACTTACATTGCTTTACCAAAGTACACCATTTACCGAAACTATAACCACACATTTATGCATCTAATTATACCTACACGAATACCTTTTCACTTTCATGCTTTCATATAACAACTTTCCTCATAGTAAAGCTTATATATAAAATTTCCATCCACCATATGTATATCACCTTTCTTTCCTCATTTCATTTACTTATCATCATAACATATATATATGCATAACATTTTAAGTATGATGATACATACCTTGTAGCATAATCAACAAATTCACTTTCAAAGGAAAACTTAAGCATCCTTGATTTGTTTCATCACTTTATTACTACAAAATCGAAGTTCGAATTGAAAACTCACCAAGATAGAACTAACTAGGCATTAGCCCGATTCACACGCACTGCACCGGGCCCGCTAGACTCAAGGTCCGAGATTTTTAAACACCGGCATTTAGCACGCTGGGCAATAAGCCCGAATTAATTCACGGCACAAGGCCTGCTGGGCTCGAAGCCCGATATAGATCACCGCACAAGGCACGCTGGGCTCGAAGCTCGATATAGATCACCAAGACAAGGCCGCTGGCTCGAAGCGGATATAGATCACCGGCACAAGGCCTCGCTAGGCTCGAGCTCGATATAGATCACCAAGGCACAAGGCACCTGCTGGGCTCAAGCCCAATATCAACATAATTAATTATTCCATACACATTACTCAATACTAAAATCACCAACATCACATATATTTCATATATCAAAACCGAACATGCTTAATCACATTACACTAAACAAAATAAATTCAATCTTATATTAAACTACCACATTCGGAAATCTCATATATTTATGCTTAATTTTTTCAAATTTCAATATTTAATTCATAAATAATTCTTTGACATATGTTTGCTTAAGGACTTACCTCGACTATCGACGGACAACGTAGACCGGCTATTCGATAACCTTCGCCTTTCCCCGATCCAAATCCGATTTTCTTTGCTCTTGATCTAAACATATTTAAAATAAGATCATTCAAGTACATTTCATTTCAATTTAATCCAAAAACACCTAAATAGGCAAATTACCATTTTGCCCCTAATATTTCACATTTTTACAATTTAATCCTATTTGCACAAAACACAAAATACACAAAATTTCATTACACAACCTAAGGGCCGAATATTCATAGGGACTATACAAGTCCATTTCTTTCATTTATTTTGCATTTTAACCCTTCAAAAATTTATTTTTGCAATTTAGCCCAAAATACTCAAATTCACCAAAATTTCCAATACAAAACATTTTAATCTATAACATAACTTTAACATATATTCATCAAATATCACAAAGCATAAGTTTCTATCATGGTCGAACATCACATATACACTAATCTCAAAAATTCTAGCATGGGTCGGATAGTATTCGAAGCAACAATCACAAAAACGTAAAAATTATCTAAAACTGACTAAAAACACATACCCGATTTAAGCTTGAACTATGGCCGAATGAACAAGCTCACACCCTTTTCTTTCTTTCTTAGTTTCGGTGTTAAGAAGATGAAGAATAAAGCTTAATTCATGTTTTATTTTTATTGTAATTAACATAATAACCAATGTACAAAAATACCCTTTTATAATAATATAGTTAACATATATATAAGGCTATTTTAGACATATGCCGCCCACTATCCATGAAAATGGGCTATTTGCCCTTTTAATACCTCATATTAAAAATCCATTATCATTCTAGCACTTTTCACTATAGTTTGCAACTTTTGCACTTTACGCGATTAAATCCTTTTTGTCAAATTAAACACACAAACGATCAAATTTTCATACGAAACTTTCACACACATTAATTAACATATAATAATCACCAAAAATAATATTTAAAAATTTTCTAGACTCAGATTCGTTTTCCCGAAACCACCGTTCCGATTAGGGTCAAATTCGGACTGTTACAACTCTCCCCCCTTAGGGATTTTCGTCCCCGAAAATCTTACTGTTAAACAAAGTCGGATATTGTTGCCTCATTGAATCCTCAGGCTCCCACGTAGCCTCTTCTACTCCGTGTCGATTCCATAGTACTTTTACTAATAGAATTTTCTTGTTTCTTAACTCTTTCATTTCACGGGCTAAAATACGGATCAGTTCCTCCTCGTACGTCATATCGGATCAGATTTCAATTTCAGAAGGAGAAATCACATGTGACGGATCCGATCTATATCTACGGAGCATCGAAACATGAAATACGTTGTGTATCTTTTCTAATTCAAAAGGCAACTTCAATCTATAAGCAACAGGGCGGCGTTCGATGATCTCATACAATCAGATGAACCTCGGACTTAGTTTGCCTTTTCGACCAAATCGGAGTACTTTCTTCCACGGTGAAATTTTCAAAAATACCCGATCTCTGACTTGAAACTCAATGTCTTTACGGTTCAAATCCGCGTAGGACTTTTGGCGATCCGAGGCAGCTTTCAGACTATCTCTGATTATAGCCACTTTCTGTTCAGTCTCTTTAATCAAATCAATCCCGTGTATCTTATTTTCACTGAGCTCGGTCCAATACAACGGTGTACGACACTTGCGACCATATAGAGCTTCGTAAGGTGCCATTTTGATACTAGATTGAAAACTGTTATTATAAGCAAATTCAATCAAAGGTAAGTATCTTTCCTACGTACCTTCAAACTCAAGGACGCAACATCTCAACATGTCCTCAAGTATCTGAATGGTTCGTTCGCATCGACCGCCTGTCTCATGCGATGAAAGGTCATGCTAAAGTAGAGTTTGGTACCTAAAGCATCTTGCAACTTCTTCCAAAACCGTGACGTGAATCTCGGGTCTCTGTCCAAAACAATGGAACTCGGTACACCATGTAATCTCACAATTTGAGATACATACAACTCAGCAAGTTTATCGAGCGAATAGTCCGTACGAACTGGAACAAAGTGAGCTGATTTGGTCAGTCTATCCACTATAACCCAGACTGCATCTTTCTTGCTCGGTGTCGTAGGCAAACCGAAGACAAAATCCATAGTAATTCTATCCCATTTCCATTCAGGTATCATAATCGAATGAAGTAACCCAGAAGTCACCTGATGTTCAGCTTTTACTTGTTGACAAATTAAGCACTTTGAGACAAATTCAGATATGTCACGTTTCATACCAGGCCACCAATAGAACTGTTTTAAGTCATTATACATTTTCGTGCTACTCGGATGTACCGACAATTGACTATTATGAGCCTCATTCAACAACATTTGAATCAAATCCACATTCCTCGGAACACAGATTCAGCCTTTGAAGTTCAAACAATTATTTTCATCAATTCGAAACTCTGACTCTGCACTACTTTCACATTGAACCCGTCTTGCCATTGAATCTTCGTCAACTTTCTAAGCATCACAAATTTGTTGAATAAACAACGATCTTACTTTTAATTCGGCTACTATCGAACTATCACTAGACATAGCCATATGTGCATTCAACGCACGAAGAGCAAATAATGACTTTCGACTTAAAGCATCTGCAACAACGTTAGCCTTTCCCGAATGATAGTCAATCACAAGCTCGTAATCTTTCAGTAACTCTAACCATCTACGCTGTCTCAGGTTCAAATCTCTTTGTGTCATTAAGTACTTTAAACTCTTGTGATCTGAATAAACATGACATTTTTCGCCAAACAGATAATGACGCCATATCTTTAACGCGAATACAATGGCTGCGAGCTCTAAATCATGCATCGGGTAATTTCTTTCATGCGGCTTCAACTGTCTCAAAGCATAGGCTATGACTTTGCCTTCCTGCATCAAAATGCAACCCAAACCATTCAAAGAAGCATCACTATAAATAACAAATTCTTTACCCGATTCAGGTTGGACTAACACTGGAGCTTCGGTCAAAAGAGCTTTCAGCTGATCGAAACTTTTCTGACACTTTTCCGTCCATTCAAACTTAATATCTTTCTGTAATAGCTTTGTCAAGGGTGTAGCTATCATAGAAAAACCTTTCACGAATCGCCTGTAGTATCCGGCAAGTCCCAGAAAGCTTCGAATTTCAGAAACATTCTTTGGGGGTTTCTAATCGAGTATAGCCGATATTTTATTCGGATCAACCCGAATACCTGATGCAGAAACAACGTGACCCAGAAAACTGACCTCATTCAACCAGAATTCACACTTACTAAACTTTGCGTACAACTGTTTATCTCAGAAAGTTTGTAGCATAAGTCTCAGGTGTTCAGCATGCTCGGTTTCATCTCTGGAGTAGATCAGAATGTCATCTATAAACACGACCACAAACCGATCCAAATACTGACTAAAAATTCGATTCATCAAATCTATAAAGATAGCAGGTGCATTAGTGAGTCCAAAAGGCATAACCAAAAACTCATAGTGGCCATACCTCGTTCAAAAGGCAGTCTTTGGCACATCGGAATCTCTGACTCTCAACTGATAATAACCCAATCTCAAATCTATCTTCGAAAACACTGAAGCCCCTTTAAACTGATCAAACAAATCGTCAATCCGAGGTAACAGGTATTTATTCTTTATAGTCACCTTGTTCAGCTGCCGATAATCAATACACATTCGTATAGTCCCATCTTTCTTTTTCACAAATAAGACTGGTGCACCCCAAGAAGAGAAGCTCGGTCGTGCAAAGCCCCTATCTGTCAACTCTTGCAACTGAGCTTTCACCTCTTTCAATTCAGTAGGTGCCATTTGATACGAAGCTATTGAAATCGGAGTTGTCCCCGGTACTAATTCAATGCCAAATTCTATCTCCCGAACTGGTGGTAATCCTGGTAATTCTTCAGGAAACACATCTGGGTATTCACACACAACTGGTACGGATTCAATCTGCTTTTTTGACACTTTATTATCCAACACATAGGCCAAGTAAGCTTCACATCCTTTTCTCACATACTTACGAGCTAACATCGAGGATATTACTGCCGGTAATCCATTCAGGTCATTAGATTCAATCCGGATGATCTCACCGTTCTGACATCTCAAATCAATAGTCTTTCTTTTGCAACTAACCACATCATCGTGCAAAGTTAACCAGTCAATTCCCAAAATTATATCGAACTCGTCGAAAGGCAACAACATTAAATCAGCTGGGAAGCATGAATCCCGAATCATCAACGGACAACCTTTACACACTTTGTCGACTAAAACACACCGACCCAAGGGGTTTGATACTCGAATTACAAACTCAGTAGACTCAACAGGCAGAGTCTTACTGGATACTAATGTTTCACACAGATAAGAATGAGTCGAACCCGGATCAATCAATGCAATCACAGTATTATCATAAAGTGTGAATGTACCGGTAATAACATCTGGAGAAGCAGCATCCTCCCTAGTGCGAATAGCATATGCCCTAGCAGGTGCTCGAGCCTCTGATCGAACTGCAGTATCCTTTGTTCCTCTCTGTCTGCCACCTACATTCCCCGAATGTCTGGGTGGTCTGCCTCGTGCTGTCGCATTGCTCGGTCTTATATTCTGAGCCGTATTTTGCTCGGCTAACATCGGGCACTCTCGAATAAAATGGTCCGACGATCCACATTTAAAATAGGACCGATCACGAATTCTACAACTCCCAGAATGCCATTTTCCACAATGCTTGCACTCAGTCCGACTCTGCTGAATATTACCAACACTAGCCATCGAAGTGGCTCGGGAACCCACAGGAGGTCGATCTCGTCTAGAGAAGTCTGAAGTAGCCTTATATCGACTGGAGTCATCTTTAAACTTCTTTGGTGTAGAATGAAAGGTCTTACTCGATGATCTTTTTCGAATGTCTCTAGCTTCAAACTCGGCTTTTCTTTTCTCTTTCCCAAGTTCTTCAGCTTTGCAAGCTCGTTCAACAAGTACCACGAACTCTTTGATCTCGAGTATGCCAACTAGCAACTTAATATCTTCATTCAGACCGTCTTCAAACCTTTTGCACATAATGGCTTCAGTTGACACACACTCTCGGGCATATCGGCTCAATCTAACAAACTTTCGCTCATACTCAGTCACGGTCATTCGACCCTGTTTCAATTCTAGAAATTCTTTTCGTTTCTACGATCGATGAATCTCTGATGATATATTTCTTACTTTAACTCGTTCGGAAGAAATCCCAAGTTACTTTTTCTTTCGAACCACCGATACTAGTGTGTCCCACCGGTGATATGCGATGTCCCGTAGTAAAGATATGGCACACTTCAAGCATTCGTTTGGAGTACATGACAGCTCATCGAGCACCCGTATAGTGTTATCAAGCCACATCTCAGCTCGTTCCGCATCGTCGTCATCATTGGCTTTAAATTCCTCGGCCCCATATTTCCTGATTTTATCAACGAGAGGCCTACTAGATCTCATCGGATCTATCATCTGAGTCTTTGAAGGTACCGGAGTTGGATTATTCGGGGGTGGAGGTTGTTGTACAGCCGGGTTAGTCTGAATAAATTGGGTAAACCATTCATTCATCATCTGGTAGAAGGCTTGCTTAGCCTCCCCCTCATGGCTACCCGAGAGCAGTCGAGAGTCTACCGCAAGATCGACCCACGTGTGCGATCAGGCGCTACACTCTCTACATCATCCGCTACGGCTCGGTCAGGATCCATTTACTATAAAGAACACAATTTGAAATGTCAGAAGTCACCACACTATCGTATATATAATAAAGGCATGTATATCTAGACTCTCACGCGCTACGGTAGTCCTAGAATCGACTAAACTGTAAGCTCTGATACCAATCAAATGGAACACCCCTAACCCGTATCCGTCGCCGAATTAGGGTTACGGGCATTACCAGATAAATTATAATTTTTATTCAATCAATTTAAATCATATTTAAACAAACTTAATTAATGATATGCATAAAAGCAAACAATTACATATACATTTAACATACTTATTCCACTAAAGCCAAATCATATACGGTACAAGCATTGACAAACATAAGCTGAACATGAAAAATACATTTTTTGTTAAATTTTCGAAAAACTGCAAGTATCGTAGGCCTCATTTACAATACCTTTAGTCACTTAGGTAACATTCAAGCAAATAACTCAACCGTATCTATGACCGAAAAAAAACATGATGCAATTATCATTATATACGACTCACTTTAAGGCTGAATATACCAACACAAAAGACATTAGCAAATGTCCAATTTACGGGCTCAATATACATCATATGATCACATATTTACTTATTCAAATATACAAGGTTTCATATATGCAAATTTATGTACCTAGCTCCTACTAAAGTTTAGAAAGAACCAAATAATCAATCAAATCAATGATTTCATGAATTCATTTACATGCCCATAGTTAGATTCCTATACAGACATTTATACTGTAAATGTATAAGATCTTCTCAACTCACGCGTTTTTATCATTTCTAACAAATCATATTATCAAACTATTTAAGTACCTATTCGGCCTATACCTATTATTTCAATCAAATGATCATACCAAAATTCATATATATATACCAAATGATTCACATTTGCCAATAGCATGTGTCATTACGCATTTTGCCAAGAATGAATTTAAGTCCTCATCAAACATAATTGAATACAAAACATAAATATAACCAACCCATCACACTTATTTTCTATGACAAAGTTTACATTATTAAAACATTATCTTATCCCATAATGCCCTTATCTACAAAACCAAATTATACTTATCATATGCGCCTACCCATAGCCGAATATAAGCTAAATGAATCCATGCAATCCTTGCATCATATTAACATAACCATATACACCATTTGATCATTAAAATGAAACCATATGTCTCCACATCAAACTAACACAAAATATAAGCCATATTCGTATGGCTATAATACATATAAAGACAAAGTTTCCAACTCAAACATGGACATTATCCAACCTATACATGCCTTTATCCAAAACAAACCGAACCAAGGGAGTACCAAAAAGATGATAGTATGGTTGACTTTGCTGACGATTTCCCGAGCCCGAAGCTTGATCAAATCTATAAAAAGAACATTGAACACACACAGAGTAAGCTTACTAGCTTAGTAAGTCTCAAGCAATTTCTATATATATCATTCAATCATCCAAGCATTTTAAACAATTAATTCATGGCATTGATTATTCATGACTTAACTTATAAATTTACCATAGCCGAATATCCTACCTCACTTAATATATCAACTTACATTGCTTTACCAAAGTACACCATTTACCGAAACTATAACCACACATTTATGCATCTAATTATACCTACACGAATACCTTTTCACTTTCATGCTTTCATATAACAACTTTCCTCATAGTAAAGCTTATATATAAAATTTCCATCCACCATATGTATATCACCTTTCTTTCCTCATTTCATTTACTTATCATCATAACATATATATATGCATAACATTTTTAGTATGATGATACATACCTTGTAGCAGAATCAACAAATTCACTTTCAAAGGAAAACTTAAGCATCCTTGATTTGTTTCATCACTTTATTACTACAAAACCAAAGTTCGGAATTGAAAACTCACCGGCATAGAACTAACTAGGCATTAGCCCGATTCACACGCACCTGCACTGGGCCTGCTAGACTCAAGGTCCGAGATTTTTAAACACTGGCATTTAGCCTGCTAGGCAATAAGCCCGAATTAGATCACCGACACAAGGCCTGCTAGGCTCGAAGCCCGATATAGATCACTGGCACAAGGCCTGCTAGGCTCGAAGCCCAAATATCAACATAATTAATTATTCCATACACATTACTCAATACTAAAATCACCAACATCACATATATTTCATATATCAAAACCGAACATGCTTAATCACATTACACTAAACAAAATAAATTCAATCTTATATTAAACTACCACATTCGGCAATCTCATATATTTATGCTTAAATTTTTCAAATTTCAATATTTATTGGATTCATAAATAATTCTTTGACATATGTTTGCTTAAGGAGTTACCTCGACTATCGACGGACAACGTAGACCGGCTATTCGATAACCTTCGCCTTTCCCCGATCCAAATCCGATTTTCTTTGTTCTTGATCTAAACATATTTAAAATACGCTCATTCAAGTACATTTCATTTCAATTTAATCCAAAAACACCTAAATAGGCAAATTACCATTTTGCCCCTAATATTTCACATTTTTACAATTTAATCCTATTTGCACAAAACACAAAATACACAAAATTTCATTACACAACCTAAGGGTCGAATATTCATAGGGACTATACAAGTCCATTTCTCTCATTTATTTTGCATTTTAACCCTTCAAAAATTTATTTTTGCAATTTAGCCCAAAATACTCAAATTCACCAAAATTTCCAATACAAAACATTTTAATCTATAACATAACTTTAACATATATTCATCAAATATCACAAAGCATAAGTTTCTATCATGGCCGAACATCACATATACACTAATCTCAAAAATTCTAGCATGGGTCGGATAGTATTCGAAGCAACTATCACAAAAACGTAAAAATTATCGAAAATCGACTAAAAACACATACCCGATTTAAGCTTGAACTATGGCCGAATGAACAAGCTCACACCCTTTTCTTTCTTTCTTAGTTTCGGTGTTAAGAAGATGAAGAATAAAGCTTAATTCATGTTTTATTTTTATTATAATTAACATAATAACCAATGTACAAAAATACCCTTTTATAATAATATAGTTAACATATATATATAAGGCTATTTAAGACATATGCCGCCCACTATCCATGAAAATGGGCTATTTGCCCTTTTAATACCTCATATTAAAAATCCATTATCATTCTAGCACTTTTCACTATAGTTTGCAACTTTTGCACTTTACCCGATTAAATCCCTTTTGTCAAATTAAATACACAAACGATCAAATTTTCATACGAAACTTTCACACACATTAATTCACATATAATAATCACTGAAAATAATATTTAAAAATTTTTTGAACTCGTATTCATGGTCCCGAAACCACCGTTCTGATTAGGGTCAAATTCAGACTGTTACAGTGTGTGACACACAGTCAGTCCCATGGGCGTGTGACCAGGCTGTGTGTCCCCTGCATGTTAATGTTGCAAGTCAGTGTCGACCACGGGCTAGACACACGGGCGTCTACCTAGGTCGTGTGCCCTTAAGAGGCTGCTGACGTCATAAGCAGAATGCTAAGGTTTTCAAACACGGGTAAGGACACGGGTGTGTCTAGGCCGTGTGAGGGACATGGGCCATTGCCAAGGGTGTGTGTCCAGATGTGTGAAAACCCCTATAGGTTCGAAATGAAAAATAAATCCCACACGGGCTGGGGACATGGGCGTGTGTGACCACACGGCCTGCCCACACGGGCGTGTCCCATTTCACACGGGCGTGTCCCATTATGAGGTTGTTTTGAATGTAGATGAGAAGGTTTAAGTTGGAATGAAATCTTATAGTCTAAAGTTGTATCTTCAAATGAGTTAAGTCTGGTAATGCCTCGTACCCGTTTCCGGTGTTGAATACAGGTAAGGGGTGTTACATCAAGGGACAAGTAAGCTGCTGGTTTCTCCTTCCTAAGCTGCCTCATCGTGTACTCCAACAGCCCCAAACATGTTCACACTTGCTGGAGGTTCCATTCACACTCATGACCATTAAGTCACTTGCTTTCTCACACAAAGGCTTCTCAATTTCGTTGGTTCACACTCCATGGCTATTGAAGTGCCCTAAGCTGCTATTTAAAGTCCAAGACTAATCAATTCTTCAAGGCAGCTCATTCAATCACTTTAACCTAACCTAATTAAGGCCATTCAGCTCATTTCAGCTCCTTATTAATTGACAACAATTTCAACTGAATAAAGACACTCTAGAAGCTGCCCATTGACGTTCTCCATGCTCAAGGAACCTTCAAGGGACGTTCTAGGAAGGTGCCAAGAAGTTTCAGCTTATTAAGTTGCTGCATGCTGTCCCCATTAGGCTACCCAAAGTGCCTATTCGGCTAGCCTAGTTTTCTAACTATAAATACTTTACTATTTCTATGTAATAGGGACTTTTGCTCCTTTGATTAATGTTTATAACATTTGTGAGTTATTTCAACTCTCTTATTTCGTTTAAGACTCAAGATTGACTTATCTAGCTTGCTATTGGCGTCATCCTTGTCTCTTTGAACTTATCACTCCTAAACTGAGTGTGGCGTTCACCCATTTGATACCTTTGGTTCCTAACTCCCTATAGTTAGCGGGTCAAGGTCCTTTTCACAATCTTAAGTGTCATATAGGGTTCGGGTCAATACTTCTTATAGTATTGGCTCTTCCTTGGCCTTAAGCCGATTTAATCCATCAATCTACTCTATCTATTCGACTTATCCATTTTCAAAGTTAATCTATTTCCTTGTTAGCCGAATCAACCTCATCTTTTCACTTCGCCCATTCAACCTTTGTTCACTATCCATAACTAGCCAAATCCGTATTTGATCACACCTTAGCCCATCACCACCCTAAACCCCTTTCAAGCCCTTGTTTAGCCTATACTTAGCCCATTATACTCCAACATCAAGTAAGGACGATACTTCTCAGATTTTACGATCGGGCAACTTCAATGACTCGACTCGCATCACCGAGGCGGGATCATATCATTGGTTATAATGCATGCATAAGTTTAAATAACCAATATTGGCATATAAATGATTTGGTTGTAATGAGCCATTGGAATGGCTTGTGATGATTGTGTTTTGCTGTAAATATATGAGATAATGTCATGTTTGATATGAGTGTTTAGTATGGTTAATTGATAGTAAACTTCATAAGTATGTCTATATGCATTTTTGGTCAAATAGGAAAGTTTGGATTTATAGATTTATGAAGTGATATGTCATGCATAAGACTTGATTTTGGCTTGGTTTAAATGTCTTAGGTTGGCTTGACAATATGTTTAAGTGTTTATGTAGGTGGAAGGCAAAATTTGGGTGAGAAATATGGCCTAGAAATGGCCTTATTTTGTCCACACGGGCGTGTGTCTTAGCCGTGTGTAACACACAGCCTGGCACACGGGTGTGTGGCTTGGCCGTGTGACCTATGCACCTATTTAATGTACATTCGTATGTTCACACGGCCTAGCATACGGGCGTGTGACTTGACCATGTAACCTAAGTCAGAGAGTTATACAGGCATAGACACGAGCTAGGACACGGCCGTGTGCCCTATTTCGAATGCCCACACGGCCTGTGACACGGGCGTGTCTCTTGGCTATGTGAGCCACACGGCCTGACCACACGGGCGTGTGTCCCCTGCACCTAGAAAGATTTTTTTGAAGTTTCGCGAAAAATTCTCTGAGTTTCCAGTTTAGTCCCGACTTGTTTCTAATGTATGTTTTGGGCCTCGAGGGCTCATATAAGGGACATTAAGATTGATTTCTGATATGAATGCCAAATGATATGAAATGCCTGTTACATGTTTTGTAAATTTCGGTAATGCTTTGTAACCCTGTTTCGATGACAGATACAGGTTAGGGGTGTTACACCAACTACAAAAGAAACACAAATGAAACAAATAAGCTTAAGAATCGTAATAAGTTCATAGCATATATACCATTTAACTTACCTCAGCCATTATAGATAAACAAGAAGATAAGTTTCTAATTCCTTATATTCAAGTGCAAGATCACAACACATTAGTATATAATCATTTACATCATAAATGATATCTTCCAAAAGTCATAACCAATTCATTATCCAAAATTTCTCAAAATATCCATTAACATTTATAATAAAAAACTTCATAGCAACATTTATCATTTAGTAGTAATATAATCACCCAACAAAATTCAACAATTAAATAAGTTTTAAGTCAATTGATAGATAGCCCGATGAACTATAGTAACTTGACTTGGATACTTCGGAAGCTACACCACACCAAAGGCATTGATGGTGCATAATAGAGGCATTGAACTGCAGACAGAGGCACGTATATGCAATCAGAGGCACCGAAGTGCAAACCCGTACAAGCGCGCGTTCAAACCCTATTGGCATGACAATTGTATCCTAATCGATTACTACGTTCAAACAGGCACTTAGCACACTTCTTAACATTATAATCTCAGAGGCACTTCCACAATATCATATCCATACACATGCTATAAATCAATTATATTCATTCAGTAACAACTAACCATATTATACACCAACAGGCGAATAATCACTTCTCATCTGTACTTAATTGTAAATATTTTATAATTTCAATTTAACATCGTAGTTCAATTCTAATACAGTGTAATCAAATCATAATATCAAAATTTATAAAAACATATAAATATATTTATCTATACCATGAACTTACCTACAATCCACTTCCGGTTAATACACATGAACTACTATGCAATTTTCCCCTTTCCTAAGTTATTTTCTTTTTTACTCGGTTATTGATCTATATAGTAATTAAATTCAATTTATTAAATTCACATACATTTCAAACTCAATTCAATGCATGAGACCCTTAATTTTTCATTATTTACACATTTTCCCTAAACTTTTACATTTTTACATATTAGTCCCTAAACCCAAAATTTCAAATTTATCCAAATTTCACAATTTCTCAAGTCAACCAAATTTCTTCCTATGCTATAACAGTCCACAATTATTCACAACTCACAAAAATTCCATAAAATTTTGAATATTCTATCGATTTAATCCTTTAACTAAAATTATCAAAAATCACTTAATAAACTAATTCAAATCAAAACAATCAATACTTCAATTTCATCAATTAACATAAAAAATAACAAAGATTCATCAATAGAAACATTCAAAATCTTTAACAATTTTGAAAACGAAGGTTCGAGTTAGCTAGACCTAGTTGCAGCGATATCAAAAACATAAAAATTATAAGAAACGAGTTTAAAACGAGCTTACATGCAAGAGTTTGGTGATGACCAAACCTAGAGCTCCAACAATGGTGATTTTCTTCTTAATTTTTGGTGGATGAACATTAGAGAAGTTGAAATTTTTATTTTTATTACTCTTAAGTTTAATTTTATTTAATTACAATTTTACCCCTTTTAATAAACATACAAATTAACAACTTAAAAGCCCATAATCATCCATCTATATTCCTTATGGTCTAATTACTACATAAGTCCCGTCTCATTTGATAATTAAGCCATCAAATCAATACAATCCAATTATGACTAGATTTTATGACATTTATAATTTAGTCTTTTTTCTTAAATTAACTAGGTAAACATTAAAATTTCTTCACCAAAATTCAATATGACTCTAATGTAACTCCATAAACATTAATTAAATAATAAAACACGATCTCACTTTTCGAAATAGTGGTCCCAAAACCACCGTTTTCGACACCACTGAAAAATGAGATATTTCATTGGGCCTCTCTCACATCAAGTCCAATTACAAGTACTTCTTGGGCCTTTTGACCCAGTATTATGTAATGTGATCCAACCCGATTTGATTTTTCTAGTTCTCAAAATAAACTTTAATATTCTATATTAAATGATTTTGTCATCCCTATTTTACCCCCAATAAAATTTTGACAATTTTACCCATGGTAAGATTTTGAGAAAATATGTTTAATATTTCACAACTCAACATGTTCACTGTGATCGAATGGTTTATTTTCATTTTTGGGCTTTAAAACAGCTAAAAAATATAAACCCATTCTTCCAAACATTTTTAAGTAATCCATATAGAATTGCAAATGAATCATTTCCATTTCAATTTTGGAAACCTACATTCATTTCCAAATGATTCCATTTTCCATTTTAGAAAAAAACTATAATCATTCCTGAATGTTTCGTATTTCTATTTTCCTATTCATTCCATTCATTCTATTTAAACACGCAATTCATTTCTGGTTTCAATGAGCTAGCAGAGGGACCAATTGGACATATGTAATTAGGGCTCAAATGATTTATAATTAAGTTATGAATTTTCACCTATTAATTATAAACTCGTTTCGTCACGAAGTAATTCCAATATAGTATCGTGACTGAGCTCTCCACAACAACATACCATTACTAAGCAACTACCCAGTGCTCGTCCAATGACATTGTCATAAGTGTGTTACCCTCATAGGATATCCTTTATCTCTTTGGGATAATATTCGTTCTCCCAATATGATCATATTTTATCTAATGGTAGTCATTACATCTTTCTTCATGAAAATTCAATTATTATCGAATAGTAATTAAGTCATTTATCGCAAAAACGAAATATCCATGGTCATGTTTACTTTTCATCAACCATGTAATTCCAATGAGAGGATATCATTTACCCATGCCTCGGGCCATGAATTTCATTGTTGTGAATGATGCTACATATTGCAGAAGTCGTACACCCAATACACCAGTTTTCGGTTCCTTATCTATTTGAACTCAGGCTTTTACTTACATCAAAGTGTACGAGTCACGTATATATAGTCCACCATGCACTCAGGATTTAGGTATGCCAAACTATGAACGTCACAAGAGAATAAATCCATAAACGGATTCAAGATATGTTCTACTTGGGTCCAGTCTGATGTGTCAGTCACATCTATGTCTCTATCTTCTAGGAGTCATCCACTCCGATGCCCAAGACAATGCATCTCCCCAATTGGATTTGATAGATGACATATTAGTCTTTCAATCAGTTTTCTCATTTCTGATTAGACTAAGGACATGTTTAGGTTCATCTAATAATACAAATTATTTTTTTGTATCCGACCACATAATATCCCTTAGTATTAGTTAAATATTAGACAAGCAATGAGCAACATTTGCTTCCATTTTGCTTTGCATGCAAAAGCCATTTGAGGACAACAATACAAAGTATATTAATTGTAATAAATGAATTTTTTTTATTAATTCATATGTTCGGAAAAACTACAAGTTTACAAAATAATATACTACACTTAAGGCACCAGATCCAATACATAGAAAATTACTGTGTTATTGAATTTCAATATATTTATATAAGTGACTTTTGTAATTCATGTGAAACCATCATCTATTGGTTATTGAATTAAATTGTATGAATTTGGAAATTTGTTTTTAGTGACTATCATCACCAAATGTGTTTCTCAAAGTCTGCACATGTGTTAAGAAGAGTTGTAAGTGCCTTCAGACATTAGGTGTAGCATCGTTTATCTCGAATCATTGATAGTTTAAGTAATGGGTGTTACATGATATCAACTCCTTACCACTTAGCAACAAAACAAGTGGTGGAGTTCTCTTGATTCCTTTTATGTTATGTTAGGTCATATATATTTTTATGCTCATCTAGGATATAATTTAAAACTACTAGAATCTTTTATTTTTAAGCACATGTTGGATTTTTATCATATTCTAGATATCAAGGTTATGCCCATTTAGCTTTAACATTTGTTAAGCTCAAAAAAAATAGTTTTTGAAAACAGATTCCATTTCACAAAATATTTTACAATAAGACATATATGTACTAATTAATGCCAAACATACACACATTTATTTTGTCACAATTTGAAATAAATTTAATAAAAATCATGCGTAGAGTATGAAACCAAAAACTCACTAAATTTCACAATTAAATTTTTTAAAAATATTTTTAATTATTACTAAATTATATCATTGTGCAAAATATTTATTCTAAGATAACAAATATCTCAGAACTCCCACTAGATATAAAAAATATATATATGATTTTTCACAAGAATGAAATCTAAAAAATTCCTTTTATACCCTAAAATCCAAATTAGCCATCCATGGATATCTTTAATCTTGCATAGTTTATTGTGATGATTAAAATAGATTACGAAAGTTGCAATCCTCTTTGTCTCATCTTCACACACTTAAAAAAATAGTCAAGGTTTCATAAAACTTGATGAGGCCATTCTTCACCTTGTACTTTTTATGATACTTCAAATTCTAATAATAACATTCTAAATTAAATTTTCAATTTTACCTTTATGGTAATGATGCATACAATAATATCATAGTTTGGATCCATCTGATAATTATCTAGTTCTCATAACATATTCAAAACATAATATCATATAATATAAGTGTGCACAATTGAACCACTTAACCTCCATCATCAAAGTTATTAAATTAAAAATAATAATTGTCTTTTGACAATTGTTTTTAAAAAAAATGATAACATAATATATATATATATATATACATTATATACGCTATTGGCAGTAGCTGTTAAGCCTGAAAATATCAAGAGGGGTGAAATGATATTTTAAAATCCCTACAAACTTTTCTAAATGATAAGAAAATTAAAGAAAAGCTTGGACACTTCAATTTATAGTGGTTCGACTCCAATTGTCTATCATCACTACCTTAGTTTTCCACCACTAATGATTTGTCAATTCAATATTAGAATTAATACCTTTCAAGGAGAAAGTATAACCTTTACAACACTATAAATTACGATTGATTGAATTATAAAACAGTTATCGTAAATGATATCCTTCCAAGAGACTACAATCCCATGTTCAAGCTCTAGTAAATGTGATTTATAAATTTTCAAAAATATTAAAATTTCTAATATTGTTACCATTTTTGGTAAAATTTAGTAATATTTTTATATTGTTATTTATTTATTTTAAAAATTTTATATTTTTAATAATTTTTAAAATTTTTAAAATATTTTTTGGACTTTATTAATATATTTTTTTCATTTTAAAGACTTTAAAAGGTTTTTCGGATGATGATATCACAATGACATCATTGTATGACACGTGGTAGTGTATGATTAGCTACATATCTCAGCCATTAGTTATACTAGGAATGTCTGATAATGTTAGAAATTGAAGTGGACTAAAAAAAATTAAGGGCTAGAGTGAGAAAAGTGGTATACTTCAAGGACTAAAGTGTGTATTAAGCATTTCTATTTTATGATTTTTTCTATCTTAATATTAAATTTTATATTTTTTTAGAATTCTAAATAAATTTTAATTATTTTTATGATTTAAAAATTAGAATTATTGTTAAGAATAATGTTAAAAGTATCAAAATGATATTTTCGCTATAATTCAAGAGTCAAATTAATTATTAACCCTTCAAAATAATGCGTCACATCATCTCATTAACAGAAGTTAATAGACAAGTGACCAAAATGTAACAACTCAATAACGTTAGTTACTATTGCATAAATTTTAAATTTTGAATGATTGAAACGTAATTTTAAACAAAGTTTAGAGATTGTTGATATAGTTTACCTTAAAATATTTTATTGTCAGCGTGTTGAATAGTATCCCTATTTGTATACAACAAAGAAAAGAAAAATATTGCTAATGAAACATTGGCATTGCTAGCAAATGTTGAGGCGCATTCAAGGTCCCATCATTTTGTAATTGTGATGCGTGGGTTTCTCTGCCACTTTGTGCATATGCCTTTTATGGATTTTGTTTGATTTGATTCTTCATCCGTTAGGCGTTGTATTAGTTGAATTTTACATTTGCAGTTGCAATGTGTGGGTTTCTTTACCACTTTGTGCGTATATGTAACAGCTCGTTTTTAGTGAAATCGGAACAGTGATTTTGGGACCACAAATTCGAGGTTAAAATATTTATTTTATTATTATTTTGAGGTTTACAGCATGATAGTATGATTGTATAAAAATTTCGTTAAGAAATTTTATCGTTTGCATGCTTAATTTGATAAAAAGGATTAAATCGCATAAGGTGTAAAACTTGTGTTCTATTAATTAAAAGTATCAAATGGATATGAAATTAATTAGTAAGGGATTTATGAGGTAAATAGACCATTTTTTATTTGACTAGACAAAAATGGACATTTAATAGGTGAATTTTAAAGTTATAAGTAAAGGTTAATTTGGTAATTGCATAAATAAATATTAAATCAAAATAATGAAAAGATGGTATCATCTTCTCATTTGAGCTACACCACCGAAAATAAGGAAGAAAAATACTCCATTTTTGTGCTTTTGAAGGTTCGGCCATAGTCTCATTGCATGTAAGTGCATTTTTGCTCGGTTTTTAGTGATTTCTATGTTTTTGGAGTCGTTGTAGCTTAATCTAGCTAGCCCAGGAACTAATTTGTAAAACTGTTAAAAATCTAGGGGTTTTACCATTGATGAATGTATATTTATTTTGATGTTTGATGATAGAAAATAAATGGTTGTTGTTAGATAAACAACATTTGTTAAGTGATTTTGGTTGAAATTTGCAAATTAGGGATTTATTTGTAAAATGTGTAAAATTCATGGTGAAATGTGTGAAATAATGAAAAATATGGGCTGTTATGAATATATATAATTCGGCTAGCATGGGTGTGGGTTAAATTGCATGAATTTGTATTTTTATAAGCTAGGGACTAAATTGTAAAGAATTCAAAATTTAAAGGGTAAAAGGTAATTTTGCCATAATATATTTTTGGGTTAAATTGAATAGAATGTATTTTGAATGAGTTAAATTTGATTATATAGATCAAGAAAAGCAATGTACGGATCTAGATCGAGGGAAAAAAAGTATTGGATTAGTCGATCTTATTCCATCGTTTTTGTGATCGAGGTAAGTTCGTATGATTAATAAGCATTAAATTATATATGTTAAATGCTAAATTGTTATAATTGAGATGATATGATACCACGAAAATTCTCGACGAGTTATCGAAAATGTATAAATTCCGTTTGAACCTTAGGAATAGATAGGATACAAATGACATGTCATTAGGGGTTATTGTGTTTTGGGTGCTAGTCATGACGTTCTCTACGGTGGTGAAGTTTTTACGGCATGTGTTGCGATTACTTATCGACTTGTGTGAGCAGCACCGTGTAGCTACGTCTTGACCGTCAGCTTGTGTGAGTAGACCCGGTGATAGCTCGAGATGAGCATTTACATATGAGATATGAGATTGAGATGGTTTCGACCATGTATTGACACTTAGGGTATGAGATTCCCGAGTATCCGATATTATTCCAAATGGTTCAACGGGGTATATTAATGATATGAAAGGGTAAGAGATTGATACGTATCAGTGCAGGTATGTACGTAAACCATATAAGCATTGAATCCATGAAATTTATGAGTTTCATGATTTACTATGTGGATGAATATATGTTAGCCTTGTGATTAAGTTAAGTTGTAGTATATTATGTTTAAATTACTTAAATTGTGAATGAATGGTAAGTTATACTTATTAGCCATACGAGCTTACTAAGATTAATAGCTTACTTTGTTTACTTTTCCGTGTTTTATATTGATTTCGAAGCTTGTTTGGATTGGGAGTTGTCAGAGATCTCATCACACTATCCAGCCGTTGTTTTGGTACTTTTGAACTTGTGTACTTGGTTATATGGCATGTATAGGTATTGTGGTTAATATGGCATATATGTTTGTAATGTTGATAGCCAATTGATTTGGCTTGTAAATGATATATGTTTTTGGTTATGTGTTTAGCCATGTGATTTGGCTTATTTTGGTAAACTTGGTTATGTAAATATGTGTAAATGGCCCTTTAATATATGGATCATAATTGCTATGTGAATGTCTTGTAGATATTTGGTATTGAAGGTAGCAAATGGTTGAATTTGAGAATGTATTAGCATGCTAAATATTGGGCAAGATAATGCATATATGGAATTGACCATTTAGGTGATTTTTGGATGTGAAATTGGTATGAATTTGAATGGCTATTTGGAATGCTTATGAGCATTTTGGTTGTTGGTATTGGTAGTATATGATTTTGGCTTGAAATTGGTTGGTTATAAGTGCCTATTTATGCATTGGTTGTTTGTGCACTGTTGAACCTAGGTTGACATCATTTTGGGTGAGAAATGTGGCTTGTAACATAGCCTAATTTTGTCCACACGGGCAGAGACACGGGTGTGTGTCTCAGCCGTGTGTGACACATGGCTAGGTGACACGGCCATGTGTCCCCTGGTATTTATTTAGAAACCAAGTTAGTAGCTCCAAACGGCCCAGCACACGGGCGTGTGACTTGGCCATGTGGCATAAGTCAGTATACCCTCCAGTTTTCACACGGCCTAACACATGGCCTGGCACATAGGCGTGTGAGGCCATTTCAAAGGGTACACGGGCTATTCATACGGGCATGTGGTTGGTCGTGTGACCCCGTGTGACCCAAGTCAGTGAGTTACACGGGGTAGGACACGGGCTGGGACACGGCCATGTGATCCCATTTCGAATATCCACACGGACTGTGACACGGGCGTGTCTTTGGCCGTGTGAGACACACAGCCGGGCCACAGGGGCGTGTGTCCCCTGTATTTTGAAAATTTTCTATGTTTTCCAAAAAAAAATCCCCTGAGTTCTCGGTTTAGTCCTGAACCGCTTCTAATGTTTGTTTTAGGCCTCGAGGGCTCGTATTAGGGACTATATGATTGTATTTGAATGATATTTGTTTGGATATAAAAATCGTATGATTGTTTAATTGATAAGTTTTGTAATGCTCCGAAACTCTATTCCGGTGACGGATACGTGTTAGGGGTGTTACAGTATGCCTTCTATGGATGTTGTTTGATCTGATTCTTCTCTATCACTTTGTGCATATGTGTAACACCTAAATTTGGCTAGTCCTAAGTCTGAATGAGTGCCCCAAAGAAAATCTGATTGGTGCGGTCCTATCCGCAAAGATGACGTTGACACACTAGTAGGGCGCATAGGCAATGATAGGATGTAAGGAAAAGAATGATCTATGAAAATGGTATAATTGTGTAAAAGGAGAGATTGACAAAGATATTAAGGATTTTTTAGTTATAAGAAGACATCGCCAAGTTAAGGTATGCCCAGTTTGTCCAGTTAAGGTATAAGTTACATACTAATAAGATAGTTAAGATGGAACGATTGGTCAAATCAAAGATATGAAAATATTTTCGATTCTAGAATACGCTTCTCTACAGCTGTAAGCCACTAATAAGACTAAAGTTGAAAGTTAATGACACGTGTCAAGTTCTACTAGGAGAGCTTGAGTTTTCTCTATAAAGTGTTGCAACTTAGTTTAGAAGGAAAAGAAGTTATCTTCTCCCTTCTATTTGATAATAACCATTGATGCTTGGCTCTAGAAGCCAATCAAGAATTTCTTACTAAGCTAAAACTAAGGATCGAAGTTAATGTATATGATGGTTTCCTCACTCGGTGTAAGTATTGTAGACTCACATGTGGCTTTCTACGAGAGTAAGTTTGTTTGTGTTTGTAAATTAAAAGATATAGGAGTAAAGACTGGGATAGAGGTTGATTAGGTTTCAAATGAAATAAAAGCTATATGAATGAAGTTTTGACAGTATCCAATGTCTCATGAGCAGTGATTTTTGAGAGTTTGTGAATGGATGTGCGAGCTTGGAGATCAAGTTGTTGTACGTGGGTGTTAGGTGATTCCCTAAACTAACTCTTACATGCATTGCAGGCCTTCTAGAAAATTCTATGCTAAGTGGCCAAAGCATGAGATTGAAACTAGTAAAGTATGATGTGACGAATCTGATAAGAAAAGTAAGACTTATGAATCTGAATGACTAGGGTGTGCTTATGTCTGAAAAATTAGTATGAGTCTGATAGGAAGTGCATGTGTGTCTGGTAAGCATAAGAATATCAGTTGTGAGTGAGTCGATGTATGATGAGTTTGTGTCTGTCGTCAAAGGGGTTCGTCGAGACTAAAAACATAAATCTCTAAAAGGACAAGTCCATGACCATGGAACTGAAAGAAGACCATATCGTGTAAGACCATAATTGTTGGGTTATAGCATATAGGAAGAAGGCCATATTGTGTAAGACCGTAACTGGTGGGTTATGGAATCATATGGGAAGAAGACCATATCATGTAAGTGTTGGAAAAACCGAGTTTGAAAAATGCAACGGAAAATAAATTTAGGTAAAACAGAGTTTTAATTTTTTTTTCCAAAACAAGATCTTGGTTGTGATATCTAAATTAATAAACACTTAATCAAAATTGTACCTTTTCAATTCGTCTAGGATGAGCGCTTCGACCGAGTAGTCTTCTCCGCTATTCTCAAGCTCACGTCTGCTGAATGTGGGCTCGCTTCGAATTAGAAAAATTTTCACAAAAATTACTAGTGAGGTAATTTCGTAATTTCTCTAAACTTTTGGGTCAAGTTGTAAATTAGAAAAAAATCTCTAAAATATTCTAAAATAATCTCTTCAGGGAGCTTTCTTTTGAATTCAAGTGTGTTTAAAATAATGACCCAATGCTTTAAACACACCGAGGGCACAAACTACTGGTTGCTAATTTTTTGAAAGTCATATTCACCCGAGTAGTTAGATAGTTCCAAGAAGTTTTCCAAATAAAAATTTTAATTTTAGCAGGTAGATCAATACGCCAAAGTTTTCTGTAAAAATCCCTATAGATGTTTTGTAAAGCATAAGCTGTAGGATCAAAGCTTTGTAATAGTTTATAAGTGCTCCGAACTGAGAAATCTCCCGACGGTTCGCCATTCCAAGAAAGAAAATCCTCATGAGGTTCCAACGCCAAAAGAATTCGGAGGATCAGTTCAGCTTCTGCTTCTCGGAAGGTATTAACAATCAGTTCTTTATTCCATTCTCTTTCATTACTATTGATTAACTCCGCTACTTTATCATATTGCAAATTATCAACTCCGGACATTAATCTAACATTAATATAATTTGGAATCCATGCATCTTCAATAACTGAAATATTCATACCCGTACCTACTTTCCAAATCAGACCTTTCTCCAGTGTATCCTTAGTTGCCCAAATACTGCGCCACACATAAGAACTCGAATTCCCCAGACACGAATTAAGAAAATCACTTTCTGGAAAATACTTTGCTTTGAAAACTTGCGCTACTAGTGAATCCGGGAAATTTAACAATCTCCACCCTTGTTTTGCCAAGAGAGTAATATTGAATTGAGCCATACTTCTAAACCCCAAACCACCTTCTTCTTTAGGCCGGCATAATAGCCTCCACTAACACCAATGAATTCCTCGTTTTCCAACTCTTTTTTGTCACCAAAATCTAGCAAATTTACTTTCGATCATCTCGCATAAGGCTTTAGGAAAAAGAAAACAAGACATAGCATAAGTAGGTATTGCCTGCAAAATTGATTTTATAAAAATTTCTTTACCCCCTTGAGATAGCAGCCTGGTGCTCCAACCTTCGATCCGCATGGCAATTCTATCCAATAAATTCTGAAAAGCCTCTTTTTTCCATCTACCCACCACATTTGGAAGACCCAAATATTTCTCTGGACTTGAAGAGCTCCTTACTCTAACAATGTTGACACGACTTATTTTGTCTCTTCAATTGTATTCGAACTGTAAAATATGGTAGATTTGCTAAAATTAACATATTGTCCTGAACAGCTTTCATACTCCTTCAATATGTTTTTCATAATCCTAGCTCCCTTTTCTGTTGCTTCGCCAAACATCATGCAATCATCTGCAAATAATAAATGAGATATCTCTGGCCCTCTTCTACTTGCCTTTGCTCCTTTTACCAAACCTTTTTTCTTCGTTGTTCTCATCAAAGATGAAAGGCCTTCACTGCATATGAGAAATAGAAATGGACTTAATGGGTCACCCTGCCGAAGTCCCCTAGTAGGTTGAAAGAATCTGCCCCTCCTTCCATTAATGTTTACCGCGTAAGAAATTGTAGTAATGTATTTCATTATCAATCCCACCCATTCCCTTGCAAACCCCATCTTAATCATCACTTCTCTTATAAAATCCCACTCCACCTTGTCATAAGCTTTGCTCATATCCAGCTTTACCGCCATATACCCTTTTTTCCTTGTTATTTTTTGCCGAAATGTATGTAAAATTTCATATGCTAAAAGCACATTATCTGAGATCAGTCGGCCTGGGACAAATGCGCTCTAAACCTTATCAATACAATTGCCCATGACACCTTGCATTCTGTTAGCTATTGTTTTTGCCACAATTTTATACATAACTGTGCATAGACTAATAGGCCTGAAGTTTACTAGAGTTGAGGGTTTTGAAACTTTGGGAATAAGCACAATATCTGTCATATTAACTGATTCAACCCCCTTTTATCATTCAAGATTCCTAAACAATACTCCAAAACATCCTTACCTACTATATGCCAATACCTCTGGAAGAATAATGCTGGAAATCCATCCAATCCCAGTGCCTTTGTGGGTCCCATCCCCTTCAGTGCTGTCCAAACTTCTTCTTCCCTGAAAGGAGATTGTAAACCTTCATTAATCTCATGAGAAATATTTTCTTCAATGCCCCCCAACACCTTACATGGATTTGCAACTCCCTTCGATGTAAAAAGTTCTTCAAAATACCCCGTGGCAGCCTCATTTATTTCTGATCCATCGAAAATCTCCTTACCATCATCCAAAACCAACTTGGTAATTGAGTTAGCTCATCTTCGAACTGTTGCACATTTGTGAAAATAGGCCGTATTTTTATCCCCAAGCTGAAGCCAGTTTGCTCTAGCTCTTTGCTCCCAATACATTTCATCTTTATCAATCTCCATATTTAAGTGGATTTTCGTGTCAATAATGTTTGCCATTGTTTCATCATCTCTTTCTTTCCTCGACAAAATTTCAAGCTCTTTTGTTAGCCTCTTTTTTAGACCCTCCTTCTTGCTCTTATTAAAGCATGCCCATTTCTTTAATCTAATCTGCAAATTCTTCAATTTCTCCATTAACGGTTCTGAAGATGACTCCCAAAATTCTCTAATAATTCCCTCAATGGATTCCTCCATGGTCCACCAGGCTTCGAAATGGAATCTTCGATTTCCTGATAAGTTAATGGTGCTATCTGTACTTATAAGGAGAGGGCAATGATCTGATGTTGAGTGAGGAAGATGTTGAATGTTACCCATTGGGAATAAGGTTAACCATTTTTCATTTGCAACCCCTCTATCCAATCCTTCTCTTATGTTTGTCTCTGAAAGATTTCCCCTTTCCCACGTGAACCAAGCTCCCGAATACCCAATATCCATCAGTTGACACTCCTCTAATGTATCTCTGAATGCCTCCATTCTCTTCTGATCTCTTGGCACTCCACCGCTTTTCTCAAAAGAATACATAATTTCATTGAAATCTCCTGCTACAAGCCACGGATAATTACAATCTTGGCCTAGTCTCCCGAGCAAGTTCCATGCAAAATTCTTATCTTTTAAATATGGCGATCCATAGAATCCCGTAAACCTCCATTCTTCCTGGACGCCATCATCCTTCACTATTGTATCTATATGCCATTTAGAGAAGCTTTTCATAGTTACCTTAATGTCTCCTTTCCGTGCTAAACATAACCCGCCTCGAGACCCCTCTGCTTCAATATCGATTCCATTGATAAAACCGCAACTTTTCCTAGCCCTTTCCATGCGTTTTTGATCTAACTTCGTCTCCATTAAAAAGACCATGTGGGGATTGTGCTGCTTGATTAAATGTCGCAGCCTCCGTACCGCCCGTGGGCTCCCCAACCCACGAACATTTCAGCAAATGTTTTTCATTGTGTCCGGTCGGCTTGCCCATTGGCAGCCGCCGATCCTGAATTATTTGAAACAATAATATGTTCCGCATCATCAAACATAGTCTCCATGCAATCTACTGCTGTACCAATCGGATCATCCTTTTTTAACCTTTTCGCTCCATCTCTATTTGACATGCTCGTGCGGTCCTTACCATCCTCCTCTTCTAAAAATTTCCTTTTAGCCCCAACGTTTACATGCTCCCGAGAATCTGACTGATACATTGAAACTAGCATTTTCCAACTTGACTTCTTGGGGACTTTTAAGAATCCCTCCCTTTCATTATTATCTTCATTCAGCATCCCAATCTCCATCAAATTAAAATTATCCTCCTGTTCCTTTAGTCCTTCCTCCCAACTCGCCAATATTTTCCCTCCTAGTATTTTTCCTTGCATGATATTAGATTCATCTTCCTTTCCCGACCCATAATGCTCTTTTGATTTTCCTGTGTAAGTGCACTGCGAGCCCAACTTTTTAGCAAAGGCATTAAACTTCATACTTTCTCTCCCCATCACTTTTGATTCAGCTTTTAATGCAATAGTATAAGGAGGATCTTCTCTAATTTTATTCTTTTCTACAGAATTTATCAACAAACAGTCATTGAGACCGTGATCCATTCTACCACACCCAAAACAAAAGACTGGTAATTTTTCAAATTTGAAAGGAGTCCATGATTTAACGCTATTCTCACTTGAAACAAAAATATCCCTCCTAAGGGGTTTCTGAACATCCAAATTAACCCTAAGTCTGCAATTATCGCCGTTAATTTCAGACCTGAGAATTCCTCTGAAGGTACCCCCAATAGTGTGCAACAGATCCTTCTTATCAAACTCTAGTAAACATGGGCCGATCTTAATCTAATACGGTGATGTAGTAAGGCAAATTTGATCCCGTTCCATCGGATTTCTTAATCTGTCAAATAAAATAAGATACTTGCGAAATAACCAAGGCCGTCCTTCCATGATCGTCTCCAAATCTTCTTCTAAGTCAAAAACGATTGAGAAAAGATTCTGCCCTACCACCTGGATTTTAAACTTTTTCTTTGTCTTCCATATACTCCTCAACTGTGCCCTAAAGCTCTCTCGATTAAAAGATTTCTTCGTCCAAACTGAACATATCAAAGTCAGCTTGACACTCGGCACTACCAAAGATCTCTTAATTGATAATTGAATAAGTTCTTTTGCTAACAATGAGATCTCCTCACTGCTCTCCCTCTCCACGCCACCACTCTCTTCCATCCTAAGATACAGTAGTTACTGCTCTCTCTAGGACTCTATAGAGAGCACTCTTGGTTTTCAAGGGAGTCTTTTTTAAACTTAATCACTTTAATATTAAATTAATAGAATATAAATATTAGATTAAATTAATAGTAAATCTTATTAAAATAATAAAATATTTATCTACAAGATAAACATTAAATTAAATTTAATATTAAGATAATCACTTTAATATTAAATTAATAAAATACTATTAAGATAAGTATTAAATTTAATTTAATATTAAACTATTAAAAAAATTATTTTTAGAATAGTTAATCTCAAATCAAATTCTCTGGTAGAGTCCCAATAGGAGTGTAACTCTTCCACTACTCAACCACCGTAGACCAACTGCCCTCGGCCATCCGGACGCCACTGGCACCGCCATGTCTGGTGATGCAGGTGAGACACCCTTATGGCACCCCGAGTCGATTCGGTTATTGTCGGTTTGGTCTGGGTCAGTGACAACCCGACCGGTCCGGTCTAGCCATCGGTTGGTCCTTCAACCCGGTTTCACATACCGTGCCTTGTTCCACTAGTTTTTGGGTCTTGGTCTTTGTTTTGGGCTCCCAGGCCCAATGTACGATATCATATCCAATTTTAAGTTTAATTAACCATTAAGCCAATTGTCTAACTTGAAAATTAATTTCCAAAAATATCATGTTCATTTTAATTAATTTGATTAATTTAATTTTTCTTGATCAAAATTAATTTTTCCAAAAATCACTTAGATTTTCCAAATTAGTTTTTCAAGAAAATTTTTTAATCAAATTCTCTAGTTGAACAATTCTCACGACCACCTAATTTAATTCCACATCTAACAAATCAACTCAATTAAATTATTTCCAAAGTCGTAAAATTTTCTTCTGATTCAAATGTAGTTTGATCGAGCTTTTGTTGAGCTAACGGAGGGACCAATCGGACATATGCAATTAGACTCTAGTAATTGCAATTATGTCCAGAAGCATTGTTCCGATCATTCATAATTACTTAATCATGGAGTCAGTCCACAAGAAGTACCATTATTTAAAACTTCTTATTGTATACTCTTTACGAAAGTAATTCATCCAACAGCTTTGTCCAATGACCTCGTCATGTATGTGTTACCCTCATATGATATCCTTGATTTCTTTGAGTTAAATTCATTCACTCAATACAATCCTATTTTATCTCATTGTCACCATTATGTCTTCTTATTGATTAATATGATCATTGTCAACAAATGACAGTGATAAATTGATCGTTCGAGAACAAGCAACCCGTGGTCATGTTCCATATTTATCAGTCCACACAATGCTAATGACAGGATATCATTAACCCTTTAATTGAGTTATGAATTCCACTGTTGCTAGTAAAGCCATGCCATACACAAGTCATGTACCCAACATACCGACTATTTTCTCGATCATCTTTAGAGCATAAGCCTCCACTTATATCAAAGCAAATGAGTTGCATACGCATGGTCAGTGGCTAACTCAGGATTTAGGTAAATCACACCATGAACGTCACAAGTGAAATAATTCACAAACGAATTCAGAATTAATTCATCTTGGGTCCAGTCCAACGTATCATTCTACCAATGAATACATCTATGTCTCTACTCGTGGAGTCAACTGCTCCGATAGCCAAGATTAGCCATCTCCCCAATTGGAATTGTAGACGACATAATAATCCTTCTCAATATTTGAATCAAATTCTCACTTCGATTCTTTTACGAGATTACAGACTTATTTAGATTATCTACTGAAGTAAGTTGTCTTTCTCGGAATGTAAATGTTCTTACAATGCCACTTACCTTCAGTTTGAACTTAGACAATCAATGAGCTAATATTTTCTTGTCACAATTTCACTATGCATGCAAAATATAAAAGACAGAAATACAAAAGACATAATAGTGAAATGTGAAATTAACTTTATTTATTTATTCATCATTCAAATAAATAGAAAATAGTTATATGTTTACTATAATATGGGCACATTTCCCAACAATAAGACCGTAACTTGTGGGTTATGGCATCATATGAAAAAATTTAATGAAGGCTATTACCTAATGTGGTTCTCTATGTGTCCCAAGACAATGAGTGACAAACATTACTAAGTGTGAGTCTAGGCAAATCCCTATCACATAAATCACTAGGAGAAGAAAAGCCTTTGTGGCGAGTACTTAATGAAAAGGACGCATTTGTGGCAACCTTTAGATATGGAAGCCTTTGTGGCTATCTCTGAAAAAGAATTCCTTCATGGCGCCTCTAAAGAATGACCCTTGCGACAACCATTTGAAAGAAACGCCTTTGTGGCAGACTCTAATAAAACAGTGTATAAAGTCTTCTGAAGGAACGATAAGTATGACGAACTCTGAAATAAAAGTTCTATATGAAGTGTTAAGGCGAACCCCTTATAGTATCAATGTAAGAACAAAGAAGCTTGAGTGCGCCAGCATGAGTGGCGAACCAAAAGTATTCTATCTGTAAGGCCTTCTGTAACAGGAATGGTTAAGGAATCATGAAAGGGTAAATAAAGAACATAAATATGGTATCTATGAGATGGATATCAAGTTATAATCTCAAAGTAAGGCATGACACCTACGACACAATGAAGGGAATCTTAGAGTTTTATCTGCCAGGGTCAAGGGAAGGATAGAAACAAGACGAATTATAATGGAAATTACGAATAAAACCCAAGTAAAAGAGGGTTTATTCACCAAGTTCTTATGAACTTACTTCTGTGTTTTTATGTCACAGGCATAATGAGATGGGACTACGCTAGGAGGGACGATGTCAGGGTTGCGCCAGAATAATTGGCGAGACGGGCTGTTATGCATACATAACAAAAGTTTGGCGGACGTGATTGACATTAAAGGAATTTATGAAATGAGTCTAAGAATTCACTTGTAAGTCTCTGTAACGGGTACAAAATAAGTTGATGAACCCATTGAATTTATTGTGACCACTTAAAAGCAGTATGAACAGAACAATGTAACTAAGTCATGATTATTCTCTTCTAACCCCACAAAATTTGTAAAGTCCATTGTAACCAACATAATTGTCAAACTTATTCCATAGGTATTTGTTATGAAAGCAAATGTTTAGTAGAGATGTAATGTTTGTGTATCGGTCTAAGTATGATTCTGTAATAAGACTGGTAACACCCGAGATCTGGATCCGACGAATCGGATCGGGTCGAGGGCGTTACAGTATGCCTTTTATGGATTTTGTCTAGTCCAATTCTTCGTCTGCTAAGTATTGTATTAGTTGAATTTTACATTTGCAATTGCAATGTGTGGGTTTCTTTGCCACTTTGTGCATATGTCTTATATAGATTTTGTCTGATTAGATTCTTCGTCCGCTGGGCATTATAATTAGTTGAATTTTACATTGTGATTATCTGATTTTTTATCCACTGTATTATTTGAATTCTAGAACGTATTCCAGATTCTTTGTCAAATGTTTAAATAAAAAGAAAAAGGCAAAAAAAAAAACCCTTAATTAAAAAAACCAATTGAGCCATTATGAAAAAAAATACGCCCGATTAAGCTATTATGGAAAAAGCGCACCCAATTAAGCTCTCACTGATAAAAAAAAAATCAATTGGCCCCTCCAGTTAACAGTAACCATCAGTTGACCGGTTTGACCGTTAACCACGCTGACATGGCTAACAGAAGCCACCAAAAACTACCATGTGGTAATATGCTGATGTGGCATGCCATGTCACTAAAAAATATCAAAGATAAAATTTTAAAAAATATTTAAAAAAATTTAAAATATGCATATAAAATGAATCTGGACAAGTGGTTGTTTAGATTAAATGAATGAATCTGGACATATTATTGTCCAAATTTATTTTGGATGAGTGCAAAACTAAAAAAATTTCAAAAACTATGAAAAATATTATAAAAAATATATATAACATTTTCAAATATACAAAAACTCAAAAAAATATTTACTAAATTTTTTAAAAATATATATTAAAATTTATATTGAATATACGTATGGTTAATCAAGCCTATGGTGCAATAATAAACAACTTTGTTAACATAAAGTATTGGTTAAAATATTTAACAAATTGTATTGGTAAAAATAAACTTTGGGTGAACATCATCACTGCTCCAACGCCGACTTGCACATGCATGGCTAAAAGCTTCAATGGGTGAACTTTTACTGTATAAATTATGTTCCAAATTATAAATTGCTGTAAAAATAAAGAGGGAAACAAGTTCTATAAGATTTAAATTTAGGCAATAAAGAGAATATGATTGATGTTACTCAGCTCTACCTTGTACGAAATTGACATGCTGTAAATAGCAGTTGCATGTTTTATTTTATGTTATTCAATTTACACACAAAATTGAAAGGTACAATATTAATAATAAGTTTAGATAAATGATATGTTTATTTATTTTTAGTATAAAAATAATGATAGTGATAAAATTAAATATTATAGTGATATTATATTATGAGATCAATAAATTAAATGTACCGTACCGCTCATCTAGATTCATACTAAATATTATATTTTTATCTATATTTGTGTCAACTCCAAACATGATTGGAAGATGAGAAATGCGATTTGCATAGCAGTGTGCTGAGAGTTGTTCAAGTTATTTTAATTAATACTTTTAATAAATAATATTTTTTTAGTTTTTGAAATTTTTATATATATTTTTATATTTTTTTTCACAGAGAAATTAATTAGATGTATTTTTTAGTAAGGGTCGAATTGATTTTTTTTATTTTTCTAGTGAGGTTATTTTTTTTTTTTTTTTTTATTAGCTTTAAAGCTAAGGAAAACAGACTGATAAAAAAGGAGAAACAAATTTCCTTTTTCTCTAGTCACTCTTCTCTGTTGATCAATATTCCATCACACAGACCTTCGGCAAACTGATATAATATGTTTTTCATGTCTGCAATCACCCATTTGTCGCCTTTAACTCACACCGTATCTTCGATCTCAAGCGGATTCACATTCTCATTAGCTCGTTCCTTCTCACATGACTCGCTTTGTCTCAACAAGCTCTTCGCTTACCCCAAAGACATTGCTTCTATTTCGCTTCTTTTTGATCAATTCGATCAACCCAGCCCTCAACAATGGGACATCATTATCAGAGACATTTCTTCAAGTTCCCAACCTGAGAAGTCCCTCCTTTTCTACATTGTAATGCGTAGAAATGGTGTCGTTCCCAGTAAACACACTTTCCCTTCCCTTCTCAAATCCTTTTCCAAGTCCAAACGAAACCCGCTTCAGCTTTTGCCTCATATTGTTAAGTACGGAATGGATTCCGACTCTTTTGTGAGGAATTCATTGATTTCCGTACTTTTTAGCTCGCTAGACGTGCAACTTGCTCGTCAAGTGTTCGATGAAAGTACGCAAACGGATGTGGTTTCTTGGACTGCTTTAATTAACGGGTATTTGAAAATTGGTTGCTTTATTGAAGGGTTGAAATGCTTCAAGGAAATGAGGTTAAAGTGTGTAAAAACTTGCGGAATGACTGTTGTAAGTATCCTCGGCGCCGCAGGAAAAATGGGTAATGTTTGGTTTGGAAGGAGTATTCATGGATTATACGTAGAAACAGGGAGAATTAAATGGGATGTTTTCATTGGTAGTGCCATTGTTGATATGTATTCAAAATGTGGCGTCTATGGTGAAGCACGAAAATATTTCGATCAAATGCCAAGTAAAAATGTGGTGTCATGGACAGCTTTGATAGCTGGTCATTTGCAATGTAATAGATATAATGAAGCAATTATCTTCTTTCAAGATATGCTAATGGAGAAGGTTAGGCCAAGTGCTTTTACAATTACTAGTGTTCTTGCTGCTTGTGCTGAAATAGGGGATTTGATCCATGGAAGGTGCGTTCATGGACATATAAGTAGATATAAATTGGAGATGAATTCAGAAGTTGGGACGGCATTGATAAATATGTATGCAAAGTGTGGGTGTTTGAATGAGGCTTTCATGGTTTTTAAGAAACTTTGTGGAAAAGATGTTTATGCTTGGACTGCCATGATTAATGGGTTTGCCATGCATGGTGATGCAATTGGCTCCTTAAATCTGTTCAATGAAATGCTAAGTAGTGGTATTCATCCAAATGAAGTAACCTTCCTTGGAGTTCTTAATGCATGCTCTCACGGAGGTCTTGTTGATGAGGGACGCAAAGTCTTCACAATGATGAATCAAAGGTATGATTTGGAACCTGGCTTAGATCATTACAGTTGCATGGTTGACATGCTTGGTCGAGCCGGGTACTTGGAAGAAGCAAAGAAGATGATCGAAGATATGCCAATAGAGCCTACAGCTCGAGTATGGGCAGCTCTGTTTGGGGCATGTATGATTCACAAGGCATATGATCTAGGTGAATATATTGGAAAACATTTGATCAAATTGCAACCAAAACATAGTGGTAGATATGCCCTTTTGGCAAACTTGTACTCAAGGTGCCAAAAATGGGATTCGGCAGCTGAGATAAGAAAGCTTATGAAAGAGAAAGGCGTTAAAAAGATACCAGGATGTAGCTGGATTGAAATCAATGGTGCAATCCATGAGTTCACTGCCTTTGGTTCATCTCATTATGAATCCTATAGTTTGAATGAGATGATTGATTGTTTTATAGCTCAAATGAGACTTGATTGTAGCTTCTTTGCATTTGATGTGGATATGGAATGAGATTATTTTCCGTAATGTGAGCTTTCATTTCTGACGAAGTAAACATTAGGCTTCAGTTAATGGCCATATTTTTGTGTTGAGTAAAATTTAAAACTAAGCAATTGGGGGGATTTTAGAAACTTAAAAGGGGTCTGAACACACTCAAGGATTGAGAGGGTTTTCATGTACCAATTAAGCTACGAGACAACTTATTTGAGTTTGACTAAAAACAAAATTAATTTTAGTTTAATTATTATCGTGTTGAGTTCAACCTATCAATTGAATCAAATTCAATGCTAAACTCAAGTAAGTGGCAAGCTTTTTTTTTTTAAATTTTTAGTTAATATTAAAAAATCACAATTCAAACTTGAGCTCAAGTATAAATGATAATGTTTCAAGTCATAATCAAACATAATTTATCCTATCCTAATCAAGCGTCTTATATATTAAATCAAGCTCAAGCATTGAAAACAAAAACAGTTCAAGCTTGAGTATAGGAATGTTTATGTAACAACAACTCAACAAGCAATGTTGGTACTATGTACTTCTTACATGATACATTGAGTCAAATTACTATTCCTTTTCATCCATAAAGGAGCAACATCCTGAAGTAAAACAAGTCATAAACACCAACAAATAAGAGTAGTGAAAGGTAAATCAGTAAGTTCTTATTATATAGTCAACGAGAAAGGCATGTTAAATAACATGTCTCTGCATACTATTTCGATTTTTTAAATTTTTTATTTGTAAAAACTCAAAATTCTATAATTACAAAAAAAAAAAAAAAAAAAAGGGAAAGAACCAATTTTTTATTGGGTCTTCTTTCTTAATGATTTGCACCATTCTTGGTATATCTTTATGAAAAGCTTCAAATGAGGATTTTGAAAAAAAAAAAAAAACAAATAAGTAAAAATCCCCAAATTTTTAATATTAACTTATGCGTAAATCTTAGATTAGCAAAAGGAAACCACAAAGTCAGATTTTAAAGTCTTAAAAAGTAAGCTATTAGAAGAAAAATAATAAAGAAAGAATGAGTTTATTTTATGGTATTCGATCTAGAGGAAGGATCAGTATTTCAAAGAATGTGTTCGAATCTGAAAATAAAATATAAAATTAAATCGAGTCAAATTCAAATATCAAGATAAAAAAATAAAATAAGTAGAAGGTTAAGAAGGATAAATTTAACCCTCCTAGATAACTTGTATTAAAAAATTGTCCATGATTAAACTTGGACACTTCAAAAAGCTCTAGAAGAAGAACTCTTGTAAACATCAATAATCGAGTTTGAAGCATGAAGACTTAAAAATAATAAACTCTAAAAATAAACAAGAGAAAATCTTTGAACTTAAAAAAAAAAAAGTACAAAGAAAACTTCAACTTTATATAATTGTGTTGAATATGACTCACCAAACTTCCTTTATATAGCACCTACATAATAAACTAATGAAATGTATCTAAGCAAACTTTATACATATATTATTAGCAAAACTAAATATTATTACAAATATTGAACTCCCCTCTCTAACCAAGGTTCGACGACAATAGGAGAGAAGAGGAGTAGAGTTTTCACTCAACCAATCCAAAAATTCTCTTTTAATGGTTAAGAAACATGGAAAATCCACCTACCTTTCTTGACTGATGATTTTGACACAAGAAATTGAATAAATGAAGAAGAAAATTTCCCTCCCCTCTCTATTTTCTTTGTTAGAACATTGTTTGGAAAATATGAAAGAGTTGGTGCAGCGAAAATTTAAGAAAAATTATAAAACAGGTCTTCGTCGTGATATGTAAAACAATAAATCTAATCAAATAAGTATATGTATATCGAGGCTGTAAGGAAATATTCTTCTCGTAGTACCCCTCTGGATAGGTGCATGAACACATACCTAAGAATTAATAATTATTACATTCATTTGTCTAGGAATCACAACTTTTGCAAAATTATTTTATCATAAATAATAAAATAATAGAATACATTCATTCACATACATATCCCTAAATATGTTTATAATTACAAGAATATCACATTTTATCAAAATTAATCACACATGAAGAAGAGAGAAAATTTCGGTATTGGTTTATACTATAAACATAGCAAAGTCTAGTTTTGATACCAATGAAAAAAATTCCTATTCAAAAACGATTTTCTTGCATAACAAAAAATTAGAATTTAGGGATGAGCAAAACTCGATTTGATTCGAATTTTTTTTTTGAATTTTGAGTTAATCGAACAGAGTTATTCGAATAATTCGAATAAACTTGATTAAGTAATTCGAGTTTCGAGTTTGAATCGAGTTAAATTTTACAATTCGAATAATTCGAATAATAAATTGGTGTAAATATCCTATCGGTCCCTGTCAAGTTTGAAAATCATTAAATTGGTTTCTCTCAACAAAAATTACAAAAATCCAAAATAATTTTTAAAATTCAAAATATTTATAAAAATTTCAAAATTTATATTTTTTTAAAAAATTATAAAAATTTCAAAAAAAATCTAAAAAAAATATATAAAGAAAGTTTAAAAATTAAATTTTTTTCTAGAATAATAATTTTGAGACCTAAATAAGTTAATTAATGATTCAAGTTTATGATACTAAAGTATTTTTTATTATTTTGTTTTGGAAAAGTTTTTCAAATATATATGGTTTCAAATTTATGTGCTCTAACATGGAATTAGTTATACTGTAATAAGATTTTAATTTGACATATTTAATTTTTTTAATTTAACTAGAACAATTTCACTTGATTCGATTTGACTCGACTTGAATTTCATTTCACTCGACTAAATTCGACTTCCAATTTTGACCGCTTGCGCAAAAAAAGAAAAACAATTTTATAAAAAAAACAATTTAAAAGTACAGTTTTAACTACAAGTGTACTGTGTCAGTTGTAATATTTGTAGTGCCAATAGAACACTAAATCATTCCAAGGATCGAACCCAAAGGATTCGGCGATTAAATGATTTCTAAACTACGAACATGCAATCAAAAGAGTCTAGTTGATTAATCACTAAGCAATTATATTTCGTCAAGTCATACAAGAGGTTAATTACACTAATTAATTATCTAGGAGCGGAAAAGGACTAAGTTGTAACTCGAGCAAAGTATGAAACTAACAAATACGATAACAGACAGATTTCATGTGGTTGGTTAACCTTTGTATTAGGGATCTAAAACGCTAATACTCTTGAACTGGTTCAATTTTACCTATCAACCTCAATTTATCAATTTAAACAACTTAGTTTAGTTTATCTCTCGACCTCACCAAACTAATCTGGGACTATAAAATTGGTACTCGATAAGATCTCCTCTCGATCTCACTTATCTAAATTTTCCCTTAGGGGCATCAATCCTAAGTTTTGAAGTCTATTCGATTTAGTCTCTAAACACCCCCCCCAAAAAAAAACTTCCCACATCTTCATCAACCAACCACCAATTATTTAGCTACTCATGCTTATATCTAAACATATTAACATCAAATAATCAATCACAAATTGCATTAACTTAATCACAAAGCAAGGCAATAAAAACCCGAGCTTTCTTTCAAAAGCTTGGAGAAAATAACAATGCTAGTAAAATAAATGAACAGAAACACTAAAGAAACGATTTTTAACAGGATAAATGAAACAAAACTTAGTCTATTCGATTTAGTCTCTAAACCCCCCCAAAAAAAAACTTCCCCACATCTTCATCAACCAACCACCAATTATTTAGCTACTCATGCTTATATATAAACATATTAACATCAAATAATCAATCACAAATTGCATTAACTTAATCACAAAGCAAGGCAATAAAAACCCGAGCTTTCTTTCAAAAGCTTGGAGAAAATAACAATGCTAGTAAAATAAATGAAACAGAAACACTAAAGAAACGATTTTTAACAGGATAAATGAAACAAAACTTAGTCTATTCGATTTAGTCTCTAAACCCCCCCAAAAAAAAACTTCCCCACATCTTCATCAACCAACCACCAATTATTTAGCTACTCATGCTTATATCTAAACATATTAACATCAAATAATCAATCACAAATTGCATTAACTTAATCACAAAGCAAGGCAATAAAAACCCGAGCTTTCTTTCAAAAGCTTGGAGAAAATAACAATGCTAGTAAAATAAATGAACAAAAACACTAAAGAAACGATTTTTAACAGGATAAATGAAACAAAACTAAATAAGATTAAATCAAAGTATTAAAGTGTAACTATAAGGAAAGTTGAAGTATTAAAAGGTAATTAACACTTAGCTACAATAAACTTAACTAACTAACTAACTTAGCATAAAACCAGGAAAAAAAAGAGTTTGAATCCTAAAAAGATGAGAAAATCAACTAAACCCTAAGCTAAAAAGATGAAAAAGATGAATGTTCTAAAATTATCTTTTTCTCTCAACTAAAAGAAGTCTTTTTAATCTGATTACAACCCAAAAAATGTGATCAAATTTCCCCTGATCATCTAATTTTGGTTGGGGGACATGTTGGATAAGGACTACCCCTACGATCATTTTTTGTCTCTCTCGATAGTGATATCGCAACACCTATGGTCTGGTATCGCAATATTCTTGTCAGTCTTGAAATGGGAGTCCTTTGGGAGCGTGGGTATCGTGATACCCTATAGTCGATATCTCGATACCACTGTTGGTGGCTCAACTTTCTTATTTTTAACATTGTCAGGGGTATCACGAATTCCATGCTTTAATATCACAATACCCCCCTTTTAAGTGATGTTTTCATGTCGTTCAGGCCATAGTGGACTCTACATCACTCACCAACCTCGTTAGATTCCCTGGGTGCCAATTGGCCATCTTGGGTCTCAAAATAGCACAAAAAAGTACCCTAATCACTTATTAATGAAAATAAATAAAACTAACTAAAAACACGACAAAGACCTCTAAATTTCTCGAAAACAAGCTCGTTAAGTGTAATGGGGAACGTAATTTGACATATCAAATTACGGCAGATCATGTTTCAATGAGCTAGCGAAGGGACCGATTGGACATATGTAATTAGGGCTCAAATGATTTATACTTAAGTACCAACTTTTAATTATAAACTCATTTGGTCATGAAGTCATTCCACTATAGTATCATGATTGAACTTTCCCTAACAACATACCATTACAAAAGCAACTCGATCAGTGCTCGTCCAATAACCTTGTCATAAGTGTGTTACCCTCATAGGATATCCTTAATCTCTTTAGGATAAATCCGCTCTCCAAATATGATCCTATTTTATCTCATGGTAACTATTACATCTTCCTTCATAAAAAGTCAATTACTATCAAATAGTAATTAAGCCATTCATCACAACGACAAACAACTTTTGGCCACGTTTACTTTTCATCTATCATGTAATGCCAATGAGATGATATAATTTACCTATGCCTTGGCCTATGGATTCCACTATTGTGAATGATGCTACATACAGTAGAATTCGTATATCCAACGCATCGACTTTTTGTTCCTTATCCACTTAGGATTAAGGTATGCCACACTTTGAATGTCAAAAGTGAATAAATCTATAAACAGATTCAGGATATATTTTTCTCGGATCAAGTTCGATGTACTGTCAGTCTAGTCAGTCACATCTATGTCTCTATCTTTTGGGAGTCATCTACTCCGATGCCCAAGACAAGGCATCTCCCAATTGGACTTGATAGACGACATATTAGTTTTTCAATTGATTTGCTCATTTTCGATTAGACTAAGGACATATTTAGGTTCATCTACTAATATAAGTTGTCTCTCTATATTATGATCTAACCACGTAATATCGTTTAGTATTTGTTTAAACAATAGACAACCAATGAGTCAATATTTGCTTTTATTTTACTTTTCATACAAAAACCACATGAGGACATTCTACAAAGTATATTAATGTAATCCATGAATTATTTTATTAACCAATTTTTTCTAAAAAATTATAAGTTTATGAAACAAATATACTATACTTAGGGCACCAAATCCAACATTATGCTAATAAGACTTTGAGCTTCGCACAAACCAATTACACAACTACGGAAAAAGAGCTATTAGCTATGGTGTTTGTATGTGAGAAATTTCGTCTTTACTTGATAGCTACTGAGGTTTATGTTTACACTGATTATTCTATGTTGAAATACGTCATGAGGAAGAAAGAAAGAAAGAAAGTCAGGGTTAATACGATGGGTTTTACTTCTTTAGGAATTTGACCTTTGGATTTTGGATCGAAAAGGAATAAAGACAAGTAGTTGCCCATTTGTCTCGAATAGAATTAGATGGTAAAGGTGACGGTGATCCAACTATAAATGAGAATTTCGTAGGCGAGCAATTGTTTTGAATGAAATATTACCAGATAAAGGGAAAATCATCATCGACACCTTGTATGTTGATATAGTTAATTATTTGGAAAAATGAGTATTCCCTGCAAGTGCTTCAGCGCAGCAAAAGAAGATAATCATGCATGATGCAAAAGGTTATATCTGGGAGGAGTCATATGCCTTCCAACCATCACAACTGATTTTCTTTAAGGACTTGAATTTAGAGGAGCTTTGGGAGTTAATTGAGCAAAGTAGAGACTTGGCAGACTCTATTATGAATTTTGGAAAATTTTGTGATTGTTGGATAAATAGTTAAGTTTCAATTTTGGTTTGGTTAGAATGGAACCAGCCGGTTCCCAAGTGGGAGACACAATAATTACCGATGATTGACTAAAAGATATTGGGAGACTGTGCATAGGATATATATATTTGGGTGAAAGTGGACATTCTTGTAAAGGAAATTCTCCTTAATTCTATCTACAAAACTTCTTCTTACTTGCATTGTTTTCTTCGGTTGTTTCAAAGAAGAGGAGAACTTAAGAGCTCTGCATGGAGCCGAAGTCATGAGAATTGAAGTCTGAAAGTTGAGAAACTGGTAAGCTTCTTAACTTTCTATACTTAAGAATTAGATAAAGGAGGGCAAGGAATCCTAATAAGTTTTTGTAAACTGGATTTTGGGTTTTAAGGTTGAATACCTTCGATTTAACCGATAAATGGTTGTCATGCTTAGCTGCCAAGATGAAGGAGGCTCTAGCATTTGGATAAGCTAAGTTGACGAGGATAAAGGAAACAATGTGAGTTTATGTACTCTAGCTTAGATGTATGATGAAATTAAGCTGTTGAATGATTTGTGTTGTGACTATTTTGGGTTGTCTGAATTTGTTACTGTGCGTAAAAATGGTGACTAAGCATGCTATGAATGCATAACCTTTTACAAGTATGTGAATATTTGTAAGTATGATCATTGAATGTCAAATGAATATCACGTGGTGTTAATATATGTAGAGTACTTTGTGTTATGTATCAAGTACCTTTTTTGCATGAAATGTATGAGTAGTTTGTATATGGAGCATTGAGGTATTTACCTTGTTAGGGTAGGTGAAGATAGGAAAATTTGGCGTAATGGAGGAGTGGGTGGATAGAAATGGGATTCAAGAGAGTTAGGTGACATCCTGTAATGGTATCGAATGGCTCACTAGAGAGACGCTGTGACGACTGTCTATCAACTCTATGGAGCAACATTGCGACAGCGGTTAATAGGTCTTACGGGGCGACACCTCGAAAGAGGTTTATTGATTCTTTGAAATCGAGAGTTTGCTAGGAAATTAAACATGGGGTTACATTGTGTAAGACCATAGCTCTGCTATGGTAACATATGGAGTCCGCCAAGACAATAAACATGGGGTTACATTGTATAAGACCATAGCTCGGCTATGGCAACATATGGAGTCCGCTAGGACAATAAACATTGGGTTACATTATGTAAGACCATAGCTCAGCTATGGCAACCAATTAAGTCGATCAGAATGGAAAACCATGAAATTGACAGGGCAAGAAAAGGGAAATCACCATAAGACTTGCGCAACGTGTAGCATAATAGGATGATTTGGCGTGCCCAAAAACGTGGCTAAATGGGCTAGTAAAGGAATCCACCAAAGTATTACGAAAAGGATGATTTGGTCTATGTGGCCTTAACAAGGTAGAGGTAATAGATGAGATGCCCTATTTGAGGTATGTAGTATCCGCCATTATTAGTTCACTAGTGGTTGGTAGGAAATATAACCTTGGGTATAATAAGTGGGTCAGTGAAGCAATTTCTTATGCAAAAGGTCTGAGCAATAAGTTCTCCAGTGATTTATCGAAAAGAGGATGTCATGTTAAGCCCTTGTAATGCGGGAAAAGTCACGAGGACCATCAATCAAGGAAGTCCTGTAACAGTCCGATTTAGACCCTAGTCAGAATAGTGGTTTCGAGACCACAAATCCGAGTTAGAAAAATATTTTAATATTATTTTTTGTGCTTAAAGTATGTGAATTTGTATGTGTGAAAGTTTCGTAAATTAATTTGGTCATTTATGTGCTTAATTTGATAAAAAGGACTAAATCGCATAAAATGTAAAAGTAGCTTTCTAATTTAATAATGCCTGAACTGATGTGTCTTCATAAAGATGAGGTCCTTATGTGGTTATTTAGCCATTGAATGTTTTAAATGTCAAAGATGGACATATGATAGTGGAAATTTAATGTTAATAATAAAGGTTAATTTAGTAAATTGGAAATTACATGTTATTAATTACAACAAAAGGCTAAAATAAGCCACCATATTCATCTTTTCCACCGAATCTTGAAAGAAAAAGAAAGAGTTTGAGCTTTGTTACATTCGGCCATTACAAGTTTTAATTCAAGGTTACTTTTTGTTAGGTTTTTGATAATTTCTACATTTTTGTAATCGTTGCTTTGTGTTCTTCAAAACCCATGCTTCAATTTTGTGAATTGATGAAGATTTTGAAAAGTGCCATGGATGAATTCATAATTTTTGTGATGTTTGATGATGAAATATGAAATATATGTGTTAGATTAACATGTTTTGTCTTTGGATTTTTAGTGATTTTGAGTAATTTGGACTAAATTGAGAAAAGTATATTTTGAGGGACTAAATTGTGAAATAAATGAAATGTATGGACTTGTATGAGCATGGGTAATATTTTGCATAAGCATGGTGTGTGAAAATTTTGTGTATTTTGTGATTTTGTGATTTTGTGAAATAAGGACTAAAATGTCAAAATGTGAAAATGTGAGGGCTAATTTGTAAATTTCCCTAAATATGTGTTTTTGGATTGAATTGAATGATTTGGTGAATAAATGGATTAAATTTGAATATGTATAGATCAAGAATTGAAGAAAACGAATTTAGATCGCGGAAAGTCGAAAGTGATCGAATAGTCGAGTCCGTACATTATCCGAATCCGAGGTAAGTCTATATACAAATAAATGTATTTACATTGATATATGTATGTTCATATGAAAATTTATAATGATGATTGTATATGAGATGATGAGTACATGAAATCCGAGATAGTATCGACATGATGTCAACATCCGAAAAAGTCCCGTATGAACCTAGGAATAGATAGGATTGTATATGTCATGACATAGGTGTCTGATATGTGATATCGTGTAAGACCACGTTTGGGACATTGGCATCGATTTGAGCTTTACGTGTAAGACCATGTCTAGGATATTGGCATCGTATTGATTCGTGTAAGACCCTGTCTGGGACAGTGGCATCGATATCTGGTTACATGTAAGACCACGTCTGGGACATTGGCATCGTATTGATTCGTATAAGACCCTGTCTGGGACAGTGGCATCGATATCTGGTTACATGTAAGACCACGTCTGGGACATTGGCATTGTACGACCATTCTGAGTATTTCGAGCTTCCTATTTATTTCGAACGGTTCAGCGGGCAAATCCGAGAAATGTTTAAGCGAAACAGGTATGTTTGAATTGTACACTATGTATGTGTATGGAAGGTAAGTATATCTATTTGAACTTACCTAAGTGAGATATGTGCATAGTTTTGTGGATATGAAATGTGATATATGTATGACTTTGATATGAGTAAAAGAGATGTTTTGAGATAATATATGTTGGTAAACTAAGGCTAACAAATGAGCCAATGAAAATGATACCAATTTTGCAAAAGAGAAACTTAAATGACATTGTTTTAATATGATTATGTGCAATTCATGTTAAGTTTATTTGTATATGGCTTACTAAGCTTTTGAAAGCTTACTTTGTGTGTGTTTTTTATGTTTTATAGATCGTCAAAATTACGAAAGGCTTGGGGATTGTCGAGGATCGTCATCACACTACTCAATCCTATTTTGGTACCTTTTGAAAGTGTATATACTAAGTATGGCATGTATAGGCTAGTCATCTTGAATTATGTTTGAGATATGTATATAGCCATGTGATATGGCTAGGTAAATGGTTATGATGTGTATGAGTAGTCAAGCTATATGATGCTTAGTATGGTATGGTTTGTTGACTAATGAAACGATCAAGGTAATGGTAAGCTTGTTGATGCAAAATTGATATATATTTGATGAGTAGATGTCATTTTGTATTGGTAAATTTATGGGTGAATATTACTTAGATAAACTTGTGATTTGGTTGAGCTAAATGGCATATAATTTGTTGTGATGAAATGCTCTTGAATGAGTTGAGAATGATGATCATTTTGGTATGTATTGGTTGCCTTTGATGCTTGGATTGATGCCTAATTGTGATTGTAGGTGAGACCCAAAGTGTGGGTGGAAATTCGGCCTTGTAAATGGCCTATATTTGCCCACACGGTTGAGCACACGAGCGTATGGCTCAACCGTGTCCTTTGTGGTTGTTTTTCAAAACAAGTCAGACTCGACCACGGGCTAGACACATGGGCGTGTGACTGGCCGTGTGGTGCAAGTCAGGCTCGACCACGGGTGAGGCACACGGGCGTGTCCACGGCCGTGTGGACAAGTCAGTATGTATGCCCTTTTTTGACACGGCTTAGACACACGGGCGTGTCTGAGGTCGTGGGAGGCACACGGCCTGCCCACACGGGCGTGTGACCTCTATAACATTGAAAAAGTTTTAAATTTCTAAAAGTTTCCATATGTATTTGGTTTAGTCCCGGGCCTTTCTTAAAACATACTTGAGGTCTCGTAGACCTATTTAAGGGACACTTTGATGGGATTTGATGAATTATATTATGAAATGTTTGTAAAAGTTTTCGATTCGTCCGGTAACGCCTTTAACCCTAGACCGGCGATGGATACGGGTTAGGGGTGTTGCATTTGATTGGTATCAGAGCTACGGTTTAGTCGATTCTTGGACTAACATAGCGTGTGAAAGTCTAGCTATACATGCCATATATATGAAATGTGATAGTGTGATGAATCCTGACGTGGAAAATGTGTTTTTCGTATAGTAATGGATCCCGAAAGAGCCGTAGCTGACGATGTTGAAAGCAATGCGCCTGCTCCCGCTCAAGGGACAGCGCCATCTGATTCGAGACCGACTACTAGCGGTCAAGAGGGAGAGGCTAAACAAGCCTTCTTCCAAATGATGAATGAGTGGTTCACTCAATATATAAGAACTAATCCGGCTGTTTCACAACCTCCGCCCCCGCCTAATCCTCCTCAAACTTCTGCTATACTTCCGGTTATGAGCTTGAATTTGTTGAATAAACCTCTGGTCGACAAAATCTGTAAATATGGAGCCGAAGAGTTTAGGGCTACTAGTGATGATGATGCTGAGAGAGCAGAATTTTGGCTCGAGAACACTATCCGAGTATTTGATGAAATGTCGTTGACTCCTGAAGAATGCATAAAATGTGTTGTTTCTTTGTTACGAGACGCAGCTTATCAATGGTGGAAGACCTTAATTTTCGTTGTTCTGAAAGAACGGGTCACATGGGATTTCTTTCAGTCTGAGTTCAGAAAGAAATACATCAGTCAGAGGTTTATTGATCAGAAACGAAAAGAATTTCTTGAGTTGAAACAGGGTCGGATGACCGTGACCGAGTATGAACGAGAATTCGTGAGACTAATTCAATATGCTCGAGAATGTGTTTCAACTGAAGTGATAATGTGTAAGAGTTTTGAAGATGGCTTGAATGAAGATATTCGTTTGTTAGTTGGAATTCTAGAAATAAAAGAGTTCGTTGTGCTTGTTGATCGAGCGTGCAAAGTTGAGGCACTCGGGAAAGACAAAAGAAAAGCTGAGTCTGAAGTCAGAGATGCGAGAAAGAGATTTTCTAGCAAATCATTTCAGTCTACTTCAAAGAAATTCAGAGATGAGCATAGCCATTCTAGAACTAATGTGGGACATTCGAATCCGAGAGATCGAGCTAGATCACAATCGAATTCTAAAGCTTCGGCTACTTCGATGGCTAGTGTGGGAAATGTCCGTTCTGAACGACTTGAATGTAAGCACTATGGTAAAAGACATCATGGTAGTTGTAGATTGAATGATCGAGCTTGTTTCAGATGTGGATCATTAGATCATTATATCCGAGATTGCCCAGAGTTTGTCGAGGAAGAGATTGTTCAGAATCCGAGATCTGATAATGTTTCAGCTAGAGGTAGACCCTCTCGTAATGCAAGAAATGTCAGTGGTAGCCAGAGAGTTGCTAAAGACACTGTTGCGAGATCTGAAGCTAGAGCGCCTACCAGAGCATATGCCCTCCGAGCTCGTGAGGAAGCTTCATCTCCGGATGTTATAACGGGTACATTTACTCTTTATGATACTTCTGTGATTGCATTGATAGACCCAGGTCTACACATTCGTATATATGCATGAACTTAGTATCCAGTAAGACTTTTCATGTAGAGTCTACTGAATTTGTTATTAGAGTATCGAACCCCTTAGGTAAAAGCGTCCTGGTTGATAAAGTATGCAAGAACTGTCCGTTGATGTTTCGAGATGTTTGTTTTTCAGCTGATCTGATGCTATTACCATTTGATGAGTTTGATATAATTTTGGGTATGGACTGGTTAACATTGCATGATGCTGTTGTGAATTGCAAAAGAAAGACTATTGATTTGAGATGTCAGAATGATGAAATAGTTCGAATTGAGTCTAATGATTTGAATGGGTTACCTGCGGTGATATCAGTGTTGAAAGCTCAAAGTTATGTGAAAAAGGGATATGAAGCTTATTTTGCATATGTAATTGATTTGAAAGTATCTGAAAACAAAGTTGAATCAGTGCCAGTTGTTTGTGAATTCCCTGATGTATTTCCTGAAGAATTACTGGGATTACCTCTGATACGTGAAGTTTAATTTGGTATTGATCTATTGCCGGGGATAGCACCTATTTCGATAGCTCCGTACAGAATGACACCAACAGAATTGAAAGAGTTGAAGTCACAGTTACAAGAATTGACTGATAGAGGATTTGTAAGACCAAGTTTCTCACCTTGGGGTGCTCCTGTTCTATTTGTGAAAAAGAAAGATGGCACGATGAGAATGTGCATTGACTACCGTCGGTTGAACAAGGTGACTATAAAGAACAAATATCCTCTGCCCAGAATTGATGATTTATTTGATCAGCTTAAAGGAGCCACTGTGTTTTCAAAGATAGATCTGAGATCAGGATACTACCGATTCTTGGGTAAAAGATTGAGATATTCAAGACGCTTTGAGCGAGGTACGGGCATTATGAGTTTTTAGTTATGCCTTTTGGACTAACAAATGCTCCTGCTGTTTTTATGGATCTGATGAACAGAATTTTCAGACCGTACTTAGATTAATTTGTTGTTGTAGTCATTGACAACATCTTGATTTATTCACGTGATGAGATTGAGCATGCTGAGCATCTGAGAATTGTTTTGCAAACTCTACGAGATAAGCAATTGTATGCAAAGTTCATTAAATATGAATTTTGGTTGCGAGAAGTTGGTTTTCTGGGACATATTGTATCAGCCTCTAGAATATGGGTTGATCCGAGTAAGATTTCTGCTATTCTGGAATGGAAACCTCCAAAGAATGTGTTTGAAGTCCATAGTTTTCTGGGACTAGCTGGTTATTATCGTCGGTTTGTAAAAGGATTTTCGATGATAGCTACTCCGTTGACTAGATTGCTTTAGAAAGATGTGAGGTTTGAATTGTCTGATAAATGTCAGAAAAGTTTTGATCAGTTGAAAGCTCTGTTAACCGAAGCTCCAGTTTTGGTACAACCAGAATCGGGTAAAGAATTCATGATTTACAGTGATGCTTCATTGAATGGTCTGGGATGTGTTCTGATGCAGGAAGGCAAAGTTATAGCTTATGCCTCGAGACAATTAAAGCCGCATGAAAAGAACTATCCGACACACGATCTTGAGCTAGCTGCGATTGTGTTTGCATTAAAGATCTGGCGCCATTATCTTTGTAATGCCCCTAACCCGTATCCGTCGCCGGACTAGGGTTAAAGGCGTTACCGGACAGATCAGAAACATTTACAGAAAATTCCATACAACCGCTCATCTACTTCAATCATAGTGTCCCTTAAGTAGGTCATCGAGACCTTAAGCATACTTAGAAACAGGGTCGGGACTAAATCGAAACACATACAAACATTCTCGAAAATTTAAAACTTTTCGAAGATACAGGGGTTACACACCCGTGTAGGCAGGCCGTGTGCCTCCCACGGCTGCAAGACACATCCGTGTGTCCTCCCCGTGGTCGAAACTGACTTTGCTCCATGGCCACCAAGCACGCCCGTGTACCTTAGCCGTGGTCGAATCTAACTTCACATCCACGGCCACCAAGCACGCCCGTGTACCTTGGCCGTGGTCAAATCTGACTTCACATCCACGGCCACCAAGCACCCCGTTTGCTAAGGCCGTGTACTCTAAATCCATATACTGACTTTTTCACACGGCTACTAGACACGCCCGTGTGTCTTGGCCGTGTGCTCCTAAGCTAGCTACTGACTTAGCCCCACGGTCACTAGGCACGCCCGTGTGCCACAACCGTGTGACATTGTAGGCCATTTGCAAGGCCAAAATGCCACCCAATGGGTCTTACCTACAAGAAAAATCATCAAGACATCTCATGCCTATTTGACAACCAAGAACATACCAAAATAACCATCCAAATTACAAGACTAAAACTCATCTCATCACAAGCATAATTCATTCATTTGCTTAATCAAAACTTGACCATTTCATGTATCAAATAACCATGCCAAAAACATACTTCACATATCACATTCATTCAAGCAAATTCTCAATTCATAACTAGCCAAATCACATGGCTAAGTTCATATAACAACTCATATCAAATACTAGCCTATACATGCCATACCTAGCTATATACATTTCCAAAGTGTACTAAAAATGAGTTTAGTAGTGTGATGACGATCCTTGACGGTCCCGAGCCTTCAGTAGCTTTGACGACCTATAAAACAGAGAAAACACACACACAGAGTAAGCTTTCCAAAAGCTTAGTAAGTCATAATACAAACAAACTTAGTATGAAAGGCATATATATACATAGGTACATTGGCACTTCTTAGTGACTTAACAAACTATCACATATATGCTTTAATTCTTGTACTTGGCAATATTCGTCACATTCATTAATTCAAAAGTCTTATATAAACATAGCTCATTCATGCTCACTTTATATATCATATTATTATTCCAATATATATAATCATCATAGTAAGATCACATAGGTACTTACCTTATATACACACTTAGTGTATAAATCAACGTACCTGAAACGGATATACAATTCACTTAACCATTCGTATCACAGACTTGCCCGTTGAACCGATAGGAAACTAATAGGATACTCAGAAAGCTCGGAATAGTTGTACAATTCCAACGTCCCAGACGAGGTCTTACATGCATTCAAATATCGATGCCACTGTCCCAGACAGGGTCTTACACGAATCAAAACGATGCCGATGTCCCAGACATGGTCTTACACGTAAAGATAATATCGATGCCAACGTCCCAGACGTGGTCTTATTCGTACAGATAATATCGATGCCAACGTCCCAGACGTGGTCTTACACGAAGAGATCATATTGATGCCAACGTCCCAGTCATGGTCTTACATGAAATCTCAAATCAATGCCGACGCCCCAGATGTGGTCTTACATTATAAACAGAATAGTTACCTATGTATTCCTAGGTTCGTACGGGACTTTTCGGACATTGTCGCTAAGTCGATCTTATCTCAGAATTCATTTACATAACATTTCATAAGCATTCATTTTCAACTATAAGCATATGAATATGCTCAACTCAATATAATTACACTTATTTGTAATATGACTTACCTCGGATTCGATTTATCGGAAATAGAAACGGCTACTCGGTTACTTTCGTTTTCCCGCTATCTAAATCTGTTTTCCTCGGTTCTTGATCTATACATATTCAGAATTAACTCTTTTATTCACTAACTCATTCAATTCAATCCAAGGACACACATTTAGGGCTATTTGCAAATTAACCCTCACATTTGCACAATTTATCAATTTAGTCCATTTTTTCTCAAAACATCAAATTCACAAAATCATTACATACAAATGCTTAGCCGAATATTCATACATCTCATAAAAGCCCATATTTTCCATCAAATTTGCAATTTAGTCCCTCAAGTTACTATTTTCTCAATTTAGCCCTAATTAGCTAAATTCATCAAAAATTCAAGAACAAAGTATGTTCATCTAGCTCAAATCCTTCATTTAACACCATAAATCATCACAAAGCTCAACATAACATCAATGGCATTTCTCATGAACAACATCAATTCATCAAATTGAGACATGGGCTTGATAGTAAACTAAGCAACAATCTCAAAAACATAAAAATCATCAAAATTCAACTCAAAATCATACCTTAATTCAAGCTTGAAATGGCCGAATATGCAAAGCTTTAAAACCTTTCTTTTTCTTACTAGTTTCGGTCAAAACAAAAGAAAATAAAAAATGAACACTTTCATCTTTTGTTTCATTAAAAATATATTAATAATTCATTTACCTTTTTAGCCATTTAAAAGACATTTGACACCATTAGACAACAAGGGTATATTCGGTAATTTACCATCCATTATCTTATTAATGCCTTAATTGCCATATAAGGCCTTCACCTTTACAAAGCCACAACACATTGGTACTTTAACAAATAGCAAACAACTTTCACATTTAATGCAATTCAATCCTTTTGTCAAAATAAACACACAAACGGACAAATTAATTTACAGAAATTTACCACATACTTAGTCACATATCAATGGCATAGAATATAATATTAAAATATTATACAGACTCGGATTTGTGGTCCCAAAACCATTGTTCTGACTAGGGTATAAACCGGACTGTTACAATCTTTACGGTGAAAAATGCCATGTATATTCGGATCATAAAAGTTTAAAGTACCTAATGACTCAGAAAGACTTGAATATACGACAGAGAAGATGGTTAGAGCTGTTGAAAGATTACGAGCTTGTGATAGATTATCATTCGGGTAAAGCAAATGTTATTGCTGATGCACTGAGCCAGAAATCACTGTTTGCGTTGTGTGCTATGAATGCTCATTTAGACTTATCTGATAATGGTTCAGTTTTGGCTGAATTGAAAGTGAAGCCGTTGTTTTTACAGTAAATATGTGATGCTCAGAAAGTTGATAATGAAATACTAGTAAAACAAGCTCAGTGTGATTTGAACTCCGAATCTGAATTTAGAGTTGATGATGATGATTGTTTGAGATTTCGAGATCGAATTTGTGTTTCGAGAAATCCGGAGTTAATACAGTTAATTTTGAATGAAGCTCATAATAGTCGACTATCTGTTCATCCGGGAAGTACAAAGATGTATCATGATTTGAAGCAACACTATTGGTGGTCTGGTATGAAAAGAGATATCTCTTACTTTGTATCAAAATGTTTAGTCTGTCAACAAGTTAAAGCTGAACATCAGGTTCCATCTGGTTTGCTACAACCGATTCTGATTCCCGAGTGGAAATAGGATAGAGTGACGATGGACTTTGTTTCTGGATTACCATTGACTCCGAGAAAGAAAGATGCAATTTGGGTCGTAGTTGATCGATTGACGAAATACGCCCATTTTATTCCAGTAAGATCTGATTACTCACTTGTTATGTTAGTTGAGCTTTACATTTCTGATATTGTGAGATTATACGGTGTGCCACTATCTATTGTGTCCGATAGAGACCCAAGATTTACATTTAGACTTATCTGATAATGGTTCAGTTTTGGCTGAATTGAAAGCGAAACCGTTGTTTTTACAGCAAATATGTGATGCTCAGAAAGTTGATAATGAAATGCTAGTAAAACGAGCTCAGTGTGATTTGAACTCCAAATTTGAATTTAGAGTTGATGATGATGATTGTTTGAGATTTCAAGATCGAATTTGTGCTTCGAGAAATCCGGAGTTAATACAATTAATTTTGAATGAAGCTCATAATAGTCGCCTATCTGTTCATCCGAGAAGTACAAAGATGTATCATGATTTGAAGCAACACTATTGGTGGTCTGGTATGAAAAGAGATATCTCTTACTTTGTATCGAAATGTTTAGTCTGTCAGCAAGTTAAAGCTGAACATCAGGCTCCATCTGGTTTGCTACAACCGATTCTGATTCCCGAGTAGAAATAGGATAGAGTGACGATGGACTTTGTTTCTGGATTGCCATTGACTCCGAGAAAGAAAGATGCAATTTGTGTCGTAGTTGATTGATTGACGAAATCCGCCCATTTTATTTCGGTAAGATCTGATTACTCACTTGTTAAGTTAGTTGAGCTTTACATTTCTGATATTGTGAGATTGTACGGTGTGCCACTATCTATTGTGTCCGATAGAGACCCAAGATTTACTTCACAATTTTGGAAGAAATTACAAGAAGCTTTAGGTACGAAATTGCATTTTAGTACAGCTTTTCATCCGCAGACGGATGGTCAGTCCAAACGGATTATTCAGATTCTCGAGGATCTGTTGAGATGTTGCATCCTTGAGTTTAATGGTACGTGGGAACAATATTTGCCATTGATTGAATTTGCATATAATAATAGTTTTTAGTCGAGCATCAAAATGGCACCCTATGAAGCTTTGTATGGACACAAATGTCGAACACCTTTGTACTGGTAAGAACTCAGTGAAAATAAGATACACGGGGTTGATTTGATAAAAGACACTGAATAGAAAGTAAAAGTAATCTGTGATAGTCTAAAAGCAGCGCCGGATCATCAAAAGTCCTATACAGGCTTGAAAATAAAAGACATTGAATTTGAAATCGGTGATAAAGTACTTTTAAAAGTATCTCCGTGGAAGAAAGTACTTCGATTCAGACGTAAAGGCAAATTGAGTCTGAGGTTTATCGGACCGTATGAGATCATCGAACGAGTTGGGCCAGTTGCTTATAAGTTGTTGTTGCCACCAGAACTAGAAAAGATTCATAATGTATTTCACGTGTCAATGCTTCGTCGATACAGATCCGATCCATCACATGTGATTATTCCGTCTGAGATTGAAATCCAATCCGATATGACTTACGAGGAAGAACTGATCTGTATCTTAGATCGTGAGATGAAAGAATTGAGAAATAAGAAAATCTCATTAGTAAAAGTGTTGTGGCATCGACATGGGGTTGAAGAGGCTACGTGGGAGCCTGAAAATTCTATGAGACAGCAATATCCGAACCTATTCAATGGTAAGATTTTCGGAGACGAAAATCCCTAAGGGGGAGAATTGTAACAGTCCGGTTTAGACCCTAGTCGGAATAGTGGTTTTGAGACCACAAATCTGAGTTAGAAAATATTTTAATATTATTTTCCGTGCTTAAAGCATGTGAATTTGTATGTGTGAAAGTTTCGTAAATTAATTTAGTCATTTATGTGCTTAATTTGAGAAAATGACTAAATCGCATAAAATGTAAAAGTAGCTTTCTAATTTAATAATGGTTGAATTGATGTGTCTTCATAAATATGAGGTCCTTATGTGGTTATTTAGCCATTGAATGTTTTAAATGTCAAAGATGGACATATGATAGTGGAAATTTAATGTTAATAATAAAGGTTAATTTAGTAAATTGGAAATTACATGTTATTAATTAAAACAAAAGGCTAAAATAAGCCACCATATTCATCTTTTCCACCAAATCTTGAAAGAAAAAGAAAGATTTTGAGCTTTGTTACATTCGGCCATTACAAGTTTTAATTCAAGGTTACTTTTTGTTCGGTTTTTGATAATTTCTACGTTTTTGTAATCGTTGCTTTGTGTTCTTCAAAACCCATGCTTCAATTTTGTGAATTGATGAAGATTTTGAAAAGTGCCATGGATGAATTCATAAGTTTTGTGATGTTTGATTATGAATATGAAATATATGTGTTAGATTAACATGTTTTGTCTTTGAATTTTTAGTGATTTTGAGTAATTTGGACAAAATTGAGAAAATAATATTTTGAGGGACTAAATTGTGAAATAAATGAAATGTATGGACTTGTATGAGCATGGTTAATATTCGGCCTAAGCATGGTGTGTGCAAATTTTGTGTATTTTGTGATTTTGTGATTTTGTGAAATAAGGACTAAAATGTCAAAATGTGAAAATGTGAGGGCTAATTTGTAAATTTCCCTAAATATGTGTTTTTGGATTGAATTGAATGATTTTGTGAATAAATGGATTAAATTTGAATATGTATAGATCAAGAATTGAAGAAAATGAATTTAGATCGCGGAAAGTCGAAAGTGATCGAATAGTCGAGTCCGTACGTTATCCGAATCCGAGGTAAGTCTATATGCAAATAAATGTATTTACATTGATATATGTATGTTCATATGAAAATTTATAATGATGATTGTATATGAGATGATGAGTACATGAAATCCGAGATAGTATCGACATGATGTCAACATCCGAAAAACTCCCGTACGAACCTAGGAATAGATAGGATTGTATATGTCATGACATAGGTGTCCGATATGTGATATCGTGTAAGACCACGTCTGGGACGTTGGCATCGATTTGAGCTTTACTTGTAAGACCATGTCTGAGACATTGGCATCGTATTGATTCGTGTAAGGCCCTGTCTGGGACAGTGGCATCGATATCTGGTTACATGTAAGACCACGTCTGGGACGTTGGCATTGTACGACCATTCTGAGTATTCCGAGCTTCCTATTTGATTCCGAATGGTTCAACGGGCAAATCTGAGAAATGTTTAAGTGAAACAGGTATGTTTGAATTGTACACTATGTATGTGTATGGAAGGTAAGTATATCTATGTGAACTTACCTAAGTGAAATATGTGCATAGTTTTGTGGATATGAAATGTGATATATGTATGACTTTGATATGAGTAAAAGAGATGTTTTGAGATAATATATGTTGGTAAACTAAGGCTAACAAATGAGCCAATGAAAATGATACCAATTTTGTAAAAGAGAAACTTAAATGACATTGTTTTAATATGATTATGTGCAATTCATGTTAAGTTTATTTGTATATGGCTTACTAAGCTTTTGAAAGCTTACTTTGTGTGTGTTTGTTCTATTTTATAGATCTTCAAAATTACGAAAGGCTCAGGGATTGTCGAGGATCATCATCACACTACTCAATCCTATTTTGGTACCTTTTGAAAGTGTATATACTAAGTATGGCATGTATAGGCTAGTCATTTTGAATTATGTTTGAGATATGTATATAGCCATGTGATATGGCTAGGTAAATGGTTGTGATGTGTATGAGTAGTCAAGCTATATGATGCTTAGTATGGTATGGTTTGTTGACTAATGAAACGGTCAAGGTAATGGTAAGCTTGTTGATGCAAAATTGATATATATTTGATGAGTAGATGTCATTTTGTATTGGTAAATTTATGGGTGAATATTACTTAGATAAACTTATGATTTGGTTGAGCTAAATGGCATATAATTTGTTGTGATGAAATGCTCTTGAATGAGTTGAGAATGATGATCATTTTGGTATGTATTGGTTGCCTTTGATGCTTGAACTGATGCCTAATTGTGATTGTAGGTGAGACCCAAAGTGTGGGTTGCAATTTGGCCTTGTAAATGGCCTATATTTGCCCACACGGTTGAGCACACGAGCGTGTGGCTCAACCGTGTCCTTCGTGGTTGTTTTTCAAAATAAGTCAGACTCGACCACGGGCTGGACACACGGGCGTGTGACTGGCCGTGTGGTGCAAGTCAGGCTCGACCACGGGTGAGGCACACGGGCGTGTCCATGGCCGTATGAACAAGTCAGTATGTATGCCCTGTTTTGACACGGCTCAGACACACGGGCGTGTCTGAGGCTGTGGGAGGCACACAGTCTGCCCACACGGGCATGTGACCTCTGTAACATTGAAAAAATTTTAGATTTCTGAAAGTTTCCATATGTATTCGGTTTAGTCCCGGCCTTTCTTAAAACATACTTGAGGTCTCGTAGACCTATTTAAGGGACACTTTGATGGGATTTGATGAATTATATTATGAAATGTCTGTAAAAGTTTCTGATTCGTCCGGTAATGCCTTTAACCCTAGACCGGCGATGGATACGGGTTAGGGGTGTTAGAAGTCCGTGGAGGACCATTTTGAGTAGAAGTCTATCAGGACTATATAGCACAAAAAAGACCATGTGGGTCTACCAAAAGTGGAGTTCGTCAAGGGATAACTAGGCAGGAGATAGTCCGCTGGGAATCATTTATTAAATTGGAGCACCATAAAGATTGAACTAAGGTGAATCTGTACATGAGGGTTGCATGGCCGGTGCAAGTCCGCTAGAAAAAGAGGTGACAGTTCAATCAGCCAAGTATCACCTTCAAGTCCGTGAATGAGAATTTAGAACGAGACCTTATTCAGGAAAAGGGCTCTTACATAGGTTAAGACAAAAAGCATGTTACTATCGAATTAGTACAACAGCTACCTGTAGAGTTCAGTGTGGTTTAAAGAGATTAGAGAGGGATCCGCAGTTTTAGAAAATATTTGGATATTTGCCCATAATTTTCGCCAATACGATATGGAGAAAATAGGTATTTATGTTGAGGCATATGAAGAAGAGTATAAGGAAGGTCTGGAACAACGGTAATCTGGGTCAAGACCTTCAAGATAATAATTCAAGATAGACCATGGTTATGATCATAGAGATGGTTATGCCCGCAAATGGTTGGCTCAAAAAAGCAAGGCATTGGTTACACCACCGAGATTTTCAAAATTTTCCTATAGAATTCAGGGAGTTTTAATTTTTAACCTAAAATCTCACTGCTCTTGAATCTAATAAATTCTCTATGAATACCATGGGTCAGGATTTCACTAAGTTTTCTTAAACTTATAAAATTTTACTGCCTGTATGCAGGGTTGAAGTTGACTCAGGAATTGAGTGGAGGGACCAAGCCAGACATCGCCAAAGACTAGTGATGGGTGGGGTAGTTGTTCATGTATATAGAAGAGCATCCTTGGAGGCCATGCCTTGGGTTCTAAGTTGACTATATTTGTATTCGAGTCTTAACTTAAAATTTGTAATTAGTTGTTGGTATCAAAGTTGTAAGAACTTATCACTGGTTCTGTATGAGTTTTAATAATGATTAGATTTTGAAATTTAAGTTATTTAAGCATGTAATTAAGGCTGAATAAAAAATATCGTTAAGTTATTTGTGTTATTGTATCACCCAGTACCCAGACCTGGCGATCGGGTCGGGTATAGGGTGTTACACCGACACTGTACAAATCAACTTATATGAAAGTGTGTAGATGAGGAAGAGATTGATGAGATATTAGAGAGATGCCATACTTCACCTTGTGGTGGTCACTTCGGATGAAACAGAACTACGCAGAAAATGTTGCAATTTGAATTTTATTGGGCTACAATGATTAGAGATTCCTACGAGTTTGCAAGAAAATGAGATCATTTCCAATGAACGGGAAACATTTCTAAGCACGAACAGATGCCTTAGGAAGGAATTTTGGAAGTCAAAATATTTGATGTGTGGGGGCTAGACTTCACGGGACCATTTCCAAACTCCTTTGGAAATCAATATATTCTGTTGGTTGTAGATTATGTTTCTACATGGGTACAGACGGTTGCATTACCGACTAATGACGTAACAACCCAAAAGTCTGTGGTGTTGAAAAATACAGTTTCAAGTCTCTGTTTTCATAAATCGAGCCCGTAAATATATTTATGGACTTATTTTATAAGTGAATTGAATTTTAGATTAGTAATTTGGCCGAATTAGTTATTAATTAAGGTTCAGTGGCTAAATCATAAAAAGTTTAAATATTATAGAATTCAAATTTTTAAAAGGCTTGAGGACCACAATGGTTAGTAAACCATTGTTCTTACTTAGTTGGTGGTTTTTAATGATGATGGACGGTTGGTAAATGTAGTTTTTATTTTATTAAATAATTAATGTATAAAAAACATAAAAGTAAAATAAAAGATGAGATATTTACAATTTGATTTTCAGTGGTATCAGAAATGACGGTTTTGAAACCTCATTTTCGACGAGTGCGTTCAGAAATATTATTATTTAATATTTACGAGGTCAGTATGAAGTTTAATTAGAGTTGGGTCCTTTAAGTTTGTTAATTGAATAGTTAAATTAAGGTACATGTGTAGACCCTAAAGTCATTGGTGTTGGAGAATGAGGTATTAGGACCTCATTTCTGTAAACCGAGTCCATAAATATTTTTATTAAATATTTATGGAGTTATTATATAGATGAATTGAATTCTGGATAGGTAATTTTGCTGAATTAGTGACTAGTTAAGGTACAATGATTAAATCGTAAAAGTGGCAAAAATTAATTGCAATAGATTTTTAATTGCTAAAAGGCTAAATTAGTAATTAAACCATGGTAAAAAATGGCAAATAATTCATTTTATATGTTAGTGGACGGGTGGTGGTGGTTGAAGGATTTGATAAAATATAATAAGTTAAAAAAAATTAACATAAAACATTAAAATAAAAGTCACCATTTTTTATTTTCTATCTTCCCCACTGATTGTAAGAATAAGAACAAGAAGAAGTCTTTTTTTTTTTGAAGGTCTTCGACCCCTGCATGTAAGTAAATTAAAAATTTGTTTTTCGTAAATTTTATGTTTTTGAGATCGTTAAAGTTCAATTTAGCTAACTCGTATGTTAAATTTCAAAACTTTTAAAGTTTCAAAATGTTGCCATTGATGAATTCTTGAAGTTTTGATATTAAAATGTTAGATTTTAAGGTTAAAATGAAAAAGGACTGATTTGTAAAGTGAAACTTGTTAATTTTGAAAAATAGGGACTAAAGTGTAAATATTTTAAAATTGACATGAAATTTCTGTAATTATTGTTAGTAGAGGGCTGTTGAAGGATGAAATTGAATTTGGATTATAAATCGAAGCTCAAATTTGAAAGATATGGCTATTTCGATTTTAAAGACTAAATTTAATAAAATGAAAAAAAAAAGGGAATTTTCTGAAAAGTGAAGTTGAACTGACTTATGCTTATTATAGGATAATATAAAGTGTTTTTTTATTGATAAATTGCTCTGGATTATCATATAGATTGAGATTTAAACCAATCGGAAGATAATTCCCAAAAAAAAGAGAAAATTGCGTATTAGTCCTAGATGTTTCGTTTGTTGTTTTTGTCGAGCATGTTCATATGGAACATACTAATCTAATTCATGTTATGTTTTTATTTCAATAATTTGAATCATTATATTTGTTATATATTTATTTTGTTTTACAAAGTATGTAACACCCTGAATTTGGGCCAAGTAGAACTGGGACTATTGGGCCTTGGGCAGGTGAGTGATTTTGGAAGGTTAAGGGGCTTCTATGAAGTCCTGGGTTCAAGCCATGTCATTTAGAAAATTTTTATTTTTAGCATTAGGGGAGTCCTGACTCCAGGTTGTAAGCCTTTTAAGTATTTGTGATTAAAAAGAGGCACAAAGAGAGCCTGTGGTGGAGTGGTTGTGGCGTCACAGGTGTGGCAAGGAGGACAGAGGTTCAAGTCTCACTGCATGCGAAAAGGGATTATTTATTTTGCTCATGAGTGGGCAAGAGTTTATGTTTGATTTGAACTCTGTGTTGGGAAGTTTGAAATGGTCTTGAGTTGTTGGGAGAAGATTATGCAACAAATCAAGGAGGGATTTATGGAGATGTTTAAGGAATTTAAAAAGGGGGAGGAGTTGTGGCCGAATGGGGATGTTGGGGGATGCAAATTCGGCTAAGGGGTCCTTAGTAATGGGCATTTGGCATTTTGGGAGCATTTCTGTATATCTCTTTGGGTTGTGCTGAATTCTTTGGTGATCATTCTCGGGTTTTCCTTTGCTTTTGTTTCCTTTCTCTCCTCTTTTCTAGTGTTGCCGAACCTGTTTGGGAAACTGACCTTTCGTGCATTTTTCTTTTCTGTCTCTTCTGGTAATGTTGAGTGCTTATTCTTGGCCCATCTCTTTTTCTTCTTTGCCGATTCTCACCTCCTCTTTCTACTCTTATCTTTATTCTTTCAACTTTCTTCAAGTGCCTTTTCTGATATTGCTCAAACCGAATCTTCTCCTTCTCTCCCTCAATCCAGTTTTAAGGGCTAGCTGATTACTCTCCTTTGTTGTTCTATTACGGTTCTTCAAAAGTTCCTGACAAGTCGTCGACTCTTCGATCAACCAAGGGTGTGTCTAGGTTTGGCCGATTGCCTCCTCTCCACATCTGGACTACACATTTGGGTGAGCGTTTCTCTTTGGGATTTAACTGTTCAAATGGTGTTGGTGATTATAAGATTGTGGTTGTATTGAAGCTAGTTCGGTTGAGGTGCGGTGCTAAGGATTCATAGTGCGCTTCGTAACAGGTGTGTGTACACATACCACCCAAATCTTAGATCGGCAAATGCTGGAATGCCGGAATGCCGAAAATCTGAAATACCGGCGAATGATGCCACACGAGCGTGCGATCGCACGTGTGGTAGACCGAGCCCACGAATTTGGGCGTAAGTTAGTTGAGGCCACCATGAGCGTTCTCATGGGCTTAGGTCGTATTGGGCCGCGTTGCGGCCAAAATGGGCCGTTTGGGACCAATGGGCCTAAATTTTCATGTTGTATGGTTTTTATTGGGTTGAGCTGCGCTGTTCGTATAGCCGAGGCTATTTCTGGGCTAATTGGGCCACACGAGCGTGTGGGCTCACTTGGGCCGAGTAATGGGCCTTAGGCCCATTTACATCGTTGTGACTGTTTAGGTTACTTAAGTCGCTCGAGGCGACGGTGGACCTTTTGTTGGGTCACTGAGACCTCGGTTTTCAAAATTACCAAAATACCCTCGATTTGTGAAATTACCAAAATACCCTCGATTTGTGAAATTACCGAAATACCCTCGATTTGTGAAATTACCGACATACCCCCAGTTTGTACAATTACTGAAATACCCTCAATTTGTGAAATTACCGAAATACCCTCGATTTGTGAAATTACCAAAATACCCTTGATTTGTAAAATTACCGAAATACCCTTGATTTATGGAATTATCGAAATACCCCCAGTTTGTAACATTATCGAAATACCTTTAGTTTGCAAAATTACCGAAATACCCCTATAGGGTAGAATTACCGAAATACCCCTGAAGGGTAGGATTACCGAAATACCCTTATAGGGTAAAATGACTATTTTGCCCCTGTGGGTAAATGACTGACTTAGACTATGAATTTGACTGATATGACTGTGATCGTATGACTGTGTTTTAACTGACTTGATTGTGGTCGTGTGACTGATATGCTTTTAATATATGTTTAAATGATTGTTACTGAGCATGGCCATTTTGTATACACGTGTAATGATTGAGCATGACATACACGACATATTGCATGAGATTGGGACATTGATACGGAGGAAGTTCTGATAGGGTCGTACGGGTCGCATGAGACGACTGTGGATCCAGTATTGATTTGTTAAGGTCGCACGGGTCGCATGACCTAAATATGGCTCTGTGCCATCTTGATTATGGCTTTGTGCCAATTGTATTTACCGTGGCTATGTGCCTAACATATATATTGATGACTCTGTGTCGATCATAATTACCCGTGGCTGTGTGTCGATTATATTACTGATGCTGATGGCTATGTGCCAAACTTATTACAGTTACCGATAGCTCTGTGCCATCCTGACTATGGCTCTGTGCCATCCTGATTATGGTTTATAACTATTCATTTTACGGCTTTTAGCCGCTTACGTTAATCGCGGTGTTGCCGTGATATTTATGGCTTTTAGTCGCTCTATCCACGCAGCGCCGAGCCGTCTTGTTGACTTAGTGCCGCAACCGGTGCTAAGCTTGGTGTGTTGGCCGGGTGGGTCGATTTTATCCCCACAAGAGTGTAGGGTTGGTACGGGTGGTGTGTTGGTGGATCGGGGTGGGATGCATCCTCATACCGCTGCATATCTATTTATGAGATTTGTCATTGTATCTTTGGCTTAGGCCAACTTGTTCTCATTATTGGTTTGGGCCGGGCCCAATTGATTCTGATATGGGTCGTGACCCAAATGATATTGTAGTGGGTTTTGGCCCACGTATGCTCTGGCCCGACTCGTCTCGCTATCATTAAAGGGCTTTGGCCCGGACTATTTCGATTTCTATTTCTGTATACTGACTGTTACTCTAGTAAGGGGATTACACACTGAGTTTTCATAAACTCACCCTATTTCTAATCAAAAGGTAATCCCCAGGTGTTAGGAGGATCGGTCTTTGCGAGGACTCGAGAGGTGACCACACGACTGCGGCCGTTATGCTTTGGACTTTATATATGTTTTAAATTCTATTTTGGGCTTTAATTTCTGTAACAAGGCCTCTCTAGATTTAATTCTGAATTTGGGATTTTGTTACGTTTTATATCTATTAGACGTAGACGAGTTTTCAACCCAAGTACTGTTTTTAAAAACATACATTTTAAACTTCTTTACCTTAAATTAGCTTCCACAACTAAAAGAGATTTTTAGCGAAGGTAATAACGTTTTTAAAAGTGATTAACTTTTCAATGAACCACGTTTTGAAATTGAACGAACACAAACTGAGGCTTTAGTTTTTAAATATTAAGGAGGGTTTTCAATGAAAACATGGTTTTCGAAAAAAACACTTCAATGTGACACGCCAGATTCGGGCCTAACTTCTGGGCCAGGTTTGGGGTATTACATTTAGTGGTATCAGAGCCAGGTTACAAAACTCGACTGTGGATTGGGTCTTTAAAATTGAATTTCCAAAAGAATTGTTTCAAAAAGGTTTGAAAAGAGTTGAAGTTTTTGAAATGTTGTATTGACTGTTTTTCTAGAAGTGTGGTTCACCGAGTCTCCGGCGCCGAATCCGTAAGTTTTTTGTTAGACAGTATTTAAAATTAGATTTTGTATTTGTTCAGTGTATATTCTGGAAATCAGATTGTTTTTTTAGCTAGAAATAGTACTGTGATGGTTTTCGAAGGCAAGCAAGGTCACGAGGAGTCACCCGTCTCTCCGGAACATAAGATGGTTCAGGAGACGGTAGTCGAGGTAAGTCCGCCAACTTCTGGTAGCGATAACCCGGAGCTTGGTACAGAGGCACTGACCCGGTTGGTAAGGGAAGTTCTGGAAGAAGTGTTTGAGGCAGGAGTTAAGGCGTATGGTGAAACACTTCAGGCTAGGTGCTCGGAGTGCAGCAGGAAGAAGGATCACGGTCCTCTGAAGCATGAGCCTTATTCTGTGAAACGCGTTAAGACGCGTCCAAACTTTCCAGCTTGCGAGCATTGCAAAAGAATCCATTCGGGTGAATGCTGGAGGAAGTCAGGAGCGTGTCTTAGATGCGGGTCTAAGGAGCATCGGGATCGGGATTGCACAGTCCCTTTTAATTCAGGTGTGTTTTGTTTGGATGTGATATTTGAATATAGAAACTGTATGCATGTGTGATAAATATATGTTTGCTTCTGTGGTTAGATGTTTGGTTGTGTGTAAGAGGTTTCAAGATGAAGTTAAAAGTGTATTAGTGTTATTAGGATTAGAGTGCGTAGCAAAAGCGTAGTGGTGCAAGCTGTGTTGTGCAGCTATTAGATAGTTGGAAATATCGAGGACGAAATTTCTTTAAGGGGGTAGAATTGTAACACCCTGAATTTAGGCCTAGTAGAACTGGGCCTATTGGGTCTTGGGCAAGTGAGTGATTTTGGAAGGTTAGGGGGCTTCTATGAAGTCCTGGGTTCAAGCCATGTCATTTGGAAAATTTTTATTTTTAGCATTAGGGGAGTCCTGACTCCAGGTTGTAAGCCTTTTAAGTATTTGTGATTAAAAAGAGGCACAAAGAGAGCCTGTGGTGGAGTGGCTGTAGCGTCACAGATGTGGCAAGGAGGACAGAGGTTCAAGTCTCACTGCATGCGAAAAGGGATTATTTATTTTGCTCATGAGTGGGCAAGAGTTTGTGTTGGATTTGAACTCTGTGTTGGGAAGTTTGAAATGGTCTTGAGTTGTTGGGAGAAGATTATGCAGCAAATCAAGGAGGGATTTATGGAGATGTTTAAGGAATTTGAAAATGGGGAGGAGTTGTGGCTGAATGGGGATGTTGGGGGATGCAAATTCGGCTAAAGGGTCCTTAGTAATGGGCATTTGGCATTTTGGGAGCATTTCTGTATATCTCTTTGGGTTGTGCCGAATTCTTTAGTGATCATTCTCGGGTTTTCCTTTGCTTTTGTTTCCTTTCTCTCCTCTTTTCCAGTGTTGCCGAACCTGTTTGGGAAACTGACCTTTCATGCATTTTTCTTTTCTGTCTCTTCTGATAACGTTGAGTACTTATTCTTTGCCCATCTATTTTTCTTCTTTGTCGATTCTCACCTCCTCTTTCTACTCTTATCTTTATTCTTTCAACTTTCTTCAAGTGCCTTTTCTGATATTGCTCAAACCGAATCTTTTCCTTCTCTCCCTCAATCTAGTTTTACGGGGCTAGCTGATTACTCTCCTTTGTTGTTCTATTACGGTTCTTCAAAAGTTCCTGACAAGTCGTCGACTCTTCGATCAACCAAGGGTGTGTATAGGTTTGGCCGATTGCCTCCTCTCCACATCTGGACTACACGTTTGGGTAAGCGTTTCTCTTCGGGATTTAACTGTTCAAATGGTGTTGGTGATTATAAGATTGTGGTTGTATTGAAGCTAGTTCGGTTGAGGTGCGGTGCTAGGGATTCGTAGTGCGCTTCGTAACAGGTGTGTGTACACACACCACCCAAATCTTAGATCGGCAAATGCCGGAATGCCGGAATGTCGAAAAGCTGAAATACCGATGAATGATGTCACACGAGCGTGCAATCGCACGTGCGATGGACCGAGCCAACGAATATGGGCGTAAGTTGGTTGAGGCCACCATGAGCGTTCTCATGGGCTTAGATCGTTTTGGGCCGCGTTGGGGCCGAAATGGGCCGTGTGGGCCCAATGGGCCTGTGAGCCCCACACGGATTAAATTTGCATGTTGTATAGTTTTAATTGGGTGGAGCTGTGCTGTTCGTATAGCCGAGGCTATTTCTGGGCTAATTGGGCCACACGAGCGTGTAGGCCCACTTGGGCCGAGTAATGGGCCTTAGGCCCATTTACACCGTTGTGACTGTTTAGGTTACTTAAGTCGCCCAAGGCGACGGTGGACTTTCTGTTGGGTCACTGAGACCCTGGTTTTCAAAATTACCAAAATACCCTCGATTTGTGAAATTACCGAAATACCTTCGATTGTGAAATTACCGAAATACCCTTAATTTGTGAAATTACCGAAATACCCTCGATTTGTGAAATTATCGAAATACCCTCGATTTGTGAAATTACCGAAATACCCTCGATTTGTAAAATTACTAAAATACCCCCAGTTTGTAAAAATACCGAAATACTCTCGATTTGTGAAATTATCAAAAATACCCTCGATTTGTGAAATTACCGAAATACCCTCGATTTGTGGAATTACCGAAATACCCTAAGTTTGTAAAATTACTGAAATACCCTCGATTTGTGGAATTATCGACATACCCTCAGTTTGTAAAATTACTGAAATACCCTCGATTTGTAAAATTATCGAAATACCCCTAGTTTGCAAAATTACCAAAATACCCCTGTAGGGTAGAATTACCGAAATACCCCTAAAGGGTAGGATTACCGAAATACCCCTGTGGGTAAATAACTGACTTAGACTATGAATTTTACTGATATGACTGTGATCGTATGACTGTGTTTTAACTAACTTGATTGTGGTCGTGTGACTGATATGCTTTTAATATATGTTTAAATGATTGTTACTGAGCATGGCCATTTTGCATACATGTGTAATGATTGAGCATGACATACATGACATATTGCATGGGGTTGGGACATTGATACGGAGGAAGTTCTGATAGGGTCGCACGGGTTGCATGAGTCGACTGTGGATCCAGTATTGATCTGTTAAGGTCGCACGGGTTGCATGAGACGACTGTGGACCGGCGGACGGCTTAAAGCCGCGTAATCTGAATATGGCTCTGTGCCAACCTAAATATGGCTCTGTGCCATCTTGATTATGGCTTTGTGCCAATCATATTTACCGTGGCTATGTGCCTAACATATATATTGATGACTCTGTGTCGATCATAGTTACCCGTGGCTGTGTGCCGATTATATTACCGACGCTGGTGGCTATGTGCCAAACTTATTACAGTTACTGGTAGCTCTGTACCATCCTGACTATGGCTCTGTGCCATCCTGATTATGGTTTATGACCATTCTGTTTATGGCTTTTAGTCGTTCTGTTAACTGGCAGCGTTGCTGCGATATTTATGGCTTTTAGCTGTTCTGTCCATGGCGTCGAGTCGTTCTGTTGACTTAGTGCCACAACCGGTGCTAAGCTTGGTGTGTTGGCTGGGTGGGTCGATTTTATCCCCACATGAGTGTATGGTTGGTACGGGTGGTGTGTTGGTTGGATCTGGGTAGGATGCATCCTCATACTGTTGCATATCTGTTTATGAGATTTGTCATTGTACTGGGCTTAGGCCAACTTGTTCTGTTATTGGTTTGGGCTGGGCCCAATTGATTCTATTATGGGCTGTGACCCAAATGATATTGTAGTGGGTTTTGGCCCACGTATGCTCCGAATCGGACTGCATCATTATCATTGTTAAGGGCTTTGGCCCGACTATTTCGGTTTCGCTTTGATTATCTACCGATCGTTACTCTAGTAAGGGGATTACACACTGAGTTTTCATAAACTCACCCGCTTTCTAATCGTGCGGCGGTAATCCCAGCGTTAGGAGGATCGGTGCTGCGAGGGACTTGGAGGTGACCACACGACTGCGGCTGTTATGCTTTGGACTTTATATATGTTTTAAATTCCGTTTTGGGTTTTAATTTCTGTAACAAGGCCTCTTTGGATTTAATTTTGAATTTGGGATTTTGTTACGTTTTATATCTGTTAGACGTAGACGAGTTTTCAACCCAAGTAATGTTTTTAAAAACATACATTTTAAACTTCTTTACCTTAATTTAGCTTCCGCAACTAAAAGAGATTTTTAACGAAGGTAATAATGTTTTTAAAAGTGATTGACTTTTCAATGAACCACGTTTTGAAATTGAACGAACACAAACTGAGGCTTTAGTTTTTAAATATTAAGGAGGGTTTTCAATGAAAACACGGTTTTCGAAAAAACACTTCAATGTGACACGCCAGATTCGGGCCTAACTTCTGGGCCGGGTTTGGGGTGTTACAAAATATGATATAAAGGTAAACTGAAAAATGATTTTTGAGTTTAGAATGTTATGTTTGATATTGATTATCAAACTAGAGGACTAATTTGCACAAAAATGAAAATTTGTGTAACTTAATGATTATATGAATTGCCATTGAGTTTTGTTGGAATGTTTTATATTGTATAATGAAATGAGAAGAACTTACTTAATCAAATCATGGAAGAGCAAAATGATTCACTAAACACTTTATGGACAACAGAGGTGGTACAACTTTGAAAATTCACCAAAAATAGTTGAAGTCGAGTTAGAGGTTGAATCAAACATGAAATCAAATCTTATTGACTCTATTTTTGCATAAAATCAACGGTGTAAGCAATGGAATTTTAGATTATAAAATCAACGGTGTAAGCAATGGAATTTTAGATTATGATTTTAATAATTTTTATGAGACAAGGTCAGAATGATTTCGAGTTCCCCTGTTATAAATTTGAAAATCATTATAAATTGTAAAAAAAAATTAGGAAATTAAATTTATATTCTTAAAAGCTTAATGATTCTATTTTCAAGGGAAACAAAAGTAAGCATAATACAAGACTTGTACTAAAAGATATTTATTTTTTAGTGAAGAAGGGTCAGAGCTGCCTAGCAACAGAATAGGGAAAGATTAAAAAAACTATATTAATTGTCTTAAGTAGAAATTCTAAAATTTTTATTGTAAAAAATTCATTGAATCTAGTTTCAAAAAAAAAAGCGGATCTTAATTTAGAATTTTTTAAGCCAAGATATAAAAAAAATTTAGTAATTGATATTCAAGAAGACAACTTTGTTAAAGGTATATGTGTAAATAGTAAAAGAATATTTAATGTTACATATAAGCATGCCTTACTAAAGGTCAAAGATGCTTTTATATAAATACATGTACATATAGGATGTGGAATAGAAAAGAGGAGGAGGAAAATAATAGAAGAGTTATAAAATGAATTAATAGTTTATTATGATTGCTCGAATCATATTGGTGTGTTGGTTGGATCTATGTGTCCATTCTGAGCCCGTGACAAGTTAGTAGGGTTATAAAGATTTGAATTAGTTAAATGTTACAAGTAAAGAAATGACATTGAATCTAAATGACATTGAATCGAAATATGTATCAATATGCAGAAGAATCGAGCTCTGGGGGCGAATAAATTGGGAAGGGCTATTAGGCTCGGAAATGATTGAATTGTTAAAATGAAAGGAAACATCTGAGCTTAATTGTGATGATAATAAATGATATGTGAGAAGTGTTGAATTGTGCATGAATGTGATAATGATATTTGGAAAAGATTAAATGTTGTAAGTTTGAAATGTAGGTATTTATATACGACATTGGATCTTAAGAGTAAGTATAAAAAAAAATTGCGAGTAAGCTAATAACCGAATAGATGATTTGATAAGTTAAGGAATGAATCATCTGATGTTGTAATGTAATGAAACATGATGACATGTTACAAATTAAGTAATTGCACAACTCGATTTAGCATTGTGATAATGATATGAAGCATTAGATAATTTATTTTAACTATTGATTCACTAGTCAATTATGTATGTATATATATAATGTGTGTTGAACAAGATTTGGTTATAAGATACACTTTTATTGATTAATAGAATAAACATTGAAATTGTAAGCATTTCGATTATTGCTTATATTATTTGATTTGAATTATATAAATACAACCAAGCTTTATTGCTCAGTGCGCGCTTTTTGTTTTTCATGGGCAGGTTAGTTTCAATTTGAGACCCCGAGTATTTACTTTACCATCCAATCAAGATCCCAGACACAACAATGTTTGTGTTACCTTTTGTTGGTTAAAAGGCATGTATCTACTAGGTTAAGTAATGTTAGTTATTGAATGTTTAACATGTTTAATGCTTGTTTTGAATGAATTTGATTAACTAGTATAATTCAAATGGAAATGATCGTAGTCACTCCGGCGATGAATGTGGCATCCTATAGCTCGAACTCGACGATTAGGTCGGGTATAGGGTGCTACAAATGAAACAAAGTCAATGGTGAAATCCTTACGAAAAAATATTTTCTCAAGATTTGGGACACCACGTGCACTCATAAGTGAAGACGGATCACAATTTTGCAATAAGCAATTGGAAAATGCCTTGTCAAAATACAGTGTTAATCATCGAATTGCTACTGTCTATCATCCGTAATCTAGTAGTCCAAGAGAGGAGTCTAATCGTGAGATTAAACAAATATTAGAGAAGACAGTGAATCTGTCTTGTAAGGATTGGTTGGTTAGATTAAATGATACTTTATGGGCTTACCGAACGACGTATAAAACTTTGTTAGGGTTGTCTCTGTATCAAATAGTCTATGGGAAAACTTGTCACTTGCCGATTGAGTTAGAAAAGCGAGTATATTAGGTGATCAAGGAATTTAATCTTGATCTTAATTTGGCTAAGGATGCTCAATTATTTCATCTAGACGAACTTGATGAATTTCGATTTTTAACATATGAAAATGCCCAGTTGTACAAGGAGAAAATTAAATTGCGTCATGGACACTATAATCAAGAAGAAAAAATTTGTGCTGGGCCAACAAGTTATGTTGTTTAATTCTCGTCTTAAGTTGTTTCTAGGAAAACTAAAATACTGATGGTCTGGATCATACATGTAAAACGCCAATACCCGACCCGATTGTCGGGTTCGAGTTACGAGATGTCACATTCGTTGCCGGAGCAACTACAGTCAAATATGCCATAAAAAATCATGCAAACATTCAAATAAGTCATAAACAAATTAACAGTACAATATACAATTAATTCTGAGCCTTAATTAGGCTTACGAAAACCCTTTTTGTTGGTTTGAGCATGAAATAGGACCAAATTGCAACATTTTCAAATTTGAGAACTAGTATCAATACCCTAGCAAGGTACAGATACCAATTTGATCTTCAACTTTTGGAAGAATTGGATAAAAATCAATAGTATCGATACTCCATGTCGAAACCATTTTTAAGGTTTGGTTTTAAAAACGGGGATCGACTTTTAAAAAACAAAAATGGGAGTCGCCACCAATCCCTTTTTATTTAGGTGTGATTGGATCACCTTGTAAAACATTTTATTTTAAAACGTTTGATTTTGGTCTACAAAAACGAGAAAGCGGGTTCGGGAGTCGGTTACGTATGAGGAAGGGTTAGCACCCTCATAACGCCCAAAAATTGGTACCTAATTGATAGAATCATGTCCAAATGTTTGAAATTTAAAAAGTTTTAAAATAAGATCCGTTATCAGATGGAAAACTAAGACTTTCCTATTTCAAAGAAATAAAAATACTATACCCAGTAAGTTAGGATACAGCATCTCATAACTTTGAAACTAGGTACATCTTTATTTTAGAAAATTCCTACCTCGAGACACAAAACATCATACCCAGTAAGTTAGGATACAATGTTTTGAATTCCCAAGAATAAGTTTTTTTGATTTGAAATTGGTAAACTTCAATTTTAAAAATGAAGGGATATCTAATACTTTAAGTTCTATAAGAAAAATCACAACCCAGTAAGTTAGGGCACGATTCTTCTCGAAGAGCCCAAATATCGCATATCACCGTTAAAAATATTTAAAAAAATCTTTAATTTAAAAGGTATTTTTATAAAAAAAAAAACAGTATGAGCAAGACATTGTAACATACATATCAATTGCAATTCTATGAATTATATTAACAATAAATAATAAAAGAATAATATAACATGAATAAATAAATAATAAGAAAAAATGCTAGAGCAATAATAAACGAATATAAAGATGCAAATAAATATATGTAATAATTAATAAAAATCATAATATATAATAAAATAATATAAAATAATTAATAATATATAAGGATTATACATAATAAAAATAATTAGTAAATAATATATATAATAATTTTAAATAAAAACATATATACATAATATACTAATCATAAAAATTATATATGTAATAAATAATATAAATAAAATAAGTTATATGATATAATAGACTTTATACAAAACAAAACTTAAAAATGATATATAATATAATTTAATACTATATAATATATAAATTAAAAATATAATATAATAATATAATATAATAAATAATATATAAATTATAAAATAATATATAAATTATTAAACCAAGTAATATATAATAATAATTAAATATATAAAATAAAACATATAATATATATATATATGAACTATTAATAAAATAATAAATATAGGAAAATAATATAGAACATTTAACATGATAAAATAATTAAAATAATTTAAAATAAAATAAAATAAGAAGATTAAAAATAAATAAAGAAACAGGGGTTAAACAGCAATTAAAATAGTTTAAAAAGATTGAATCAGAATGCGCCTGAAACCACAGGGATTTATTGGGTAATTAATCCTTTTTTTCAAAACGGTGTCGTTCAGATTTTAAACCTTTAGGAGTCCGAAGACTAAATTGGAACAAAATGTAAAGTTTAGGACTAATTTAATAAAAATTAAGAATGCAAATTGGACTGAATTAAAATTAGTAAAATTTCGGAATGACCTAAAAGACAAATAGACCTTTTAACAAAAACACGCGGATCCTCTCGGGTTTTCGGGTCAACGCGCGGATCCCCTAACCTCGAACGACGTCGTTTTGCGCTTATTAAGATAAGCGAAAACGGCGTCGTTTCCTCTATGTTATATAAGTAAAAATTCAGTTTTAAAAATCATTCTTAAAACAGTTTTTTTTTTTAAAAAAAAACTAAGAAAAGCTCTGTAGTCCCTCTCTCCTCTGGTGAAATCCGACCATCGGTCTTCTGGGGCCACTGTACTCACACGCGCCACGCGCCGTCTCGAACGGTGGCCGAAGGCCGAACCGCAAGATTTTAGCACTTGAAAGGTAAACCCCTTTTTTTATATTATTTATATGCGTAAATAAAAATAAAAAAAATGAAATATATATAAAATCACCTCTGCAAAGTTTCGGTGTTTTATTTCTTTTGGAATTTATGAATATATTTTTGTATTCTCTGTTTCTACCAGTATCTCCCCTTTCTGTGTTACAAAATAATCAGGCTTTTATAGCCTTTAAAAATAAAAAATAAAAAAGGAATTTGCTGCTGTTTGGCCATTTTTGCTTCGGTTTTGTTTCCTTTCTTTTGCAGGCGGAGAATCTGGCAACCAGGCGCGTTGATGGCGGCGCGATTCGCGGCTTGACGAGGGCTGGTGGTGCGACTGTTGGGCTGGGTGCTATTGCGGCGCAAGGAAACCTAGGGTTTCAGAAACCCTTGGTTTCTGATTTAGAGTTGGGCCATTTTTGAGCCGTGTAAGTTGGGTTAATGTTTGGGTCAAGGGGTGTAATTGGGCCACGGGTAATTTTGGGCTAAGGGTCTGTATTGGACTGTTTAAAAAACATTGTTTATTTAATTTTATCATTTTTTTTTTTGGATTGTGTATGGGCCCGGGCAAAATGGGTTATTACACTCCACATAAAGAATCAATAACTTCCTCAAAATATTGATACTTTATTTTGGTATCAATAACATTTTAAGGTTTGATGTTTAAAAAAATTAAAAAAAATAACTAAAGTATTGGTACTTCTCCAATGATATCGATACCTCATAATCTAAAGTTCAAAATCTACAATTGGTACATATTTCATGCCAAAACTTTAACCAAACCATATCAAAACATTTCAAACATACTTAAAAAAACACCAAGGCGTGTTCAAATAATACCTAAACAACAATTTACCTCTTTACGTCCAATCTCAACTATTCAATCATCATTTAACTTATCATTTTCACATACTAAGTGTTGGATCTAGTGCCCTAAGTATAGTATTTTTATATAAGCACACTTGTAATTTTTTCGAACAAATTGGTTAATAAAATTATTCATAAATTACATTAATACTTTATATTATCCTCACATGGTTTTTGCACACAAAGTAAAATGGAAGCAAATGTTGCTCACTGGTTGTCTAATGTTTAACTGATACTAAGCGGTATTACGTGGTCAGATCGTAATACGAAAAGACAGCTTGTATTAGTAGATGAACCTAAACATGTCCTTATTCTAATCGGAAATGAGCAAATCGATTGAAAGATTAATATGTCATATATCAAGTCGAATTGGGGAAATGTCGTGTCTTGGGCATCGGAGCGGATGACTCCCAAAAGATAGAGACATAGATGTGACTGACTAGACTGATAGTATATCGGACTGGACCCAAGTAGAATAGATCTTAAATCCATTTATAGATCTATTCGCTTGTGACTTTCATAGTGTGGCATACCTAAATCCTGAGTGGATGGCGGACTATGTATACGTGACTCGTACACTTTGATGTAAGAAAATTTTACCAGGGGTAAAATTGGGATGAAAAAATTATTTAATTGGAAAATTAATGTTTATTTTGGAAAATAGAAAAATATGTATTGAGTTGGGTTAAAAGTCTAGAAAGCAAATATAATTGGGCCCAATACAATGAGAGGCTTGAATCACCATTATAATATATATGAGGGGAAGCACACCCTATTAGCCCCTGTCCCTCTCCTAGTTGGACTAGGAAGTTGTGTTTCTACTTGAAATAAACTTCTACAATTCAACAAGGGTTCTACCTTCTCTCCCTATAAATAGATTCCATCGATAGAGCTATTTACATAACTTGGAGATATTGTTACTCTGCCAAAAATAGATAGAATTTATTTTCAACTATTAAATATATTTTTCCAGAATAACAATTCTACCAGTTTCTATTAAAGAAGAAAGAATTTTTGTTTTCACCCCAAAGACAAAAGAGAACTTTTTCTAGTTCTATGTTTTGATTTAAATTGTTTGAGCCCACACTTGAAGCAGTTTGTGGTACGAGAATAACGGAGAAGATCATTTAGTTGAAAGTAAAAAAATCAAGAATCTGCATATCCGAAAACACAGGTATGACTTTGGTTCAAGTTTTATTCATTTAAATATCACAAACCGGGTCAATTTTCAAAAATTTAATTTTCCGTTGTGCAATAAAAACGTTTTCAAACTGGATTTTTTCCAATAATTGGTATCAGTGCCAGATTGTGCTATGTTTATAGTATAAACTGAGACTGAATCTCTCTCTTCATCTTATTTGATTAATATTTGATAAGATGTAGCATTCTTTTAATTATCTGCATGTTTAGGGGAATGTATGTAAATGAATGTCTATAATTATTTTATAATTATGGATGATAAAGTAAATTTGCAAAAGTTGTGATTCCTAGAAATTTATGTGTAATTTAATTTGTTTATCGAGCATTTATAGTTTAGATCATGGACTATCATCTCCACACGGGGTTCTATTTTATTATTTATTTATTTAGAATAAAATATGTGAGTCGGAAACAGACAAAGAAATTTTTGAAAAAATTCTTTCTCGACAAAACCCGAAAAACAAGACGAAGAAAACCCGACCCAATGGAGCCAAAAATGGTTTGACAATGGTGGTCGACAGCAGCCTAGCGATGGCGGTGACATGAAAATGATGGTGACGGAAACGTAAACTGGTACCGCAGCAAAAGAGTGTGGTGGCAATATTGAAGACCCAAAGTATGCTTTGGGGTGAATTTTGTAATTTTATAATTTTATTATTTTTCTAAGATGGAATTATGGAAACTTTGGTTGGTCAGAGCCATTTAAATTTTATGCTTTTATATTTATGAGATAAGCATGAAGATATTTGTATGACTACAAATGTATGTTCATGCATATATGAGATAAGCATGCCATATAGATTAGGGAAGAATGTCACATGTACTTCTCATGCATATATTGATCATTCATGATTGAAATCAAAAATTAAAAACCTTGCATATTTTTAAAATATTGAGTGGGGGAAGGTCCCTAAACAAGACTTACAACCTCTATCAATAGTCTCTTGTGATGGCATGAAACAGACCTACCCAAGGAAGACGTTGTCATGTGGATCTCACTGAGGAGATTTCCTAAAAGTAAGCAAAATTTTCTTATGATTGTATGATAGTTGGACCCACCTCTATGGTAGGTATTATTATACGATACATCAAGAAATTTTGTCTTCAAAGAAGACAACTAGTCACAGCATGCTACTCGGTGAGATTGTCCCAAGATGACTCATTTGTGGTGCATGATGCAATAGGTGTTGAGATTATGGTTATACACTCAAGATCATCTAGTTAAGTAACTCTCCAAGGAGTTATGCTTAAGTTAGAATGATGGCCAAATGTTACATGATTATGAATACGTGTAAATGTCTAAGGAATTAGGTTCATGTACTAATTGGATAGAGATCCATATTCTTACTAGTTGATCATGATCACCCCAAGGTGGCTTGATTCAATGGGTGTAGGAATTATCGTTGCAACGCCTTACAAATGTTTTCAAGGTTCAATGTAAGATGCATGCATCATCTAAATGCATATGGTAATTTTGCAAAACGTTTCAAACATATGCTTAATACAAAGATATTAATATACGAATGTTTTATTTTCAGTTCGAAATGGCACAAACTTCCTTATTGAACATACTCACTGAAAACAAACTAAATGGAAATAACTATAAGGAATGGAAAAGAAACTTAATGATTGTCCTGGGCTGTAAGAAACTTAAAACAGTTTTTGATAATAAGTGCCCACCGGACACTCAAGCTGAGGCAATAAAACGCTGAGAGGAGTCTGATGAGATAGCTCATTGCTATATGTTGGCAAGCGTGACCAACACCTTATATAAGCAACTGGAGAGTCGTAAGACCACCAAAGAGATTCTGGATAAGCTAAAAGATATGTTTAGAGGCCAATCTACCTTGGCTCGACAGTCTATTATAACTAGTTTGATGAATACCCAGCAAAAACTCGGTACTCCGGTCAAGACCATATGATTACTCTTATGGGATACTTTGTCAAGGTTGCGGACAATAAGGCCAATCTGGACCAAAACACTCAAATTGAGATGGTGTTCAAGAGCTTGTCCAAGGATTTTATTAGTTTTCGAGCCGCATATAACCTTGGCAACAAAAACCAGATGCTTACTCAACTCATGAAGGAGTTAATATCCTATGAGTTGATGTTGAATAATGGTCAATTGATCCAAAAAGCATAAGAAAACATAGTTCTCGCTTCTTCCTCAAAAGGGAAGGGAAAGCGTGCTAAGAAAGGAAAGGTTAAGGTCTCTAGGCCACCACAGGTGAAAAGGAAGAGAACCAGTAAGCCTAAAGACTTATCTAAGTCTAAATGCTTCTTTTGTAGTAAGAAAGGGCACTTCAAGGCAAACTGTAGAGAGTGGAAGGAATACCTAGCCACCAAAGGAAAATGTATGAAACTCTTTATGATAGAAGCTTGTTTACTGGAAGATTCGATAGACCACTGGGTTATTGATTCGGAAGCCACTAATCATGTTTGTGTTTCTCTACATGGGATTGAGGAGATGAAAAATCTTAGAGATAAGAGCTTACCGTTGCAGATTGGGAATGGGACAAGTGTGGAAGCTAAAGTAGTGGGAGATGTACATCTTTATTTGGATAATTTTAGGAAGATTATTTTAAGAGACGTTTTCTATGTACCAAGTTTCAAAAGAAACTTAATTTATGTTGTATGTTTATATAAAAGACGGCTTGACCGTGACTTTTAATAATGGGATTGCAATATTTAGAAATCACAATATTATTTTTAATGGATGGATGCCAAATAATCTCTATTTTATTAAACCAAATATGTACACATTGCTTAAGACTGAAATATAAAATAAAAACTTAAAACTTCTCACTCTAATGAAGCGTACCTTTGGCATTTGAGACTTTGTCATATTAATCGAGAAAGAATCACTAGACTTGTGAAAAAAGGCATCTTAAGTTCACTTAAAAAATTTGATCTTCCATAATGTGAATCTTTCTTGAAAGGTAAGATGACTAAGCAATCTTTTAATGCAAAAGAAACGAGGGCCAGAAAACCCCTAGAAATTGTGCACACTAACGTATGTGGCCACATGAGTGTTAGTGCAAGAGGTGGTTACGAGTATTATGTAACCTTTATTGGTGACTATTCCAGATATGGGTATGTATACCTAATGCATCACAAGAGTGAAACATTTGATAAATTCAAAGAGTTTCATGCAAAAGTAGAGAAACAACTAGGTTTACCCATAAAGGCACTTCGGTCAGATTGAGGTAAGGAATATTTATCTGATAAGTTCTTAGGGTACCTCATAGAGAATGAGATTCTATCCCAATTGACCACGTCAGGATCTCCACAACAGAAGTAGAGAGAAGAAATTGAAAATTATTAGACATGGTACGTTCAATGTTAAGTTATTTAAAGCTGCCAATCTCTTTCTAGGGATATGTGGTACAAATGGCTTGCTTTATTCTGAATGATGCGCCAACTAAGGCAGCACTGAAAACTCCATACGAATTGTAGCATTGCAGGAAGCCAAGTCTAAAACATTTAAAGATTTGGGGATGTCCAGCCCATGTATTGGAAAAAAGATGCGAGGAAGTTGGAATCATGGACAAAATTGTGCATGTTTGTAGGGTATTTGAAGGTAAAGTATGGTGGTTTGTTTGATAACGCAAAAAAAGCAAACTGTTATAGTGTCAACTCATGCTATTTTCCTTGAAGAAAGTTATATTAATAACTTCAAACCTTAGAGTAAAGAGGTACTCGAGGAAATTTCAAGAAATATACAAAACCTTAATGAAACAATTCTAGAACTAACTCCTAATAGTAGACCTGGAAACAATCAGCAACATAGGGTGCTTCGTCGTAGTGGGAGGGTCTCTTGTAGGCCCGAGTTCTTCCAATCTGATGGAAGTGTTTTTAACACTGAGTCTACCGAATAGAAAGATGATTACCTACTCACTTATGACGAAACAATGTAAAGTATTGATTCCAAGCTCTAGGAAATAGCTATGAAAGCTGAGATGGACCCTATGTATTCCAACTCAGTGTGGGAACTTGTAGACTTATCGGAAGGGACAAAACTCATAGGGTGTAAGTGGATCTACAAGTGGAAAAAAAATGCGGATGAAAAAGTGGAAAGTTATAAGGCCAGACTTGTAGCAAAAGGTTTATACTTAGAAAGAAGACATCGATTCCGAAAAAACCTTCTCTTTAGTTTTCATGCTTAAGTCAATCCACATATTGTTATCTATTACGGTGACTCTCAATTATGAGATTTGAAAAATGGATGACAGGATAGCATTTTTGAATGGCTATCTTGAAGAGAGCTTCTATATGATGCAACCAACGTGATATATAGCTAAAGGAAACGAGGATAAAGTTTGCAAACTGCTTAGATCCATATATGGACTTAAGAAGCATCTCGCTCATGGAATCAAAGATTTGATCAAGCGATTAAGACTTTTGGATTTGAGAAAAAATGTAGATGAACCTTGTGTTTATAAACATTTAAGGGATGGAAAGATAAGCTTTCTCGTTCTATATGTCAATGACATTCTACTCATTGGAACAATGTAGGGACATTGTCATCGATTAAATTATGGTTAACCCAACAGTTTAGCATGGAGGACTTGGGAGAATCTAATTTTGTTCTAAGCATTTGAATCGTAAGGGATCAAAAGAACAAAGTGATAGCACTATCTCTAGCTTCGTACATAGACAAGATATTGGAGCGTTATGCAATGACTGATTCGAAGAAGGCGAATCAACCCTCCGTATTGAGATTTCATCTCTCTTTAGAGGACTGTACTAAGATAGCGGAAGAAAAAAATAACATGAGAAAGGTTCATTATGCTTCGGCGGTAGGAAGTCTGATGTATAGTATGTTATGCACACGCCTAGATATCTGTTTTATAGTGGGTTTGGTAAGTCGATATCAGGCGAATCCAGAACCAAGACATTGGCAAGCAGTTAAGCATATGCTCAAGTATTTACAGAGAACGAGGGATCATATGCTCGTGTATTCTCGAGGAGATCTTACTCCTATCAGATATACTAATTCTAACTTTCAAATGTGTTGGCATTTGAGGAAGTCAACATCAGGTGTGCTTTTGTCCTAAATGACGGGTCCATAGTGTGAATAAGTCTCAAGCAGGGTTACACTACTAACTTCACTATGGAGAGGGCCAAATATGAGGTATGGAAAAGTTATGGCACTATAACAATGTGAATATAGCTAAACCTAAAAGAAACCACATAAGGACAAAATACATTAAGGGAGACAAGAGTGTTTAACGGAATAATGGATGTAGTCAAAAATCGCATCTGAGGACAAACCCTAGGGATTTGTTTAGCCAAGACTCTTATAGCATGAGAGCACTTTGGGAAACATATGGAGGGCATAGGAATGTGAAACATGACTCATCTACTTCACTGGAGCAAGTGGGAAACTGTTGGATTTGGTGCCCTAAGTGTAGTATTTTCGTCTAAGTACACTTGCAATTTTTTCGAACAGATTGGTTAATAAAGTTTTTCATAAATTACATTAATACTTTTTATGTTGTCCTCACATGGTTTTTGCATGCAAAGCAAAATGGAAGCAAATGTTGCTCATTAGTTGTCTAATGTTTAACTGATACTAAGTTTTATTATGTGGTCAGATCGTAATATGAAAATACAACTTGTATGATTAGACAAACCTAAACATGTCCTTCATCTAATAAAAAATAAGCAAATCAGTTGAAAGACTAATATATCGTCTATCAAGTCCAATTGGGTAGATGTCTTGTCTTGGGCATCGAAGCGGATGACTCCCAGAAGATATAGACATAGATGTGACTGACAGTACATCAGACTGGACCAAAGTAGAATAGATCTTGAGTCTGTTTATGGATCTATTCGCTTGTGACATTCATAATGTGGCATACATAAATCCAGAGTCGATGGCAAACTATCTATGCGTGACTCGTACACTTTGATGTGAGTAAAAACCTGAGTTTGAAGGAACCAAAAGCTGGTGCGTTGGGTGTACGACTTTCGCAGTACGTAGCGTCATTCACAACAGTAGAATTCATAGCCCGAGACATGGGTAAATGATATCCTCTCATAGGCATTACATGATTGATGAAAAGTAAACATGGCTAAAGGTCATTCGTCTTTGTGATGGCGGATTTGATCACTATTTGATAGTGATTGACTTTTCATGAAGGAAGATGCAATGGTTACCAATGTAACACCCCTTACCCAGGTCGGACCTGAGTAAAGAGATCAACTATATTCAACAAAACAATAAAAACTTATTAAACATAAACTCTATTATTTTAAAAGTAAAACATACATAATCAAACATATTAAAATTTTGAACTTTACAATGACCTAATTGTGAAATTCAAGCTCGAAATAGGATTGATTTACAAAAACTTTAAAGTTTAAAGCTAAAAGTGAAAATCCATAGTTGGTATCGATACTAGATCGATACCTTTTTGAAAATCGATACCAAAATTGAATACTGTTTTCTTTTCAAAACAATGGTATCGATAATTATTTTAGGGTATCGATACTTTATAAAAAAAGTATCGATACTCAAATAAAAATCGATACTATTTTGGCATTCTGTTTATTTTAAAACTGTTCATAAGGTCAAAAATTGATACCAAATGCCAAAGTATCGATACTTTGGGTCAAAAGGGTAAAAATCTCATATTTTCAAATTCATTTCATGCCAAATTTTCCTATAACACAAAAGGCATTAACATTACCTATTTAAACATTTAAAAATCTAACCAATGTGCCATCATTGACACTAAAATTCAATATTCAAAACAAACTCACAGTCCATACTAATCTAGATTCCATTCAAAGTACTCAAAAATTTATAAAAATCACATACCAAACCTACCATTACCAACCAATCTATTCACAACCATTATACTATATTTCAATTACTTCTTTGAGACTTATACTAAATAGCCAAAATCAAATTCACAAGCAACCTACTTGTACCAATTACAAAACCTCATTTACAATCAAACTAAAACAACTTTACATCAAGCTAAAATATATCATATGGAGTAAGTATCTAAACATATATAAAAACACCTATTACATGCTATATAACTCAAAAGTAAACATTCAAAAACTACCAAATGATCTCTGGATAGTGTGATTTCTTCGTGTGGATCCGACCGCTCAATTTCCAAAAAATGTAATCTACAAGAAAACAAAAGAAATAATAAGAGTAAGCTTTACTAGAGCTTAGTAAGTTCAATGGTCAAAACGATAAACTTACCGTATAAATTTATACAATTCACACATCATTTTATAAACTACGATCCTGTCAATCACAACCATTCAACAACTGAGTCTTAATAGCAATTCACTTAGTGAATAACCTATTTAATAATATCAGATCATTCAATATCGTTTCAAGTTAATCAATCAAGAAATCATATAATCATTTAAAAATTTATCCGATGAACGATATAACGGATCTGGATACACGGTTAACCATCCAAAACACACTAGAACACTCAAGTGAGCTTAACCAATCGAGAACACACCTGGGCACCAAGTGCCTAGCCCGTAGGCTAACATCCATTCGAAACATACTTGGGCACCAAGTGCCATTCCTGAAGGCTTTACATCCGCCCCCGGTAACACATCACAATCACTATAATATAACTCGAAAGTCCACAACAGATGCTGGACTTCGGTATATTCAATGAACAGTAACGAATTAATGATCATTCTCTCAACACAATCAAACATGTATAGCGTGCATTAAAACACATTGGCATGCCAATTGTATCCTATCTTTTGATCATCGGCTCAGTATGACACCGAATAATGATGTTCAAGTCATTTAATTTCTCGACACACATCAACTTATTTCAATTCAATTATATCAAAATATTCAATTCATAGTTAATATAACATTTAATTTAATTTAGTACGCAACTAAACCATACGAACTTACCTGGGCTAAACTGCAAAGACAGTGAAAGTTCAGGGACTATTCAACAACTTTCCCTTTTCCTCGATTATCTACTTGTTCTTGATCTATAAAATGATTTATTACAATTTATTAGCTTCAATTTCATGTAATATTCAATTTAGTGCAAAATATTTCCTATTTATAAATTTTCACATTTGCCCCAAACTTTTACATTTAGTTCAATCTAGTCCTCAATATTAAAACGAGCCTATTTCACAATTAGTCCTTAAACCGATGTGCCAGATTCAATTACACCATTAAAAAATCTACACATGCTGAAATTTTTCAAGAAAAACATATCTATTCAAACTTATTCTCAATTTAACCCTTAAACTTAAAAATTATACAAATTTACTTTACAAAGTAACTTTATTTAACACCCAAGCATAATATTCTACCATTAAGCTTCAAAAACTTATAATATTCATCAATTAAATATTCCAAAACATTTAACAGTTTAACAAATTAATTCTCAGGTTAGATTAAGCTAAAACGACCCCAAAAACATAAAATTCATGAAAAACAGATGAAAATACACTTACATGCATAGACATTAAAGGACCGAACATTCAAGCTTCAACTATGGCTATTCTCCTCTCCAATTTCGACAAAGAACTAAAAGAAGATGATAATTTTATTTGTTTTTATGTTTTTCTAATGTTTTTAATGCCTAATTAATTTACCCTTATAATATAACTTAATAATTAACCAAACTTAGTCCATATTTGTCCACTAATTTCCTATATGGTTTATTTACCATTCAACTCCATCCATTCACATTTTATTAACTATTTAACACAACTGACTAATAATACTAACTTTTTCAACTTTTACTATTTAGTCTTATTTACTTAATTAACTATCTAAACATCAAAATTTCTTGACCAATTTTTAATACAACATTAATGACATCGTAAATATTAAATAATTAATATTTTTGGACTGACATGTCAAAATTATAGCCCCGAACCACTACTTCTGACACCAATAGAAAACGGGTTGTTACAACCATGAAATAAAATATGATCATATTGGGAGAACGGATATTATCCAAAAAAAATCAAGGATATACTATGAGGGTAACACAATTATGACAAGGTCATTGGACAAGCATTGAATAATTGCTTTCGTAATGGTATGTTGTTAGGGAAAGCTCAGTCGTGATACTATAGTGGAATGACATCATGACTAAATGTGTTTATAATTAATAGGTGAAAAACCGGAACTTAATTATAAATCATTTAAGCCTCAATTACATATGTTTAATCGGTCCCTCCGCTAGCTCATTGAAACCAGAATTGAATTGCATATTGAATCAAAATGAACATAATGAATAGAAATAGAGAAATGGAAAACATTCAGAAAAATGATTATGGTTTTCTCCAAAATGAAGCAATGGAATCACTTTGGAAATGAATGTAAGTTTCTCAAAAAAATGGAAATCGAAATGAAAATGAGAAATGATCCATTTGCAAATAATATATGGATTACTCAAAAATGATCTAAATAATGAGTTTATGTTTTTGAGCAGTTTTAAAGCTCGAAAATGAAAATAAACCATTTGGTCATAGTGAACAAGTTGAGTTGTGAAATATTGAATATATTTTCTTGAAAATTTTACTAGGGGTAAAATCGTCATAATTTTACCAGGGGTAAAATTGGGATGAAAAAATTATTTAATTGGAAAATTAATGTTTATTTTGGAAAATAGAAAAATATGTATTGAGTTGGATTAAATTATAAAGTGTTGGATTAAAAGTCCAGAAAGAACATATAATTGGGCCCAATACAATAAGAGGTCTGAATCCCCATCATAATACGTAATAAAGGAAGCACACCCTATTAGCCCCTCTACCTCTCCCAATACAATAAGAGGTCCGAATCCCCATCATAATACATAAGAGAGGAAGCACACCCTATTAGCTCCTCTCCCTCTCCCTCTCCTAGTTGGACTAGGAAGTTGTGTTTCTATTTGAAATAAACCTCTACAATTCAACAAAGGTTCTACCTTCTCTCCCCATAAATAGATGACATTGGTAGAGCTATTTACATAACTTAGAAAGATTGTTACTCTGCCGAAAAATAGAGAGAATTTATTCTCAATTATTAAATATACTTTTCTAAATAACAATTCTACCAGTTTCTGTTAAAGAATAGAGAACTTTCATGTAACATCCCAAAATTGGGCCTAGTAGAATCAGATCTATTGGGCCTATTGGACATTGAGCGTAGAAGCGTTTTAAAATTTATGGGAATTTGAGAACGACATTATTTCAAGTTGGACTTATTAGGAAGGTGATTTTGGAAAGTTACGGGGTTCTATGAAGGGTCGGGGTTGAATTGGGCCCTAGTAAAAATTTGGTGTTTAAGCCTATTTAGGAGAAATAGTAAGTGGCATCAATACTTATGAAAATAAGTATTCAATTTGCTAGCATAATTGAGCATATGGCAAAGAGGTTATGGCATTAAGTGAAGAGTATGGAGGGAAGAGGTTCAAATCCCATTGTGTGCAAATTTTGACTATTATTTTTGTATCCTTTCCCTATGTGTCGGCCAAGCATGTAAATAAGGCAAGGTGGACTTTTTATTTTTGGCAAGATGGCTAAGGAAAATAGGAAAGAATGAAGGTGAGGAAAGAAATCAAGAGAAAGGGGAAAGTAAGGGGAACATGTGGCCTTTTTCAAGGGAAGTGTTATGGAAAGTGTGGTTGGCCAATTTTTGACCATTATGGTCATGAATATGGACGGTTTTGTGGTAAAAGGGAGGTAGCCGAATTTTACTTGGTGTTTTGGTAAAACTATAGTGTTTGTTTTGGTCAAAAATACCTTTGGCTTCAATAGTGTCATTTTCTCCAAATTGCTACTCTTTGTGAGTTTTAGTTTTTCTTCTTTCTTTCTTCTTTGCCGAAACCTCCTAGCACATTTGTGCAACATGTTCATCTCCCTTTGATAGCCGAATCACCTAGCATCCATCCAACCTTCCATCCTTTTCTTTTAACCATTCCTCTAATCTTTTCTCTTCTCTAAATCAACACCACCATAAAATCACATTTTCTTGTTTGATTATCCTCCATAGCCGAATATCAATATTCATTTTCTTCTATAACCGAACCTTCATCTCTTTTCTATCTTTTCTTCTCATTCGTATTTACACTCAATCCTTGATTAATCGGTAAGTGTTCATCTCAACATTTCTTATTTTCTTTCTCTTAATACCGAATCTATGTTTTGGTTTGGGATGGTCATTTTGACCGAGACCATCACCTTTTTCTTTCTCAAACGAGATTATTTTCCTTCTTCGTAGTGATATAGTGGAAGGCCGAAACTTTGAATCTTTAGAAGTTATCGTACAATCGTTGGGAATCGATCCTAAAAATCTTCAAGGTAAAGGAGCACAAGTGATTTGTATTAACCAAATCATTATCGTCGACTCGTCAAGCAAGTGGGGTAAGAACGTTGTTATAAGATTTGTTTTGGCCAAAGGTGGGATAATTACTAACAACTCTTTCGCTCACCAAATATTGTTAGGACGGGATTTCAGTAGTCAAAGGATAGGATCGATTCTTGGTGCACTGAGGGAGATCACATTCGTGGTAAGTGGAGTTAGCCTAATAAAGTGTTTCTAGTTACGATTATCAAAGTTGAGACTAACCTTCTATCAATTATCATTATAGGTGTTGAAACAGTAGAAAGCACAACCCGTAATCAAGGTGTGTAATTCCGTACTCTTCTGAATATATGCTTGAAATGGTGTGTAATCTCATACCTCTCTGAAATTTTGCATGATATGTTCTGTGATTCGGTCAAAATACCAAAGGAAAACTGGAAACCGGCATCCGTGACCACTCGGGCGTGCGTATATTCGTTGTGGTAACCATAGTTTGCAATGAAATAGTTTTTGGTCAGCAACAGTGACATGATTTTGAAAAATCGTGGAAAATAGGACAAAAGGGATTAATAAGTGAATAAGATATCGAATTAAAGCTTACTGTGTCTATTTTTATATGGAAGAAGCAGAGAAGGAAAATGAATTTTAAAGTTTGTGATATCTCAATTTTAGTGAGACTGGTTCTGATCGACTTCGCGGTTCTCTGTTTTATCTTGGAAAAATCGTTTAAAATTGTACAAAGGGAATTATGAGTTATAATTTATATGTATAGATTCCTTAATGAGCCTATTTTCAATAGAAATAAGTGGGAGCAACATATGAAAACTGTACAGTGAGATATTTGAAATTAAGGTAAGAGAGGTCAGAATCGTTGGATAGTGAAACAAGGGAAACTTTAAGGAATAAACTGTACTAAATGGTTAAGCAAAAAATTTTGGAAAATAGTAGTAAGAAGATATATGAGTCTATTTTCAAGGAAAATTTACGGATTTAGATTTTGAGATTCCTAACTCGAGTTATAGTCAATTTAGTCAGTACGACGCAGATGGACAGTTTTGATTTTTATGCCCCACATTAGTAGTTAAGTCTAGGTTGCGGAATTACAATAATACCCTTAGAGGGTAAATTACCGAAATACCCCTGGATTGCGAGATTACCAAATTACCCTTAGTGGGTAAGATTACCAAATTACGGAAATGCCCCTAAAGGGCCGATTTGTTATATTGCCTTAATGGGCCGAATTGTTATATTGCCTTAATGGGCTGATTTGTTATATTGCCTTAACGGACCGATTTGATATATTGCCTTAACGGGCCGATTTGATATATATCCATAATGGGCCGATTTGATATATTGCTTAATGGGTCGATCTAATATATTGCTAAATGGGCCGATCTGATATATTGCTAAATGGGCCGATCTGATATATGGCTTAATGGGCCGATTTGATATAATGCCCTAATGGGCCGATTTTGTAAAGTGTTAATGGGCCAAATTGTTTGTAATAAATCTCTAAGTTATTAATTATCGTGGTTATATTGTAAATATTATGATTTACGATGTATGTTGCATTTACATAAGTTGCATGGGATTGGGATATTGATGATCGGGGAAGTGAAATTTGGTGGCTCAACACAAATATTATGAAATGGCATCTTGCTCATGAATTAAATGGCATCTTGCTGCGAATTATATAAATGGCTAAATGCCTGCGATTGGTGTGTTGGCGAGGTGGGTTGACAAAAGATCCCCACAGGTATGTTGGTTGGTACGGGTGGTGTGTAGCGGATGGATTATTAGGTTGGTTTGGGATTACATTACATTCATATGAATTATTTGATACATTATTATGCATAAAAGGGCTTAGGCCCAAGATATTGCTTTATGGGCTCAGGCCCAAATTTTTACTAAATGGGTTCAGACCCAGTGGATGACCGTAAGGGGATTATACACTGAGTTCTTGTAACTCACTCCCCCTTTTCTTAACCCTTGTAGGTAATGCTCAGTGATGTGGACTTGGGCCATGGATGACTCGGTGGAGGCCATACTTCAGAAATGGTGTTATTAAACTTTAAATTTCTATTTCGGTTTATTTTATTATTTTGCTATTTTGTTTTAAGTTGTAATAAGGCCTGCAGAGTGTTTTATTATTTGCTTGATGGTTGATATACTTATTATTTTGCTTAAATTGTTTAAAACGAGAATTTTCTAAAAACTTAAATAAAGGTTTTCCAAAATTGATTAACAAAAGGATTTCATAACAAACTTTTACAAATAATTTTAACTCGGATTTTCTTTCAAATTATCAACGACATTTTCAAAAGTCACGGTTTTAAAAGATTACTAGTTCGATTATCGATTTATCAAACAACCTCTCAAAAATACTTGTATTTTATCTACGCTTCATAACGTTTTCAAAATACTTCGCAACTCTATTTATAAACGCCACATTTTCGTAAATTGTTTATTTCAAATATGCTTCCACAAACGAAAAGGTTTTTAAAGATAATTACATTTTCAAGTAGACATCAATTGCTTAAGTGTTTTGGGTTTTAACAAACAGGTTGTATTTCTCAAGCAAGTTTTTACTTCCATGTGACACACCAGATTTGGGCCTAACTTCTAGGCAGGGTTTGGGGTGTTACATTTCATTTTCACCATAAAGATAAAAGAAAACTTTTTCTAGTTCTGTGTTTTGATTCAATTGGTTTGAGCCCACACTTGAAGCAGTTCGTGGTACGAGAATAACGGAGAAAATTGTTTGGTTGAAAGCTAGAAAACATCAAGGATCTACTTATCCGAAAATACAGGTATGGTTTTAGTTCAAGGTTTATTGCTATAAATATCACAAACTCGATCAGTTTTCAAAATTTTAATTTTTCACTATGCAAGAAAATCATTTTCAGACCAGATTTTTTCCAACACTAAGATCATTACTCAAGTATTAACCATATACTGCTTTACTTCATACTAAAACACATCTTAAAAGTACCAATTCACATACCTAAGCATTCCAAACATGGTCAAACATACCTATATCAACAATGCACTAATCATTCATGCCACACTATTATTCCAACTTGTATAATTCTAGCACATCATCTATCAACATTAAAACATATATTCAATTTATACCAACTTCCATTTCCCAACCTTGCATAATATAATTATAGGCCATATTAACTTCTAATTCAAACATTCCAACCTAGAAAAATATAAAAGGACTCTCCTAGGTACATGCCTTCAAACAAACAAAAGAACTTCACCAACTTCTCTGAGTTCAGGATTCTGTCTGGATGTTGAAGTCGATGATCAGGGTCTCACACTTAACCTAACCTATGCACGGAAAGCAAAATCGTACGTTGAGTATAAAGTCAGTGGTATTTCTTTAATTCAAATATATGATATTAACATTAAAGAAATCTATCCTAAGAAACATGTATAACTATATGCACATATCTACCATGAACTTATAACTTGGAGTTACCAAACTTTATATCTTCAATATGAACATATTAAGTGTACAAAACTAACACCAATTCATCCCACTTCAATACAATCTATATAGATATTTCATTATGCTTATGATAACTACATTTTGAACATATCAATACCAAAGCATGCCCTTATCAGTCCTATTTCTAATTTACCACTTCTAATATCACCTAATTCTTTCATTTATGGAGTCCTCTGACTTGTTTGAATATGTTTCAACCCCCAGGGCTCGATTCATTTTATTCACATACTTTATCGTATGATTACATCAATTGGATTGCATTTAATCACAAAACACATTGATATAATCATGTTAACCTGATTCGGATTTTCAAGATGAATATTAGGATTAGTCAATATGCATCTCAACTAGTATCATAATGTATCACCGGCTAACCTGAAGTATAGAACTATACATTTAATATAGTAACCAATTTACAATAGCATCACATAGTTCAATTCGCATCCCATCATTCTCAATTCAACATCAATTCATCATGTAATATGACATATTTCAGCTCAATTTCACACCAATTTCCTATATCAGTTAAGTCATGCAACTTTCTATTCTATTCAATTCAGTCCCTATCTCGATATTTAATTTCGACCATAACATTTCATTCAATAATTATTAATAGCTTACCTCAATATTGTATAATGTAGGATATCATGAATGTGCAGTAACTAAATAAGTTTTGGGTCATAGAAATACAAACTAAAAATTTCGAGCTACTAGTCGACGACTTTGGATTTTCCTTTCCTTCTTGACAAATCCAGGTCGATGCTAGCTATGGATGTACATAAAACATATCACACTATCAATAATCAAGTAATTCCCAATCAATTGTCAATTTATACAAAATTTTGCAATTTATTCAATTTAGTCCCTAAAACCAAAATTACAATATCTTTCAAATTTGAGCTTTAATTTCGAAAATGATATCAATTACATCCTTATAAGGTTCTCTACTATCCATAATTATAGAAATTTTATACCAATTTTAAAATATTTACACTTTAGTCCCTATATTAAAAAATTAATAATTAAACTTTACAAACTAGTCCTTTTTCACTTCTAAGCTTAAAATCTAACAAAATAACACCAATTTAATCAAGTATTCAACAATGGATAATTTTGAAAACTTCAACAGTTTTGCAAATTAATACCCGGGTTAGCTAAATCAAGCTCTTGGAACCTCAAAAACATAAAAATTACAAGAAAAAGGACTTGAAATTGCTTACCAATTGAGGGATTGAAATTTGAAAGCTTCAAACCCTTATTTGTTTCTTTTTCTCACGGCCAAGGAGGAAGATGATGAGAATGTCATCTTTTTTTTATCTTTTATACATTAATTAACTTTTAATTAATCTTAATTAATTTAATTAACCTTCAATAATTAAATTATAAACATGATTAGCAAATTTGGTGGATTCCAACTAGCCTCCACCCCCTTTTGGACAAATAATTATGGTCTAATTTCTTAATTGGTTCTTCGCTTAATTAAAAATCCATAGCGATTAACTTTTATCACTTTTACAATTTAGTCATTGTACCACAATTAACTATCCAATTGACAAAATTAAGGGGGCCATATTTAATTAAACATAGTAATAACCTTCGAACATCAGAAATGGAGTTCTAAAACTGCCTCTTTTAGCATAACTGAAAATTGAGTTGTTACACTAATGGCCCCCATTTAATCAATCGTCCACTAACATATATTTTAGCATGGTCTAATTGATATTTTAGGCCTCTATTTAATTTCAGGTTAAGTCCTTAATTCATTTTCTAATTAAAAATCTATAGCGATTAAACTTTATAATTTAGTCCCTAAACCCTAATTAACTATCAATTTGACAAATTTAATTATCCAAAATTCAATTCACCTATAAGATAACTCCATAAATATTTTTATTAAATATTTACGGGCTCGGTTTACGGATACAGGGTCTCGAAACTGCATTTTTTGACACCACTAGAACCTGAGTCGTTATAATACAAAATTAATCATGTTCTACCACATGGCGCTATCAAATTGGAAGCGAAGGATGGTCAATTTTTTTTTGGTGAATGGTAAAAGAGTGAATCACTATTTTTGGGGAATAGTTGACACATTTCAAGAAGTTCTGTAAAACCCGTTCATAATCTATTATCAACATGTCTCCTTGTTTCAACATGAGAAATTCTTGTTTTCTATCTTCAAGATAGAGTTCTCCAACATACTTCTTCTGAAATTCAACTTGAAAGAACTTCCAATCAGCTACCTCTGCATGAACGTGCCTCATAACTATTTTCCACCATGTATAGGCTTCCCCTTGTAGTAGTGAAACTGCACAAATAACTCTCTCTCGAGGAGTACATTCCAGTTGCTGTAAAATTCGAGTCGTTGACTCTAACCAAAGTTCTGTCATTGACGGATCAACTCCTTTTAATCCTAAAAATTCGGTAGCGCCATATCTTCTTAGTTCATTAATAGGATCTCGTTTAACCACAGATGCTCTTGTTGTCGGAGGAGTGACTCCCGCTACTCTTTGAAGAGCTTCAGCAATAGTAAGTAACAAATTAGTATCATCTTGCCCTTCATTAGGGCCCCTATTAGCACCTGATCTTTGTACTCCATCAGACTGGACACTCGGTGTTATAGATTCTATAATATCTAATTCCTCTTTAGATCCATCATCATCCAGAATTCCTTGATTCACAACATTATTGGATTCATCCGACATCTTTTAACTATAAAACCAAAACAATTCAAATCAGCATCCAAATCCCGACTCAATTCTGACTCAACTTTGGCATGTACCTCTAAACTCAATTCTAAGCTCGATTTAGTTCGAGAATTGGCTAAACCTGTAAGCTCTAATACCACTAAATGTAGCACCCGTAACCATCTCCATTACCGAATTGGGGTCACATAGCATTACGATAACATTTCCAACATTTAACATTTCATATAATTAAATATGCAATCTTAATTACCATTAAGCAATCACATTCCATTCATAGACTAATATACTTATATGTACTTTAAAACGAGTCTACGAGGCCCTAAAAATAGATTGAAAACATTCTGGGATCAATTCAAAACAAATTGGAAAAGTTGGGAAAAATTAGAATTTTTTTGGAAACAGGAGACACACGGCCATGTGGTCAGGCTGTGTGAAATGCCCCAGACCGTGTGACTTTCGAAATTGGGACACACGGCTGTGTCCCAGCCCGTGTCTCAACCAGTGTAACTCCCTGACTTGAGACACATAGCCGTGTCCCAGCCCGTGTCTCTGCTCGTGTAACTTACTGACTAGAGTCACACAGCCGTGTCGCAGGCTATGTGTCAGCCCGTGTGGAAACTGCACTTATAATTCTATTATACACGCTCAGGGCACACGCCCGTGTGTGTTGCCCATGTGTGACACACGGCTATGTGACAAACCGTGTCTCAGGCCGTGTGCACCTAAATGTACCTTAAAACTCAAGTTTACCAATTTTTGGTTTCTTGGACACTAAGCAACCAATTCATCAATCATTTAACCCATTCAAAACACAATTAAACATGCTTGAAACATGCTAAAACAACAATCTTAAGTGCCTAGCCAATATGTCATTCAAAGGCACCTCAACCAAGTACTAAACAATCAAGTAGGTTATTTGAGTCAATGCACTATCTAACATCTACCATATGCACTCAAACATCAATAAAATAACCAAACACAAATATACATTAATTCCATCATTCCAGCTCAAGAATGATAATCATGTTTTAAGGCTAATATCTAATTCAACACCTCTATGTCAACCAAATTAAATTACCGAATTCAATAAGACAGATAGCTTATTAAAGAAAACTCCATTTCCAAATATTTACTTATATAAACATAATTATATCAAAATATATATATACATCATTTACCAAAATTTTAACTTATATGCCATAGACATAACATTCATCAAAAAAGCAATCCATAATCAAAAGATTTTAATCAATTAATACCCCCTAGGCACATGCCAAAAACACAAAAGAGGACATCACCGATGTTGAGTACGGGATTCTTGTAGGATGCTGAGTTCAAGTCTACTATTTACCTAACCTGTGAACATGAGAACCAATCCACATTAAGTAAGTTTCACTTATTTGAATAACCACAAATATATTCAAGCATTTGAATTTATTTCTCAATTTTAACAATCTAATCCAAGAAATATATCATATTTTTCAATGAATAAATATATACATAAGTAAATATCATTCTCCCTTAGTAATACATATAACCATCCTTCTTCAATGATTCATATCACCTTGCTGTATAGTCCAATTGATACATGGCACTTGGTGCCTAGTGGATAAGCCGCGAAAGAGTTTGCACCCAACGCTTGTTGGATAAACCGAAAAATGTGTGCCCAGCACTAGTCAGACAAACTGACGGAAGTTGCGCCCAACGCTAGTTGGATAATCCAACGAATAGATAGTGAGCCTAGTTCTAGTTGGATATACCAACGATATTTGCGTCCAGCACTAGTCAGATAAACAGACAATAAATAATGAGCCTAGCTCTAGTTGGATATACCAACGAATTGTAGTTATTTATTTTTCACAATTTCCTCATTCATTAATTAACATCATAATTCAAATATGAACATAATATTGTATATCAAGTATTTAAATAATATCTAGTAATTAATTAATTAATTAATAAAAAGGTTAAGTTCAAGACTACAAACTTACTGAATTTGCGATAGTTTCTAGTGAACGAGATGGGTTAATAAATAACCTTCTCCTTCCCTCGGTTAACGACCGCTTTGCTCGTTTCTTGATCTAAATACGATAATATAATTCAATTAACTAATTCGAAACTTACAATAATTCAATTTAGACCATCTATTAAAAAGTCATATCACCACATTTAATTCAAACTAACCGAAATTCATATGGTTCCAAAAATAGTTCCCAAACTTCTGAATTTTACAATTTATATTATGCTAACATGAATTTATAAAATGCAAATCATTAGAGAGTAAAACTAACAAAGTCCTCCTCCCAAAATAGCTAAATTTCCCCATAAACTTCAGAATAAATCCAAATACCTCCAACGCCTTAAAAAAAATCTCAAAACAGTCATTATACTTAACATAATTTAACAATCTAATCCTCAAATTAGTTTGGTCTAACTTCAAAGGTTCTAAAAATACAAAGTTCATGCAAAATAAAGCAAGAAAACACTTACATGCACTAGCTTAAAGAACCAAAACCCCAAGCTTCAACAATGGCTATTCTTTCTTTTATTTTTTTCTATTTTCAGCACCCCCCCAAGAAGATGACCAAAATTTTCTTTTCTTTTACTTAATGTTTATTTCTATTATTAATTAATTGATTACATAACCGCCCTCGCTTTATAACTTGTTCATTAACTAAATTTAGTCCTAATTTGTCCACTAATATTTTTCATGGTTTAATTACCCCCTAGACCATCAATTTATTATTTACTTACTACTTAATACTTTTAATTATAGGCGCTAACTTTGAACTTTTTACAACTTAATCCTTTCGATTAATTTAGTTAATTAAACGTTAATGTTTCTTAATAAATTTCTAATACGATCCTCCTCAAACTTCATAAACATTGATTAAGTAATAAAATACTGACTCGCTTGCCGGAATTGGGGTCCCGAAATTATCATTTCTGACATCACTGAAAATGGGTCATTACAAGTTCGATACTTAGATTTTATTGAGCGCCAAGTTCAAGAAGTTGAAAATCCTACAGGATGAGGATCACGCATTTGAGGAGTTGTTTATGACTAGTGAAGAATTTTGAATCATGCAATTTTGTTGTACAATAAATATTTTCATATTTTTTTAATTTGTTTTTCTTTAGTTTAGTTTTCAGTTTTATTATTATATAGTTTCTATTTTGTGTGTTTTGTATTTTTGTTTTTCTATGTAGGCTTACTCCCATGAAAGTTGCATTACAAAGTCGAGCTTTCATGAAGAGGAGGACTACTTCACACCGCCTCGCGACATTTCATGGAAAACGAGGAAGTTCTAAACTTAATCTTTAGTAGAGAACAAATTGGGGACAATGCAATGTGTAATTTAAGTGTGAGGGGATATACATAGATATTGTTTGTTTTCATGATGTGGTGTGTTTGTTTTGTTCTTTTTCTATTTTGTTAAAAAAATTTCAAAAATACTAAAAAATTTTAAAATATCTTTGTTTTGATTTTTGATTGTTGCATGGTGCTTGAATGTAGTGATAGTAGGATTAGTGGTTAATTTGTATCATATGATGTATTTTTAACTTTTTGAACATGCAAATTTGGTTTGATAATTGGTAATTCAATTCTTTTAAATGTAGACTATTTAGTTCATTTAGTTAAATTGCATAATAGACTATAGATAATTGAAATTTGTGAAAATGCCTAATTTTATGCCATATAACAAGTAGGTGTGTAGATGTTTGTAGAAACAACTCTTGGAATTCTTTGACATTCACTTGTTTTGCATAGAAAGCATGTTAAGAGTTTGTGTACATTGAAATGTTTAGGTATGACCTAAGACATTGTTTTAATAGCTAATGCCTAAATGACCAACCTTTTGTGTTATTATATCCCTATGCCTCATATTTGAGCCTTATTAATCTTTCTTGATGAACCTCTATCACAATACCTGTAACACCCCAAACCCGGCCCATGCGTTACGACCGGATCTGACATGTCACATGAATAAAACGTGTTTAAGAACTTGTAATTCGTATTAAAATAAGTATTATTTGAAAAAAACCAGTTTGAAAAAAATATTCGATAAAAATACTACTAATCTCGAGAGGTTAATTGAAGAATTGATATTCAAATTCGTGATATTTTAAAATCGTGACTTTTGAAAATAATGTCGATAATCCGAAAGGAAATCCGAGTTAAATTATTTATAAATATGTTATAAAATCCTTTTCTTAATCAACTTTGGAAAAACCGTTATTTATGATTTTAGAAAAATCCCCGTTTTAAACAATTTAAGTAAAATAATAAATACGTCCAAACATAAAGCAAATTAAAGTTTATCCCACAGGCCTTATTACAACTTTAAACCCAAAACAAGAAAAAGTAATAAAAGTAAATGTAAATAGAAATCTAAAGTTCAAAAAAACACCACTTCCGGCAGTATGGCCTCCATCGAGTCATCCATGGCCCAAGTCCACCTCACTGAGCATTACCTGCAAGGGTTAAGGAAAAGGGGTGAGTTACTAGAACTCGAGTGTATAATCCCCTTACCGTCATCCACCGGGCCCGAATCCATTTAGCAATAACTTGGGCTTAAGCCCATTTACATAATCGATAAAAAATGAAGTTAATGTATGCAACCCAACCCATCCATCCATCACACCCCGACCACCAATCACACATGTGGGGATCAAGTCAACCCACCCCGCCGCTCACACCAATCGCGCAGCAAAGCTTGCTTTTCATAATATTTGTGGCAAAGCCACCGAGTATCGCCAGATCAAGCCGCTTTCATATAGTATTTTCGTGGTCAAGCCACCAAATCATAAGTAAACATTATAATGAATATTTTGTGGCAATGCCACCAGCTACACTTACTTTTCATACATTTTTCCCAACCCATGCGATATGTAACATGCAACATATATAATAAAGCATAATATCCACATATATGTACAACAATCATTAATCCAATAATTTAGTACGGTGAATCGGCACATTATAGAACTTTGTAATTCGGCTCACTAAGGCATTCTAGCAATTCGGCCCATAGGGGCATTTTCGTAAATCGGCCCATAGAGGCAATTTCGTAAATCGACCTATAGGGGCATTTTCATAATTCGGCCTATAGAGGCATTTGTAAACTTAACAATTTTAATACCGATTTTGACAAATCTATAGAAATAATGTAATTTAAGCAAATTTCTCGATTTGTGCCATATTACGATTTTTAGCCATATTAATAATAACGATCTATTTTCCAACGTGATATCTAATCATGAATCTATGGGATTTCGGTGTGAGATTACACACCTGATTACAGTAAGGATTAATCCTTCTTGATCGTCGGCACCTAAATCACCATTAAACTCGATTAATCCAACAAACAGGATTTTATTAATCTAAATCTAAATCAAACGATCTATTGAAACGCTTACCCTTAGTATCGTGAACGACCACAATTTGTCTATTTTCACCGGATGATGGTCCACAACCCGGTGGAAAATCTCGAATCGCCGATACCGCCCTTCGTTTGAACTTAGGAGTAGGAATTGCAAATCCACTCCTTTTGTCTCCTACTATCGCTTTTCCTTTCAAATCGTTATCACTTGCCTCCATTGAAAAGATCTCGGTTAGAAAGTTCTATGATGAGAGAATGTATTTGTTTTGGAATAGGATTTGGCTTACCACTTATTCCGAAGAAACAACGAGTGAATGAAATGAGCGATTTAATCCCTATAATAACCGTTTAGTCAAATCCATCGATTCGTTTTAGCGGAATCACCACAGAATAAAATATATCGAAATAAACTTTGAAGAAACACCTTACCTTAATCGATGATAAACTCAACTCCAATCGATTCGACTTGTGACTAAGAATGAGTCAATAAAAACAAAATGAAAGTTTCAGCCAACCCCTCAATAACACCGATTCGGTTAAGGAAGAGAGTGTGCCCAACACCCAAAAGAAAAAGAAAAGAAAAAGGGATATAGTGTTATGTGGTTCGGCTATTGGAGAAAAAGAACAAGGATGATTCGGCCTCTATGTAAAATCGATTAAAGAAAATGAGAGAAAGGTTGAAGAATTAATGAGGAAAGAAAAAGAAGAGATGGACAAGAGAAATGTCAAAGTTTCGGCTAACACTATGAAAGAGATGAACAAAAAGAGAGACTTGTGTTTTGGCAACCAAGGAAAAGATTGGAAGAAAAAGGCACCAAAATGATAAAAGAATAAAAGATGGCTAAGGCAAAGATGAAAAGAAGAAAAGAAAAAATGCTCCCAGATGGTCTCGGTTTTAGGCAAGGAAAAGAGGTACCAAATGAACAAAGAAAAGACTTTCAAAAAAGAAATCAAAAGCTCTTCAAAATGCCTAACAAAATTCGCACACCCTCCCCTTACCAAAACCGACACACCTTAACTAAAAAGATGCATGTTGACCAAAAATTCCTTCCCTTGGCAACTCCTAAAATTTGGCCAACATGTTCCCTCCCTTGCCTTTTTATTTGATTTCTTTCCTTCATTTTCCCTTGTTTTCCTCTTTGCCATAATCCTTAGTCATCTTTCCATAAATAAAAAGTCTTCCTTACCTTAATTATCACCATGGCCGACACTTGGAAGAGAAACACAAAAATAAATCCCAAAATTTGCAATATATGGGATTCAAACCTCTTCCCTCCATGCTCTCCACTTGACGCCACACCACTCCACCATGTGCTCCACTTGTGCTAGCAAAGCACACTCTTATTTCCTTAAATATTGATGCCACTTGCCTTCTCCCCTTAAGGGCTTAAACATAAAAATTTTACTAAGGGCCAACTTAACCCCAAGCCTTCTTAGGACCCCTAAACATACAAAATTAACATTCTTAACTAGCCTATTGCATGATATAATGCAAAGCATAAAATTCTGAATTTCAGGATGTTACAATTCTACCCCCCTAAAGAAATTTTGGCCTCGAAATTTACCTGATTAGAGGAGATGAGGATATTGTTGCCGAATTGTGTCCTCTGGCTCCCATGTAGCTTCCTCTGTCCCGTGATTACGCCATAAAACTTTGACTAACGGAACCGACTTCCTTCTCAGCACTTTAGTATCTCGATCTAAAATCTGCACTGGCTCTTCTTCAAATGACAAGTCAGGTCTTAACTCAATTTCTTACACGGGTACAACATGAGACGGATCCGAATGATAACGCCTTAACATAGAGACATGGAATACACTATGTATATGTCCTAACTCTTGAGGTAACTCAAGCTGATAAGCCACTGGCCCAACACGCTTCAGTACACGGTATGGCCTGATGAACCTAGGGCTTAACTTGCCCTTCCGTCCAAATCTTAAGATCTTCTTCCAAGGTGAGACCTTCAGAAAGACTTGATCTCCCACTGCAAACTCTATATCCTTACGCTTGGATCCGCGTCGATTTACATCTGTCCAAGCTTCTTTTAAACGAGCCCAAATTACCTTAACTTTTTCCTCCATCACCGAGATCAACTCAGGACCCAATAACTGTCGCTCTCCTAGCTCAGTCCAGCAAGTAGGAGTACGACACCTACGACCATACAACGCCTCGTAGGGTGCCATCTGGATACTGGATTAATAGCTGTTGTTGTATACAAACTCTACCAATGGTAGAAAATCTTCCCAACTACCCTTGAAGTCGATCACACAACCCCTTAACATGTCTTCTAGAATCTGGATAACCCTCTCCGACTGACCATCAGTCTGCGGATGAAACGCCATGCTTAGAAATTTAGCCTTACCCAAAGCTTCATGTATAGCCTTCCCGAGCCGTGATGTAAACCTAGGATCCCTGTCTGATATGATAGACACTGGTACCCCATGTAACCTCACGATCTCTGCTACATACAACTTGGCCAACTTCTGCAACGAATAATCCGTACGTACAGGTAGGAAATGAGCAGTCTTCGTTAACCGATCCACAATCACCCATACTGAATCCTTCTTAGTAGGCGTTAAGGGTAACCCACTAACAAAGTCCATCGTTATCCTTTTCCATTTCCATAGTGGAATTTTCACCGGTTGTAGCAACCCTGAAGGCAGTTGATGCTCCGCCTTCACCTGCTGACATGTTAAGCACTTGCTCACGAAATCAGTAACCTCTGCTTCAACCACGCCACCAATACCGCTTTGCACGGAGGTCTCGGTACATTTTGTTTCCTCCGGGGTGCATAGCATATGGGCTACTATGCGCCTCACGCAGAATCATTTGCCTTAATTCTGAATCCCTGGGCATACAAACTCTTCCACGGAAACACAATACTCCATCACTATTCAATCCAAAATCCCCTATCTCACATTTTTTCACTTGCTAAAGTCGAGAACCCAACGCTTCATCTATCAACTGCTTTTCCATAATCTGACTTACCCATACTGGCTTCACCTGAAGTTCAGCTAATAGGCTACCATCTTCATAAAGGCTGAGATGAGCGAACATCGCTCTCAAATCCGTTATCACCTTACGACTCAACGCATCCGCTTCTACATTAGCTTTACCTGGGTGATACTCGATTGAGAAGTCATAATCTTTTAATAGCTCTATCCACCTCCGCTGTCTTAAGTTCAACTCCTTCTGGGTAAGGAGGTACTTCAGACTCTTATGATCCGTGTAAATAATCGACTTCTCCCCGTACAGATAGTGTCTCCAAATCTTCAGAGCAAACACCACTGCAGCTAACTCCAAATCATGAGTGGGATAGTTTATCTCATGCGGCCTTAATTGACGAGATGCATATGCCACCACTTTACCCCCTTGCATCAACACAACTCCCAAGCCCGTGTGTGACGCATCACAATAAACATTGAACTCTTTACCGACCTCAGTGAATCAATCTTCGGTGCTTACATTGAAATCTTCTTCAATTTCTCAAAGCTCTCTTGCTTTATCTGACCATACAAACGGTACTCCCTTACGCAACAGCTTAGTTAGAGGTGCAGCAATCAACGAAAACCCCTCAACAAAACGCCTGTAATACCCAACCAAACCTAGAAAACTCCAAATTTCTGCCACTGACTTCGGTAGTTTTCAGTCCAACACAGCCACGACCTTCCGGGGATCAACTCTAATTCCTTCGGTAGACACAACATGCTCTAAAAAGGTCACCTCCTTCAACCAAAATTCACACTTACTGAATTTGGCATACAATTGCTTCTCCCTTAATATCTGCAATACGACCCGTAAATACGAATCATGCTCCTCTTCAGTCTTTGAGTACACCAAGATGTCATCTATGAACACCACCACAAACCGGTCTAGATAGGGTTGGAAAACACGATTCATCATGTCCACAAATGTAGCTGGTGCATTAGTCAACCCAAACGGCATCACTAAGAATTCGTAATGCCCATAACGAGTTCGGAACGCAGTCTTGTGAATATCCGTCTCCTTGACTTTTAACTGGTGATACCCCGGTCTCAAGTCTATTTTCAAGAAAACTGAAGCTCCTCGCAACTGATCGAACAGATCATCGATCCTCGGTAACGGATACTTGTTCTTGATCGTCAACTTATTCAATTGTCTATAATCGATGCACATACGCATCGACCCATCCTTTTTCTTAACGAACAAAACCGACGCTCCCCACGGTGACACACTTGGTCGAATAAATCCGCGATCCAACAACTCCTGAATTTGAGCCTTAAGCTTCGCTAACTCCTTCGGCGCTATTCTATAAGGAGCAATGGACACCGGAGTCATCCCTGGCAATAGTTCAATGCCAAACTCCACCTCCCGATCCGGAGGTAATCCTAGAAGCTCCTCGGGAAAAATGTCTAAAAACTCTTTCACCGTTCTAACACTCTCTACCGACAATTCTTTGGCATCCAAAGCACTGATAAAGGCTAAGAATGCTCCACACCCTTTCCACACCAACTTTTCTGCCTTTAAAGCAGATACCACATTAGACAGATAGTTCCGTCTTTCACCTATCACCATCACTTCCTTATCCTCCGAAGTTTTTAGTACCATCTGCTTTGCAGCACAATCCAAGTTTGCACAATGCTTAACCAGCCAGTCCATACCCAAAATAAGATCGAACTCGCCAAATGGCAGTTCCATCAAATCTGCCAGAAATACTTCCCCTTGAACTTCTAAGGGCACATCCCTAAACAACTTATTTACTACCACTGACTGTCCTAAAGGGCTAATCATAGTTGTTTCTCTAGCAGTAATCTCAATTCTAATATTCAAAGTTCCAGACACAACACAAGCAACATACGAATGGGTGGATTCAATATCTATCAAAGCAGTAACAGGTACATCAGCTATGAAAAACGTACCGGTTATTACGTCAGGTGCATCACCATCTTCTCGACGTCTGACCGCATAGACCAAACCTGGCTGTCTCACCTCCGTGTTACCCCTATTACCGATACCTCTACCCGGTGTACCCTGACCTCGTCCTACGCCATTACCACTTCGACCTGGCCCACGGCCTCTCGGCCGCTCATCGAGCACCTCCACTGGTCACGCAAAATCATATGAATCGCCGAGTTTGATCAGGCTTCCGAGGGCAATCCTTAAACAGATGGTCCTTGGATCCACATCTGAAACAACCACCAGTTCTCTTCCAGCATTCTCCCGAGTGAAGTTTCCCACAATCCACGCAAGGCTGTAACTGATTAGTAGTAGCTTGAACTCTCACTCGAGCTGGCTCCTCATTCTTGGGCCTTTTCTGAAACCCTCTAGCAGGACCTGAGTACCCAGAATCCCTCTTATTCCTGCCCCTATCCTTATCTCAGTTTTGCCGCTCTGAGTGCTTAACTTCCTCCGCAATTTTAGCTTTTTCTACCAGTGTAGCAAAATTCCTCTCCTTCTGTGGGGCATTCAATACCCGCAACTCATCATGCAACCCGTCCTCAAAATGCACACAACGTTCATAATCAGTTGGCACTATACCCCGGGCATACCGACTCAGACGCAGAAATTCTGCCTCGTAAGTTGCCACAGATTTACCTCCTTGGACCAGATTCAGAAATTCCTTCCTTCGGGCATCCACATAGCTAGCCCCGACATACTTTCCTTAGAATGTTGTCTTAAAGAATTCCCATGTAATACGATCAGCCTGAGTACCTTCCCGAACAGTGAGCCACTCATCGACACGCCTCGCCTCTCAAAGAACGACACCACCCCTTTCGGTTTACGCTCGGCCAGGTGCAATCCAGGTCATCCATAATCCACTCCACTGCCTCAAGCCAATACTCCGCTACATTAGGGGCTACACCCGAAATACCCTTAAAAACTTTAGCCCCATTCGATCTGAGTCGCTCCGATATTGACCCACGAGCTGCCGACCCAGTTCTTGCCCCAGCAACCCTTTTCAGAACTCGCAACATCGCTTGGGACAGAGCATCGTGCTCTCTTATTCGATCATGTGACCCAGCTTCAGTCACAGGTGACGCAGGGGCGAACATTTCTGGCATATGTCCCGATGCTTCAGATACAACTCTAGCACCTCAGCCTCTACCACGGCCACGTCTACCGCGTCCACGTCCTCTAGCGCTCATGTTTACTAAATCGATTTAATCTGATTACAAGTCTTATGAATCAGTATATTATTCAATGTTTATTAAACAATGTTTTATGAATTATAGGAAGTAAAGTCGTTTTCGCAAAATGTATCCTAAGGTCTCAATCTCTATAGTTTCAGCTCCTAAAGCTAAAAGTTCTAGAGTATTTCTCCAGTCATACCACAATAATCATAAAATGAAAACATAAACTTACTTGACTTAGTGCCGGATACCTGTGGTGCCATACTTCCTTTAGAACATGCATTTATAAATTAAAAATTTTAAACAGCTTTGGAAAATGCTTTTGAACCCAAACCACAACCGAGTTTTGCAACCGGGCTCTGATACCATAAAATGTAACACCCCAAACCCGGTCCATGCATTACGACTGGATCTGACATGTCACATGAATAAAACGTGTTTAAGAACTTGTAATTCGTACTAAAATAAGTATTATTTGAAAAAAACCAGTTTGAAAAAATATTCGATAAAAATACTACTAATCTCGAGAGGTTAATTGAAGAATTGATATTCAAATTCGTGATATTTTAAAATCGTGACTTTTGAAAATAATGTCGATAATCCGAAAGGAAATCCGAGTTAAATTATTTATAAATATGTTATAAAATCCTTTTGTTAATCAACTTTGGAAAAACAGTTATTTATGATTTTAGAAAAATCCTCGTTTTAAACAATTTAAGTAAAATAATAAATACGCCCAAACATAAAGCAAATTAAAGTTTATCCTGAGGCCTTATTACAACTTTAAACCCAAAACAAGAAAAAGTAATAAAAGTAAACGTAAATAGAAATCTAAAGTTCAAAAAAAAACACCAGCCAAAGTATGGCCTCCATCGAGTCATCCATGGCCCAAGTCCACCTCATCGAGCATTACCGCAAGGGTTAAGGAAAAGGGGTGAGTTACTAGAACTCGCAGTATAATCCCCTTACCGTCATCCACTGGGCTCGAATCCATTTAGCAATAACTTGGGCTTAAGCCCATTTACATAATCAATAACAAAATGAAGTTAATGTATGCAACCCAACCCATCCATCCATCACACCGACCGACCAGCCAATCACACCGGGGATCAAGTCAACCCACCCCGCCGCTCACACCAATCGCTGCCGCAAATAAGCTTTTCATAATATTTGTGGCGAGCCACCGAGTATCATTGCAGTCAAGCCGCTTTCATATAGTATTTTCGTGGTCAAGCCACCAAATCATAAGTAAACATTATAATGAATATTTTGTGGCAATGCCACCAGTGCTACTAATCTTCTTCATACATTTTTCCCAACCCATGCGATATGTAACATGCAACATATATAATAAAGCATAATATCCACATATATGTACAACAATCATTAATCCAATAATTTAGTACGGTGAATCGGCACATTATAGAACTTTGTAATTCGGCTCACTGAGGCATTCTAGCAATTCGGCCCATAGGGGCATTTTCGTAAATTGGCCCATAGGGGCATTTTCGTAAATCGGCCCATAGGGGCATTTTCATAATTCGGCCCATAGAGGCATTTTTGTAAACTTAACAATTTTAATACCGATTTTGACAAATCTATAGAAATAATGTAATTTAAGTAAATTTCTCGATTTGTGCCATAGTACGATTTTTAGCCATATTAATAATAACGATCTATTTTCCAACGTGATATCTAATCATGAATCTACGGGATTTTGGTGTGAGATTACACACCTGATTACAGTAAGGATTAATCCTTCTTGATCGACGGCACCTAAATCACCATTACACTCGATTAATCCAACAAACAGGATTTTATTAATCTAAATCTAAATCAAACGATCTATTGAAACGCTTACCATTAGTATCGTGAACGACCACGATTTGTCTATTTTCACCGGATGATGGTCTACAACCTGGTGGAAAATCCCGAACCGCCGATACCGCCCTTCGTTTGAACTTAGGAGTAGGAATTGCAAATCCACTCCTTTTGTCTCCTACTATCGCTTTTCCTTTCAAATCATTATCACTTGCCTCCATTGAAAAGATCTCGGTTAGAAAGTTCTATGATGAGAGAATATATTTGTTTTGGAATAGGATTTGGCTTACCACTTATTCCGAAGAAACAACGAGTGGATGAAACGAGCGATTTAATCCCTATAATAACCGTTTAGTCAAATCCATCGATTCATTTTAGCGGAATCACCACACAATAAAATATATCGAAATAAACTTTGAAGAAACACCTTACCTTAATCGATGATAAACTCAACTCCAATAGATTCGACATGTGACTAAGAATTAGTCAACAAAAACAAAATGAAAGTTTCGGCCAACCCCTCAATAACACCGATTCAGTCAAGGAAGAGAGTGTGCCCAACACCTAAAAGAAAAAGAAAAGAAAAAGGGATATAGTGTTATGTGGTTCGGCTATTGGAGAAAAAGAACAAGGATGATTCGCCTCTATGTAAAATCGATTAAAGAAAATGAGAGAAAGGTTGAAGAATTAATGAGGAAAGAAAAGAAGAGATGGACAAGAGAAATGTCAAAGTTTCTGGCTAACACTATGAAAGAGATGAACAAAAAGAGAGACTTGTGTTTTGGCAACCAAGGAAAAGATTGGAAGAAAAAGGCACCAAAATGATAAAAGAATAAAAGATGGCTAAGGCAAAGATGAAAAGAAGAAAAGAAAAATACTCCCAAATGGTCTCAGCTTTAGGCAAAGAAAAGAGGTACCAAATGAACAAAGAAAAGACTTTCAAAAAAGAAATCAAAAGCTCTTCAAAATGCCTAACAAAATTCTAAGACACCCTCCCCTTACCAAAACCGATTACACCTTAACCAAAAAGATGCATGTTGACCAAAAATTCCTTCCCTTGGCAACTCCTAAAATTCGCCAACATGTTCCCTCCCTTGCCTTTTTATTTGATTTCTTTCCTTCATTTTCCTTGTTTTCCTCCTTGCCATAATCCTTAGTCATCTTTCCATAAATAAAAGTCTTCCTTACCTTAATTATCACCATGGCCGACACTTGGAAGAGAAACACAAAAATAAATCCCAAAATTTGTAATATATGGGATTCGAACCTCTTCCCTCCATGCTCTCCACTTGACGCCACACCACTCCACCATGTGCTCCACTTGTGCTAGCAAAGCACACTCTTATTTCCTTAAATATTGATGCCACTTGCCTTCTCCCCTTAAGGGCTTAAACACAAAAAATTTACTAAGGTCCAACTCAACCCCAAGCCTTCTTAGGACCCCTAAACATACAAAATTAACATTCTTAACTAGCCTATTGCATGATATAATGCAAAGCATAAAATTCTGAATTTCAGGATGTTACAATACCTTGAGCCTAAATTGAGTATGAAACTCAATCCTTTTCTCTATCTCATAATTGAATTGCACTTTGAAATGGATTCTGAGCCATGGATATTGAAGGTTAGGTAGAAACTTTATGGTGGTCTCAAAATATGGATGTTTTACTTAGGTTAGATTTCATTTCTAGTTGCAATCTTTAGTTAATTTTATGTTTTTGAGAATAAAATAGAATTTGCATGCCATTATAGATTTAACTTGTGGATGAGACCATTGCAGGTGCTTAGTTGATGAGAGAATGAGAAGATAGTGCCTTAGCTAGAGCACAGGTCACGACATCGCTAGATTTATCATCAACCAAGGAGTCGACCTTCATTTTTTTGCAAATTCAAGTAGCCTGGTGTCAGGGTTGCGACATTGTCTTATGGAAGTCACAGCACTCAAGGTTGTGACATGGGATGAGGATGTTGCAACATTGGTCACAGGCCCGGAGTAGAAGGACTTAACGATGCCAAGCAAGGTCACGACATTGGACTGAGGATGTCATGACATCGACCATAGGCTTAGAATGGAAGAATCGAGCTATACCATGTAAGGTCGCGACCTCAACATTGAATGTCGCAACATCAAGTGATTGAGGGCCCTTCTTGTTGAGGAAGCCGTAGCATCAGCCTATGGATGTCACGACATCAAGTCCAACAGAGCATAATTATATAGGGTAATCTGAAGGCATTTGGGGTCAATGTTCCCCTAATTAAGTTTATAATGAGGGATAATTATGTAAATGTTAGGTTAATATTATTAAGATTATAAATACTACTTTTGAAGAGAGTTAGAGGGGGTTAGAAACTTAGGTCAATATTTTTAGATTAAAAAAGCTTGATATTTTTGCTGTAGTTTTTTTTCCTTAAAAATATTGTTAAGACTATTTTGTAAGTTTTTTTATCTTTCAACATTTTCTTTTCAATTTTGTTTCTTCCGTTGTTCGATTAATTATTTTAGAAGTTGGGCTTTCGATTGTTCGATTGGTTGAAGCACTCTTTACATCAAATCAAGGATTTTAGTGATAATCTTAAACATTTCTTAACTTTTCAATTTCAGCATTCTTCTTCTTTGATTATTGCATGAAATTGAACTATTGTTACAATTGCCTAATTGGATTCCACTAAAATTCTTGAGTGATTGATTAATTGAAATGTTAGTTTGGGAATGTTAGGTTTAAAGACTAAACTATAAATTTCAAACTAAATTGAATAAAATGAAAAACTTAGAATTGACAACTTTAAAAGACAATTTAGATAGGTGAGACCGAGAGGAGACCCTATCGCGTAGTAATTTAGTTAGTTTGGTTTAATTGAGTAAGACTGAGAGGTTAATTTGATTAAATTTCTTATTTGAATTAAAATTGAGACCGAAAGGTGATGTTTTATTAAATAGGAAAAATTAGGAATTAAGTTCTCTAAATCCTAAAATTCACTACGAGCATGGATATTGATCAACCACTATTGTTGTTTAGTTGTTAAAATTGTTAATTGGATAGTTGCATATTTAATTCTTTACATTTAGGGAATTTTAAAAACTCGTTATTTTTGGATTGTTGTACTAATATGTTGCTTGAGTAGCTTAGTAGAGTTTCCCGTGCATGCTTGTTTGTTCTGAGTGATTTAGTTACTCGATCTCTCTTGGATTTGATCCTTGGAATACTTGTAACGCCCCAAAATTTGGGCCTAGAAGTGTTGGGACTTGAGCAAGGGAACAGTTAGGAAACTGTGCATAAAAGTTTATGTGAGCTAGGAAATGACACAGTTAAATGTCTGCTCAAGTGGTTAAGGGTCCTGAGAGGAGTTGGAAAAGTCCTGGGTTCAAACCTAGGCTTTAGCAAAAAATTTGGTTTTAGGTGAATAAAACCCTGGGAGTAAGTAAGTAGGCTTTAAGAATAAAATGTGTTAAAAAAATGACACAATGAGCATGTGGTCTAATGGTTGTGGCGTCATTAAGGTTGCAAGGGAGCCTAGGTTCAAGTTTTGGCTCTTGCAATTTATTTTTGTTTTTCTTTTAAAGGAACCTGGACTTTGGCCTTTAGACATTTTAGTTAATTGAAGATAAAATGTGACACAAAAGAGTTTGTGGCAAGGAGGCAAGTGGCGTGTTGAGTTATTGAGGGGGGCTTGGGTTCGAATCCCATTACAAGCAAAAATGATATTTATTTTGCTAGCATGAGGCGGCAGGAGTTTGAGGTGGTTTCGAACTCTTGTTGGGTGAGATGCCGAAATAGGTTTTGTGCTCTTGGAAATTCGGCTAGGGGCTTTTGTTAGGTATATCCGAAGTGCCGGAGTTGTTTTCTTTGCTTGCTCTTTTGTATGTTGCCGATTGGTCTCTCCTTTTCAGCTTTAGTTTTGCTTCTTTTCTCTAAAAGAAACTAAATACTATATCTTCTCTGCTTGAAACTTCCTACTCATCTCTTATTTAATCATTTTCTGCTATAGCCGACCCTCCCTTTTACTCTCATCTATACTTCTTTTCCAATTTTGTTTTTCCTTTCTCTGTTAGGCCGAATTCTCATACTCTCTCCCTCACTACACCAAAACAGACTTTTAGCGGCGTTTTTAGTGGCGTTTTAATAAAAAACGCCGCAAATATTATACATTAGCGGCGTTTGAAAGAAAACGCCGCAAAAAGTTGAGCAATAGCGGCGTTTTTGGCCCAAACGCCGCTAAAAAAGAGCAATAGCGGCGTTTTTTGCCCAAACGCCGCTATAGATCTGAGCATTAGCGGCGCTTTCCTAAAAACGCCACTATAGATCTGAGCATTAGCGGCGCTTTCCTAAAAATGCCGCTATAGGTCTGAGCATTAGCGGCGCTTCCTTAAAAATGCCGCTATAGGTCTGAGCATTAGCGGCGCTTTCCTAAAAACGCCGCTATAGGTCTGAGCATTAGCGGCGCTTCCTTAAAAACGCCGCTATAGATCTGAGCATTAGCAGCGCTTCCTTAAAAACGCCAAAAAAGGTAAGTTTTAGTGGTGTTTTTTATAAAAACGCCGCAAAAAAAATATTTTAGGGTTTAAAATTTAAGGTTTAAAGTTTATGGTTTAGAGTTTTAGGGTTTATGATATAATTTTTGGGTTAAGGGTTTATGTTTTATAGTTTAGGGTTTAGATTTTTATAGTTTGGGGTTTAAGGTTTGGGATTTAAGGTTTAAGGATACTGTTTGAAAACTTGATAACATTTGGAATTTACTGAGGTTCATGCCACTTTGTACTACACCCATATTATTTAATATAAGAATATAAAATATATGTTTTGTACTACACTAACATTGGCCACATGAATTCCCAAAAATTTAGTCTCGGATTATGGTTTAAGGTTTGCGGTTTAGAGTTTAGGGTTCGGGTTTTATGGTCTAGGATATGGTTTGTGGTTTTGAGTTTGGGGTTTAGGGTTTGGTGTTTGTGGGTTATTGTATAATATTTAGGGTCTAGGGTTTATGATTTAGGGATTAATCTTGGATTTTTTAGAATATAAATCAAAATAAGATAAATATAAATTATTATTTTAAAAAAATATATATCAAAATGGGTTAAATCCCAAAAGCATACATGAACAATGGTTTAGTGTGCAATTGTATACATGAACTTTAATTTGATCCAGATCTTGTAAAATATTAACACAATTATTGATATAATTAATATCATTTTTTATTTATATATTGCATACATAAAAATTTATATTTATTCAATATAAAAATATATTGATGTATTTATATTTTAAAATAATGTGTATGATTAAATCAAAATTAAAGTTTCAACTATACATTTAAACCACAATTAGAATTTCACATCTAGAATTACACATTAAACCAAAATTCATATATAATTCTGAGATGTATCCATATCAAAATTTAGGTGTATACATATAATTAAATGCCATTTATATAAAAATCTAAACAACTAATACAGACCATACTTAAAAGAATAATGTTGATGTAAAAAGAAAGAAAAAAGAAATTCATAAAAGAGTTGATAATGGTAATTAAATTTTTAAGATTTAATAATAAAAATTAAAAAAATTAAAAACTTAATATTTAATATTTTAGTTAAAAAGTTTAATACTCAAAATATAATAAAAATAAAAATTCAAAAAAATGATAATCTCAGCACAAAAAATTTGAAAGAAAAACATAAAATAATATAGATTAAACATAGAAAAAAATTAAAATTATGTAATATAGTGACGTTTTTGTAAAAATATCACAAAAAATGAAGATGTAATAATATTTTTAGTAAAAACGCCACAAAAAATAAGTTATACTATCATTTTATTATAAAACGCCGCAAAATTTCATACACAGATGTCTTTTTTTCTCTACCCCGATTTTTATTTCCTCAAACCTAAATTTCCTAAGTACCCAAATTTTCCCTATATCAATTTCTCAAAATCCCCTAACAAAAATCCCCCAAATCGGTTTCCCCCACCGATCTTCGTCCATATGTTAGCACCGGTTTTCGCCCATCACTCAGGTAGAGTAAGTCTAAGTTAAATTTGAAACTTGTTGAAACACAGAAGAAAAAAGGAAACACAGAAGCCAAGCAAGCAAGCAAAGGAGATGAAAGCCCTTTCCCCTCTCTTTCCTAACGAAAGGAGATGAAGCGAGCCTTCGGCGTTAAGAAAGACAAGGAACCGCCGCATTCGATTCAAGATGCCTCCGATAGGGTTTCTCTCTTTATCACTTTACTCGGTTTTTCACTGATTTAATAGAGTTTTATTTTTTTGAAAATTTAAGCTACTGCCGAGCTTATGAAATAGACTTCTGTTTACTGTTTATCTGCAAATATAAGATCTAATTTAGCGTGTCTTTTGCTATTTTTCCCTCAAATTTTATTGCTGCAAAAAAAATTATAGAGCCGATAAATAATTTTTGGAAACCAAAATTTGAATGCGAATAGAAATGGACCTATGAAAGTTAGTAAGCATTATGTGAATTTATAATTGTTTTTGGGGTTTGAGAATTTCGGATTAGTGGAAAATGCTATATATGTTGTAGTTAGGCTTAAACTTTTGTTTGTTTTTATTAGTGTTGCAGTGTGTGATGGATTCGGATAATCTCTTGTCTGCGGGTGGGCTTGAGGTTTCCCATCAAAATGGTGTTTATCCGCAACTTCGGGTGTCTGGGAACGACAGTGGTATTTTGAATAATGTTAATGGAAATGCTGAGGAAACTGTCGGGACTTGTTCGCAGAATGGAATAGATGACAATGGAGCAACTATGGAAGCTAGAGAACGATCGAATGACTTAGTCGATAACAATGGATCAATTGGTTCTAAGGTAGTAGGTCTTCCATTTTATTTGAGTGCTTTAATGAATTGCCATTTACCAAGTCTCATTTCATATTTGTGCGTGTGCTTGTCTTTGTAGGAAGGGGAAGTAAATGATCATGTGAATGTGAAGCAATCCAAACCTCAGAAGGTTCAAAGCAAGACCAAGAATGAGAAGCCCTCTGGTACCAGAAATGCTTCTTCAGCTTTAATGAAGAAAAGTAAAGATGGAAAAACTGCAGAGGTGAGGTTGACAGCATCGAATGGAGGATCTGTGGCTACAAATTCACATCTGAAACAGCATCTGAAAAATAGATCATGTAATGAAAGACAAGCCAATGCATCCAAGGTGAGAGTTTGTGGTATTACTGGTTTCCTTTTATTTGCATTTTCCATTGGTCTTTTACTCATTGATCCTGCCATTATGATATTCTGACAGGGTTCTGAAAAACTGGATGCAGCCTTCTCTGAAGGCCCTATGTACGTACTACTTGTGCTCATGATTCAGTTTCTTTTCCTTCTCTTTTTTAGTGCACCCTTCTACCTTTGGTGTTCATCAATTTATTTATCCCTGAAATTAACTCTATGTGCTAGATGATGACAGATGTTTTCACCTGCCATGTCTCAACTGTTTTGTTGTGTATTCCAGGGAGAAACCCAAGCTGAAGCCTCTTAAGAAGGGGCCTCTTAATAAAGCTGAAGGAGACACAGAGTCCTCGTATCCTTTTTGGTTTGAACTTTTTGTTATTTCTTTCTGTCTGGGACTATGGGTTGAAAAGGTTGCTATTTGAGCACTGTTGTATTTCTATTTTTTAATGACCTATTTATGTTTATCCTTATTGCTTCATTGAAGCCCCATGGCAGCTGATGCCAAACCCCGTAAGGTTGGTAGTCTTCTAAATTATGGTTTCAGTTTCAAGTGTGATGAACGAGCTGAGAAAAGGAAAGAGGTTGGTGCTTTATATCATATTTACGAGATTTTATGTTATTGGCCATTGCAGCACTTTTATTTTACTTAAGCCTTCACCATTGTGTTGTACAGTTCTACACCAAACTTGAGGAAAAGATTCAGGAAATGGAAGTAGAAAAGCGCAACTTGCAAGCCAAGTCCAAGGTGTTATTTTATAACTATACAATGAACACAACTAGTATAAGGTAGGAATAATCCCATAGATTTATAGAATCTCTCATCTTGGATCGAGGAAAGACAAAATGTTGCAATGAAAAGGGTAGTGCCTGACTGATAAGAAAGGTCTAGCTGAATGCAGGCTGAGTGACATGGTTTGTGTTTAAATCCCATTGGGGGTAATGGAGCAAACTTGGTAACCCTACTAGATTTTGTGAGGCCTTCTCTGGAGGCCCTTGACCTTCCAAGCTATGAAAATGTCATTCTAATTCTGGTTGAAAGTATCAAGTTCCTGGTCTTTGTTGTCAACTATTTTGCTCCCCTGGATGTTTTATACTGTAGTATTTTGCCTTGTTCAAATCCATCATTTGCACTTTATCTGTTAACATTTGGCAGGTGATCCTTTATTTACTTTCTCTTCTCTCATTTAGTTAGTTTTATCATCTCTTAGCAGATGAGGCTGGATAAATTCTTATGGCTTTTTGCAGATTTTGAAGGAAAGTTGTGATCGCTTTTTTGAGTTTGTGAAGAGGAGTAATGCAGTTAGTCCAACTGTTGCTTTTGAAACTGCCACTGCATTGCAGGTAATGACATTAATAGAACTAGAATTTTACACATCCACTATGTGGGTGAAAAAACGATAAAAGTTAAAAAGAACTGAGAAAAATAGTTTAAGAACAGGAATTTACGATAACTATAAAAATAAGGGGTTGTTTTCTCAAAACAAATTATTCAAAATATGCTTAAGTTTGATATTATATCTTTTATTATATATTATGATATAATTTGGATTTTGTGTCAATGCATGGCGTAACTTGACTAAATGATACCAAACTCATTCAGTCTCAGTCACTTTATAGAATAATGAGCATAGAAACAACTTCTTTTATCCTTTGTGCTGATAATTATTTAAAACCAATGGTAGACAAAGATTGAAAAAGTGACTCGTCGAGCACAGGAGCAGCTTCAAACAGTGTTAGAGGAACAAAGCAGGTTAAATGCTTGTTTCTACTTTCAATTGTGTTCTTCATATCTCATTTGTTTGATCATTTTATTGGTGCTTTTTTTTCCTTGATATTATGTTTTAAGCTGTGTTATCTTATTTGATATACCAATTGGAACATCTACAATGGGCAGAAGGCAGGTGATACATTCTGTTGAAAAGGGCTTGAAGTTGAGGAACATGTCTATGAAATGATTGTTTATTAAGGGTTGGCTATGTTATTCATGTCAGTACAGGTCATGTTGCTTGGAGGTTGCTATGCCATTATATAAACTTGATTCAAGTGAGGCTAAGGTTCATATGATTGAAGTGAAAACAAAATTGATGCATGGTTTGGTATTGTTGTGTTGACCTTGTATCTATTGAAATACTTTGGGAATTCAAAATGACATGAAGTCAACGTCAGTGTAGTTTGGTAAAAAAGATATGTAAATATAAAACAATATTAAACTAGCCAAACAATGAAAAGGAAGGTAACTAGGTTTTGTGCAGTTATAATTATTACTCTAAAACAGAACGGTCTTTTAAAATCCCCCCAAAAGTGGAGTATCTCCATGTCCTTTTTATGCATACCTTCTCTCTCTCTCTCTCCTTGATAAGCTTGGATTGACATTTGAATTTTTTTTCTACAAACTTTGAGATGCAGGATGGTTCATTCTTAATTTCTGTTCATTATTTCGTGAAGGGTAAATAATTGAGTTTATGTTTTGGACCAATGCTTGGTTTATTAGTTTGTTACGTCTTGTTTTCTTGATTTTAAGCTTGGATTACACAGCAGAAAAATTTCTGCATGGTAGAATTCAAGTTGTTATCTTGGGAAATAACTTAGAATAACTATTGCTATGCTGGATTTTATTTCTTTTTCCTAGTTTCAGCTTAAGAGAAAAAGCATGATAACTTTTATATGGTTATTTACTTTTCTGCTTTGTTTCTCAGATTTGCTCTGGACATTGATCTTGATGCTCCAAAAGTTAGGATTCCTCTAAGGACACGTGGCTCTTCCAAATGTCAGAGCCATTTTCTTTTGGATGTATTAATTATTGACCTCTCAAATTGCCATTAATTAAATTTATTTGCCTAAACAGTTAATCATTATGGCAGGAGAGTCAGTCTGATGAACAGAGGCAGAATATCTATTCTCGCGTGTACATATCTGGAAGGGATATTACTGTTTTTTTTACAGATTGTGGTTCTGATGAACAGAGTTCATTGAAGGTGTCAAAAACAGGTGAATATTGTATATATAATTTTACTGTTAGTTCAAGCTAAAGGTTCAACATGCAGTGCTATATTTTCTTGTGATTGTTTTATTTATTTTTGCATATATATTCATTTCTTCAGGAAGCGGAAAATGTCTGGTTTTGGCCACCGTGTATACAAAAACTATGATCCAAGGGCAAAGGTGATAAAGAATTTGGCAGAGGAAGTTTTCTCTGCTCACTTTGAGAAACTAGATGAATGTATAAGATATATTTTAGATGTTGGACCAGTGACAATTGAGGTTTTATTCAATAGGGCCATGGGATTTCCACCAGAGTTTTTCACTGTGTTATTTGCAATCCCATGTTTAAAAAAGTTAATCCGATTAAAATGTAAAATAGGCTTTACTTTATTCAATCAGTTAGTATGTTATTTGCAATCAGTTAGTGCCTAAAATAGGCTTTACTTTATTCAATCAGTTAGTATGTGATTTGTAATCAGTTAGTGCCTAAAATAGGCTTTACTTTATTCAATCAGATTAAGATGTATATTGGAAATGAACATCTAATAGTATGTGGCGTTTTTATAATATTTTAATTTTCATGCTCTTTAGTGCCTAAAATAGGCTTTACTTTATTCAATCAGATTAAAATGTATATTGGAAATGAACATCTAATAGTATGTGGCGTTTTTATAATATTTTAATTTTCATGCTCTTTAGCGGCGTTTTTTGGAAAAGCGCCGCTAAAGGTTATGTTTTTTTGCGGCGTTTTTGGGGAAAGCGTCGCTAAAAGTCATGATCTTTAGCGGTATTTTTTGGAAAAGCGCCGCTAAAAGTCATGACCTTTAGCGGCATTTGCGGGGAAAGCGCCGCTAAAGGTCATGACCTTTAGCGGCATTTTTTCTCATAAACGCCGCTAAAGTTTGCGGCATTTGTTAGCGGCGTTTTTTGCGGCGCTTTTAATTAGTGGCGCGTCTAAACGCCGCTAAAGGCCTAAAAAAATGCCGCTAAAAGTCTGTTTTGCTATAGTGCCTCTCAAATCTCTTTGTTCTTCTTGTTTCGGGCCGAATCTTCTTGACTGACCATTGCCGAAATACGTTTGTTTTATTGGTAAGGGGATGTTACAACCACTTTATTATTTTGTTCTTAGTCAAATTTCTTTTGGCTCTATTAACAAGCTTCGGTTTTCCCTTTCTCTTGGGTGCCGAATGTATGGTTTTCTTCTAACAACTTTTGATCTGCCGAATCATGTTAGGAAGGAGGAATCGCCCTTGATCAGCAGTGAGGCGCTAGTATCTGTTAGTTCTAGCAAGGTGAGCGTTTGTGGTTTAGTAAATAAAGTTTATGGATTAAGAGTATGCGTTAATCTTGTGTTGTGTTGGTTATAGGTTTTGTGCTCCAGATTATTCGCACTCTTCGTTGTTGCAATCAAGTGTGTATTCGTATGCGGTATTCGATAATCGGCTGAAAAGCCGAAAGTATGTGCTGTTTACACTGTTATGACTGTAGATCGGCAAAATGCTGAAAAGCCGGAAATATGGCGTATGATGCCACACAAGCGTACGATCGTGCGTGTGGTGAACCGAGCCCACAACCGTGGGCAGTAGACTAAAGAGGCCACCACGAGGATTCTCGTACACTTAGGCCGAAATGGGTCGTGTGGGCCCAATGGGCTCGTGGGCCCACACAGATAAAAATTACGAAAAGTAGCAAAAACTGGATTGGGCTATAAAGTTCGCATAGCCGTGATTGAATTTGGGCCAAATGGGCCACACGAGCGTGTGGGCCCATTTGGGCCGAATATTGGGCTTTGAGCCCATTTACACTGTTTTGACCAAATGGATTATCTGTGTCGCTCGAGGCGACTGTAGGCATTCAGAAAGATCGTTAACTATACCGAGACTCCAAGGTAGGTAAAATGATCGTAATACCCCTGTAGGGTAAAATGACCGTAATACCCTTCTAAGGTAAAATGACCGTAATACTCTTGTAAGGTAAAATGACTGGGTAAAATGACCGTAATGTCCATGTAGGGTAAAATGACCGTAATGCCCCTGTAGGGTAAAATGACCGTAATGCCCCTGTAGGGTAAAATGATCGTAATGCCCCTAGAGGGTAAATGACTGTTTTGCCCTTGTGGGTAAGTGACTGACTTAGATTATGAGTTTGACTGATTTGACTGTGATCGTATGACTGTGTTTTAACTGACTTGACTGTGGTTGTGTGTCTGATATGCTTTTAATATATGTTTAAATGATTGTTACTGAGCATGGCCATTTTACATACACCTGTGATGATTGAGCATGACATACACGACATATTGCATGGGGTTGGGACATTGTTACGGAGGAAGTGTAGTGCGGCTGTTGCTTGGAGTTTCAGACAAGGCTTTCACCTTTCTCATGATATTTATGGCTTTTAGCCGTTCGATTAACGGCAATGGTCGCTGCGATATTTATGGCTTTTAGCCGTTGCATACCTCTGTGCCAGAGCCATTCTCGCTCTGCGCACAGCCGCTCATTGACTTAGTGCCGCAACCTGGTGCTAAGCTTGGTGTGTTGGTCGGGTGGGTTGATTTAATCCCCACAGGAGTGTAGGGTGGAACAGGAGACGGAGTGCGGGGTTGGTTTGGGTATTTATGCATTGCATATACATCGATCCCGATATTGAGATGGGCTTAGGCCCGTATATATGTGATATGTGACTTTTGATATGGGCTAAGGCCCAACCGAGGCCGATGGGGGCTAAGGCCCGGTTGCCACCATTCATCGGAATGGGCTAAGCCCAATTGGTTCTCATGGGGTCGTGACCCAAATGATATTGTTTTGGGCTTTGGCCCACATATACTCTGAATCGAATCAGATCATTATCATTCTCGGGCTCGAGCCCGCATCGATTCTCGCTTTATATTTTGACTCGCTTTAGTAAGGGATTACACAATCGAGTTTTCATAAACTCACCTCGCTTTTAACCTTTCGTAATCCCAGCCGTTAGAGACGGTTCGGTCTTTGCGAGGACTCGGAGATGGCCACACTCATCGCTCTGTTTTTCGTTTACTTGGCTTTTATTTACTATTAGTTTTAAATGCAGGTTTTTATATTTGTAATAAGGCCTCTCCAATTTTATAGCTTTCGATCTGAGATTTTAATCATTATGATTTATACTTATTAGAGGTAAAACGCGATTTTCCCAAAACGATAACTGTTTTCAAAACACTATGTCTCCGCAATGATTTTTAAGCTTCCGCAACAAATAAGGTTTTAAAGGTAATAACGTTGTAAAAAGGGAATAACTTTTTAATAAACCACGACTGAAAATGAACAAACGTGAACTGAGGTTTTGTACAAGTTTTACATGGTTTCAAAGTTTTAAATTTCAAGAAGGGTTTTCAATGAAAACATGGTTTTCAAAAAAACACTTCGATGTGACACGCCAAATTCGGCCATAACGTCTAGGCCGGGTTTGGGGTGTTACAATACTTTATGTTTCATTGTAACATTTATATTACAACTCGACCTGTCACACTTACAGTACACATTGCACTTCTTTATTTATTTGCATATTTCCCTACTCGATGTACGCATGTTGAGGTGCGATCAACAGGTATTATTGATTCACTTTTACATTTTGATGTCACATTATGTATTAACTAGCTTGATTTTCTATGAGAGTTCTAGAAAAGGAGGTTTTCAAAGTTTATTGGTGCTCTTTAGGGCAACTTTGAAATGTCTGCAATAATGAACTTATTATTGGAAGACATATCTTGACACATATTGCCCTTAACTATGCAATAGGCTTACATGCTGGCTTCAAGATTCACAATCTCCTAAATAGGTTAATTCTCCCGCAACATATGAGAGAGATGCATTGATAGCCAATTGTTATGCATTGCCTTAAGGTTAATGCTGATGTTGCACTAGACTTAAATGAGCGAGTTGTTGGGTTAGAAGCCATCATGCGAGATAGAGATAGCATGGAACTTGGAGGATGCACGAGGCTTTCATGCGAGTGTGCGCAAGTTATTTAGGTTATGGCTTATGCAATTTTCATGGGCTAGGAGCTTGTTCATGAAATGGGTCATAAAAATATTATTGTTGAATTTGATAATTATCTTATATATTTTTAAAAGTAATATCTTATAATTTCTAAGTTAACTCATAAAAGCTAGGTTTATCTTTATTTGTTTAATGAGGCTCAAACTTTTGTAGGTTTTTTTATTTTATTTTATTAATTTTGTTTATATACCTAGATTGGCAAAGTTTGTTATCGATGTGCATCATGTTGCATGGATCTTAGATGTAATGTTGAGCTTCAGTTTGTACTTGATTATTCAACTAAATTTTATAAACTTGTAATTGCGGATGTACATTTTTAAAGAAAAAAATTAAATATTGTCATGTTCAAGAATTGGGGTAAACTACCAAAATACTCACTTTTGTTAGCCTCAAGTTACATTTTAGTCACATATGTTTGAAATGTTACGTTTTAGTCACTTACATTATCGTGTTGTAACATTTTAGTCACTGAGATGTTAATTGTTGTTAATGGTGTAACAGTAAGCTGACGTGGCACGTTAAATCATCATTTCAAACGAAAGATTTAGGTTAAATTATGCAATTGGTCCTTATTTTTTTTTGTTCTTTTAGTTTTCCTTTTTTTTCCTTTATTTTCCATTCTCTTCTACTTCTTACCTAAAATTTTTGAAGGTTGGAGAAGAAAGTGGTGGTGTCACAGGGGCACTATTAGAGATTCTGAGAGGAGGAAGAGAAGAAGGAATGGCGCTTCGAAAGAACGGAAGGAGACTAGACGAATTATTTGCAGCAGCCCTAGTGGGAAAGGGGAAGGAAGTGGAGGAAGGATTGACTTGACATGAAGGAATTGTACTTGGAAATGCAGAAGATAAGGGACTAGGATTTTGGGAAGAATATGGGGTAATTTTAGCTGAATTGCTTGCTATATCAATTGGAGGTGGCTTACATCCCTAAACAACAAATCCAATTAAAAACCAAAACTAATCAACAAATCAACGCTCAAGAGGAAAAATATAAGCTGATCAAGAAAATTTGTTCACAATCCAATTAATAAAGTTTCAGTTCCAACAGTTATTGTCTTTAAGTAAGAACTATTGTTTTCATGTATGACTTTCTATTGATTTTTCCAATATTCCAAGCAATCAAACAGAAGCCAAACCAAACTGAAATAAAGCAAATCAAGTAAAAAAACCCAGAAAGCATAACCAAACTAAAATCAGTATGGGAACCAGATCCAACTAAATTACAACCAAAACAAAATGAGTAGAGAAGGAAAAGAGTTGTATCTTGTTTGAACAAATCTACCATTTTGTGAGTAGTGAAAATAAGAAGAGAAGGGTAAATTAGGTACCTTTCGATAAGTGGTGCCATCATCTTCAACAACCCAACCAGCCTCAACACAAAGAGCTTTGAGGACCTCGTTGTTATCACAGTGCTTGGGCAGATTATAATTTCATTGAGCTCTCAACCTAGTATATATCTTAGCAGCAATAGCTCTTCTCCTCCTCTCCCTCCTCATGTTGTTTTCTCTCTCCCTCCATGACGGCTTCCTCCTCTGTGCTGGTGCCAGCATCGACCTATCAGCTTTCTGGTGTCCACTTTCTCTAGAAGTAGAAGAGAATAAAAAATAAAGAAAAAAAAAAGAATATAAAAGAAGAAAAATTAAATTACTCAAAACGAAAAATATATAGATTAATTGTATAATTTAACCTAATATTTTCATTTGAGGTAATGATTTAACAATAATTAATAACTCAATGACTAAAATATTACAACACGATAAGGTAAGTGACTAAAACGAAGCATTTCAAATATAAGTAACTAAATATAATATGAGGTAAATAAAAGTGACTATTTTAATAATTTACCCAAAAAGAATTTAAATAGGTTATATTCAATATATTTAAATACGTAATAGAAAATCTGAATGACATTCCCTCGTTTTAAAGACCCAAATACAGCTCAGCCCATCAAAGGATATAAACTTAGAAGGGAAGCAAAAACCCTTCACCATATTCAGCAGCAGCCTCCGCAGTAGGGTTTACTATCATTTCCCTCTCTACCATCTCCAATTCCTCCAACTCAAACTCAAGCGAGACAACGATGGCACAATCCCTAGAACTGTTGTTGATTCAGTTCTTAATGCCAGACAACGATGCAAGGAGGCAAGCGGAGGATCAAATTAAGCGGCTGGCGAAGGATCCGCAAGTCGTTCCGGCTCTCGTTCAGCACCTTCGCACCGCCAAGACTCCCAACGTCCGTCAGCTCGCCGCAGTTCTCCTAAGGAAGAAGATCACTGGACACTGGGCTAAGCTCGCTCCTCAGGTTAAGCAACTTGTCAAGCAGTCCCTCATTGAAAGCATCACAATGGAACATAGGTTTATTATTGGAATTCACTTTTTTATTATTTCTTTATTGCTTTTGATTTCCAATTGGAATTGAATTCGATTTTCGGTGGCTTGATTTTTGACAGTCCACCAGTGAGGCGAGCCAGCGCGAATGTAGTGAGTATAGTTGCGAAATACGCTGTTCCAGCTGGAGAATGGCCTGATCTGCTGCCGTTTCTGTTTCAGTGTAGTCAAAGTCCACAGGAAGATCATAGAGAAGTAATATTTTGATTTATGTTTTCGGGAAAGTTGACTCTGTTGCATTGCTAAAAAATTCACTATTAAGTAGGATCAACAAATCCATGAATTTTGGAAGTAATCAAGAAAGTCTTATTTTTATGTGTTCAATTATGCAAGTTATGCCAAAATTGATATCTGAAGCGCTTCTTTCAAAGTCCAATTTACCAAATGCAATCTAGCGAATAAATAGTAGTTAATACAAGCTTATAGTAAATGATGTTATTTGCTCATCATACTTATCAATAGAAAAAGAGTGAAAATGCATATTTTATACACAATAATAGAAATATCAATTTGCTGCATTTCATACAAGTGTAACAAAGTAGTTAGCATGAAGGGTTCTTTGACTGGTATAATGCATGTTATCTTAAGTTTAAGTTTAAATTGAATGACACAGATTTTTTGGTGCTCTGATAGGCCAAGAAAACTTCTTGTGACATGAAGCCATTTATAGGATCTTCATCTAGTTTATCATGACATATTAACTTCCCTTAATGGACATCTGTGCTTGCATGCTGTTGTAGTCAATCATGTCTTCCTATTTGTGTCATTTTGGCCTGATACTGGACCTTGCATGGTATCAGCTTTCTTTAGATAGCAGCTCTCATTTCTCGTGTCCTCCAGTTCATGCCATTTCCATTTTATGGACTAACAAATGTATCTGTCTGCTTCTGGTGATATAAGGTGGCTTTGATCCTTTTCAGCTCTTTGACTGAAACAATTGGGAGCACCTTTAGACCTCATTTTGCAGACCTGCAAGCACTTCTGCTCAAGTGCTTGCAGGATGAGACAAGCAATCGTGTCAGAGTTGCTGCCCTAAAGTAACCTTTTTTCCCTCGTGATACTTTATTGCTGATCTTGTTGGTTGTTAGGAAATAACTTTTGGGGGTTTGTTTACATGATTTACACATTTTTTTTTGCCAGGGCAGTGGGATCATTTCTTGAATTCACAAATGATGGGGCTGAAGTGGTGAGTTCTGTACTTTTTCTCAACTGTAAATTCTCCCTTTTTTCAGTAATGATATCATATCTTTCCATTTCATACTATTTTATAGCTAAGCACCTGGTTATCTTTTGATTATGCAGACTGTTTTAAGTGTGTGTCGCAAAGATGTTTGTTTCCACTGCTAGGTGAAATTTTTTTGCGAATGTGTTACTTTGCTTTTGCGTTTCCAAGATAGAATAAGGGTTTCAAAAGGACTAATTTGTGTTTATCCGGGAAAGGATATTTGCTAATTGAAATCTTCTATAGGAATTAAGTTTCTAAATGGCATTGTATGAAACTTATATATTTAAGACAAGAGATTCAGTTGATGAACTCAGGTTTATTCTATTCCTTCTACACACCTTTTGGTGAAGGACTACCATTCTTGAAAAGATTATAAAGCACCAGATTTGATATAAGTCACCGGAGAGGTGTAGGCAAAAGATATATGGAAGTATGGATATCTCTTGCACTTTGTTTGGGATATTTTGTAATGAGAAGGGAATCGGGAAGGTGAACTTCCTTTTTGATTGGGGGAATCTGAAAGTATATGATCCCAAAATTTTGAATTTGTGCATGCGCCTCTAGCCTTTTGCTAAAAAAAATCGAAACTGAAGCCAACCAGTTTGTTTAAATTTTATTGATGAAAATTTAAGTAAATAAATTTTGGTCATAATGCATGTAACTTCGAACAACTGATTTTTTGTTAATGCTTAGTTGGGTGGACTTGAGTGCTATCCCCCTCCCCTCCTGTTTCCTATCCATGTACCAGAAAATGATCCTTTTATATGCTTTTTCAGTGTGCAACTGTTTGCCAATGTTTACCATTTTCATAATGGTCTTCCAGTAATCTTATTCTAAGGAATATATTACTCCTTAGCGGTTGTTTGTTTGCGCTTTAACAGTTTTTATGCAAGTTCTAATAGAAAAGAACAAGGTCCAGCAATTGACAATGCAAGTTCTATTACCATGCAGGTCAAGTTTCGGGAATTCATTCCTAGCATTTTAAATGTATCAAGACAATGCCTTTCTGCTGGTGAGGAGGATGTTGCTATTATTGCTTTTGAAATTTTTGATGAGCTTATTGAGTCTCCTGCTCCTCTTCTTGGCGATTCTGTTAAATCCATTGTCCAGTTCTCTCTTGAAGTTAGTTCAAACCAGAATTTGGAATCTAATACTCGCCACCAGGTGCAAAAGATGGTTCCTTTCCTAATTATTTTTTACTTTGATAATTTTAAGTATTAGCTATTGTCAATTAATCATCATGTGCAATTCTTTCATAGGCTATGCCTTTGGTCCATTATTGTGATGCCTTTGTTTTTGGTTTCATGCTCTGCATCTTTACTTTTGTTCAATTTGTCAGGCTATTCAAATAATTTCGTGGCTGGCTAAGTACAAAGCCAATTCCCTAAAAAAGCAGAAGCTGGTCACATCTATTCTGCAAGTAATGTGCCCTTTGCTAGCAGAATCATCCAATGAGGATGAAGATGATGATCTTGCTCCTGATCGAGCTGCTGCAGAAGTTATTGACACAATGGCCATGAATCTCTCTAAGCATGTATTTCCTCTTGTGTTTGAGTTTGCTTCTGTAAGCAGTCAGAATGCGAATCCGAAGTTTAGGGAGGCTTCTGTCACAGCATTAGGTATTGTTTCAGAGGGTTGTGCAGAGCTGATGAAGGATAAGTTGGAGCCTGTTCTTCAGATTGTTTTAGGAGCATTGAGGGACCCAGAGCAAATGGTTAGGGGGGCTGCCTCTTTTGCATTGGGCCAATTCGCAGAACATTTGCAGCCTGAAATTATCTCTCATTATGCCAGTGTTCTTCCATGCATTCTCGCAGCTCTGGAGGATGTCTCTGATGAAGTGAAGGTACATAAAAAAGAAAGCTTTTTGAGTTTTGGTATAACCACTCTTTAGTTGTTTGTACTTACATGCATGCCTGCATGTTAATGTTTGTTTTTAAAATTCTGTAATATTTACAAGCAGTACATACTTCTCCTTATACAGGAAAAGTCATATTACGCTTTGGCGGCTTTTTGTGAAGATATGGGCATGGAAATTCTGCCTTTTCTTGATCCTCTAATGGGAAAGCTACTGGCTGCCCTCCAAAATAGTTCCCGCAATTTGCAAGAAACATGCATGGTAAGCAAATATGCTCTATTATCTTTCTTTGAACTGAAGAGGAAAGAAAACTTGAACATACAAATGCAGAATCCTGGGCTGATATTCACAGGTCAATTTGTGACTTGATGATGAAATAATTTTACTTATATGATTGAACTCTTCAAAGTTCTAACAGCGAGTTTGATATAATTGCAGATTTTAATTCTGTAATATATATTTATTTGTTAATACTTGGTGCAGTCTGCAATTGGTTCCGTTGCAGCTGCTGCTGAGCAAGCTTTCATTCCATATGCTGAAAGGGTTCTGGAGATGATGAAAGTATTCATGGTTCTTACCAATGATGAGGATTTGCGTGCCCGGGCAAGAGCTACAGAGCTTGTTGGAATTGTTGCAATGTCTGTTGGAAGAGCAAGGATAGAGCAAATTTTACCTGCTTTTGTAGAAGCTGCAATATCTGTAATTTCACTGCCATTTTCTTCTAAGCATCTTCAAATGAATATGATCTCCTAGATTTGTTGAATTATGTTTGCTATCACCTCAGGGTTTTGGTTTAGAATTCAGTGAGCTTCGGGAGTACACTCATGGGTTCTTCAGCAATGTTGCAGAAATTATGGCTGATGGCTTTGTGAAGGTGTGAATGGGTTTCAATTAAATTTCTGTTGTCCCTTGCTTGGTGCCTATATTTATGTTAGTTTTATTTTGTGAGCAGTATCTTCCCCATGTTGTACCCCTAGCATTTTCATCCTGCAACCTTGACGATGGGTCTGCAGTAGACATTGATGAATCTGATGATGAGAATATTAATGGTTTTGGTGAAGTCTCATCGGATGATGAAGCTCATGATGAACCAAGAGTTAGAAATATCAGTATAAGAACAGGGGTATTGGATGAAAAGGCTGCTGCAACTCAAGCTCTTGGCTTATTTGCTCAGCATACAAAAAGCTCTTTTGCTCCGTATCCTTTATATCATTTTATTTATTTATTTATTGATCGACCATAACATTTTATTTCTGATATTATAGGTTCTAATCCGATACTGGGCTGGATTTAGTCTTCTAAAATTTGACTATATACTTTCAAAAAGGATTTCAGTTATGATATTAAAAGTTTGGCTTTCAAATTTTAGACCACACTACATATTAAAAATGAATTAGAACTCACATATTGTTTAGATTCTTTAGTGGTCTGCCCCTAAGTGTGAATGTAAATGGAAATAGAAAAAATGGTGGTTTCCTATCTACTCTGATTTCTTTAATTGTTCTAAGCTATTTGGAGGAATCACTGAAGATTTTGGAGAGACATTCTGGTTATTTTCATGAAGATGTTCGGCTTCAGGCAATCATTGCTTTGAAACGTGAGTACCAACTACATGCTTGTATCTGGATTATGTACCTCCCAACTTATATTATCAACATTTTTGGTTATCATAGATGGAAAGAAATTGATTATTGCTGTCCTTGATAGTGACACTTATATTAAAAAAGCCACCGTCTACAGCAATTAATTTGTCTTCTGTTCTGGAAAGTAATCATTTTAGCCTTTGGCCCGCTATCATGGCTCCATCGACAAACTCTTACCCCCTCTCTTCCCCTTAAAAGATGAGCATACTAGAACCTAATGATGCCCGTCACCATGATGATCTGGGAGGGAGGGAGAGGGAACTATCATCCAAAAAGAAAATGAAGTGCCACTGTGGTAGGCGTAATTCTTTTGCATGTCTGGAGAAACTCTTGATTATGTTAAAATTTGGAGTAGGATGCTGATTTGCTGAGACTGAACATTTAGTTTCTTGCTTCTGTTGAAGCAACTGTTGTTTCCATTGTATGCAATATTAAATCTTATTGCATTTGGATTGTGTACAGGTTGACCAGCTTCATGAGTTTAATAGTAATTAACTCTTACATTGATATATTCATCATATGCAAATCTCACAGTTAACTTTTGTCCTTGATTGAAATTGCAGATATTTTAACAGCAGCACATGCTATCTTTCAGTGCCAGAATGTGAGTTATATTGGCTTTATTCGTTTTCTTTCCTTTCTCTGCTTTTTTTCATTGACATCTCTGGTGGAATATTCTCTTAGTTTCTGCCCGCTAGAATGCAGGAAAATAAGGGTCAGAACAGAGGGATGGGTAAATGTTCTGGTTGTCAAGTTTTCCGCATAATGATTAATGCTTATGGAATAGGAACGAATAAATTTACTTTCATGTGATCTGACCATTATTGTGGGTTTGATTTGTGCTGGATATTTATCCATTCCAATGAAGTTTGAAATTTTGTATGTTAAACTTGGCTGCCTTTGAGCACAAATATTTTTTTCACTGAATACACCCCCAACTGCCCTTCAGTTAGGCTATTAGTTATTGAAGCCCCTCTGTTAGATTGGTAAATTTGTTTTATGAGTTAATTGGTTTGAGAAACTGCACATGTACATGCAGGTACATGTGCTTTTTCCCAGAATAGCGTGTACCTAAACTGGCATAGACTACTGACAGTCAGACAGTAGCACATGCATGCAAATATGTACATATAAATGTATTATGCATGGATACAAGGTGAATAGTGACCTCAGACTGCTGATATGAGTTTAATGTTTTCTGCTGTGCAGGATGGGTCGGTGAAGGCGAAAGAAGTTCTTGGTATTAACATAAAATCTTTTACTTCTATGCTTCCCCTGGTTTGCAATTGGTAATAGAGTTCTGATTAAGCTCATTGATTTTGTAGATATGGTGATGAATATCTATATCAAGACCATGACTGAAGACGATGACAAGGAAGTTGTTGCCAATGCTTGTATGAGCATAGCTGATATTGTCAAGGATTATGGTTATATGGCATTAGAACCTTGTAAGTAGTTGACTGCTCCCTGTTGGGAATCTTCAGTGCAAAAATCTTTCAGATGTGGAAATATTTATTGTGAATTTCATTCCCATTTATTTGGTTTTCAGATATGTCTCAGCTTGTGGATGCAACTTTGAATTTGCTTCAAGAGGAATCAGCTTGTCAGCAATTAGAGAATGGGAGTGATATTGATGATGAGGATGATACTGAACATGACGAAATTCTTATGGATGCAGTTTCGGACCTTTTACCTGCATTTGCTAAGTCAATGGGTTATCACTTTGCTCCTATATTTGCAAAACTATTTGAACCTTTGATGAAATTTGCGGTGGGTATAATTGTCAAGTATGAAGTTATGATTTCTATAATTAGCATCTTATATTTGTTTGTTGGCAAGTGCAGAAAGCTTCACGTCCTCCACAAGATCGAACTATGGTGGTTGCTTGTCTTGCTGAAGTTGCACAGGACATGGGTGCTCCAATTGCAAGCTATATTGATGTAATTTAATCATAACGTTCAATTTTTTAGGCTTTATTTGGTTCTCACTTTTATTATGTGCTTTTTGTTACCTAAAAGGCTGCTATAGGACAAACATGAAGCATAGGGAGAAAAATGTTGACTAAAGTCTTTTAAAATAATAACAAAATGCAATAGCAATTTTAAAATAAATGGTCTGTAGAAAAACCATGCATTTTGTTATAAAATTTACTTTCTAAGTTTTAGTTGTTGAATAGTATTTAGTTTTTTACATGAAAAGTATTTAATATCTTTGTTGGTTTTCAGATATGCTGCAGTTTACTAGAACTTTTTTCTGTGTTCCAGAGACTGATGCCCCTAGTGCTTAAAGAGTTAGCTTCGCCATCAGCAACAAATAGAAGGAATGCTGCATTTTGTGCTGGAGAGCTGGCCAAAAATGGAGGAGAGACAACTTTGAAGTATCCTTTTTCTGCACTTGCCCCTCCTTGCTCTCCTCTCTTCCTTTATTTCTATGTTTCGAGTGTCATGCAGACTTTGGAGACTATTTTTTACCCATCAAAACTCATTACCTATTATGTCATTGTTTTATGTATTCTCCACAGTTTTCATGCCTTTAGTTTTTTCCTGTCATCAATTATAGATATTACAATGATATATTGCGTGGGCTTTACCCATTATTTGGGGAATCAGAGCCAGATGATGCTGTCAGGGATAATGCAGCTGGTGCTGTTGCAAGGATGATAATGGTGCATCCACAATCCATCCCTTTGAACCAGGTTAATCTTGTCTGTTTCCAATCTCTCTTTGTTCTACAACATCGCCCTGCCCTCTCTATATCTGATGTTCTGTTTTTATCTTTATATCTTGGTTACATTTCTCAGGTTCTTCCTGTTTTTCTGAGAGTTCTTCCATTAAAGGAAGATCACGAAGAGTCCATGGCTGTTTATAATTGTGTCTCTATGCTTGTCTTGTCATCTAACCCCCAGGTATTTTTCTACTTACCACGACTGCAAACTTGCTGAAATTAATACTAATGTGAATTTGGAGTCTGTGAACTGGAATGCATCTATTAAGCATACCTTCAATGTTAATCCTGAGCCAGGATCAAAGCTCTATTTCTAGAGAACTTGTACGCTTGGCTTTCCCTGAAGATAAAAACAAACCCTGATTTTACCATGACTGCAATTTTAGAGAGACTGTTAAAAGTGCATCTTTTATTGATTTTTGTTTCCCACTTGTGCACGTGAAACAGATACTCTCTCATGTACCTGAGTTGGTAAATATTTTCGCTCAAGTTCTGGTATCTCCAGCTGAAACTCCAGAAGTTAAAGCTCAAGTAGGAGGGGCATTTTCTCACCTACTTTCAGTTTACGGACAAGAGATGCAACCCTTACTAAGCAACCTTCCACCCGCACATGCTAATGCCCTCGCTGCATTTGTCCCTAACAGCTGATATCTGATCACTTAAGCTCTAAATGTTTCTTTGTCAAGGAGAATGATCTATCCCTATTGTTTTGCTGAGAGGTAAGATCTGAATCACTTGGATTTGGTTCATTTTCCGCGTCATGTTTGACATGTAGGAAAAAAAATACTATTCATGGAGCTGGCCTTGACATTATCATGAACAGTTGTCATGCTACTGATTCTTCAAAAAAAAGACCCTATACATTAGCCTAAACAATTTACCCGTACATATATGCATGTTTGTATATAGATATCCATATGGATATATGCATTCTTTTCTTGGGTCTTTTATGATTTTATCCATATGGGTGACTTGAAACCTGAATGATCTAGAGAACTTGTCAGGATTTAGTATTCTATCTAGATATTTTATATTTGCTACTTCTAATTGCAGGTATTTGTTCGTACTCTGTCCAATTCCAGCGACGCCTTCATTTTCTGGTTTGAAGCTGCTGCTTGTCTTATTTTTCTTTGATGAGCATACATGTGCATCTGCATCAACGTCTGCCATGGCGATGTAAAAGTGTTTTTCTTGAACCATTTGTTTTTTTTTTCTTTTTTCATGATATTGATTATTTTTTTATTCAAAGAAAAAAAGTTTGAATCCTATATAATAGGGTAGTTTGTTTTGTTCTGAGGTTGGGTGATCATGGTTGGTTTATAAGGGTTTTTCGTTCCCAAAGTTTGTGCCTTTTGTTTGTATAGGACGATAAATCTTTTGTTTTTTCAACATTATGTATAAATTATAAAAATCTACATTTTTTTGAAAAATTTTAAATGAATTTGGTGGTTGAATCAATGATTTGTTAGATCTCATCTTTCTCTTTCCCCTTTGAGAAGCGTTTTGCAATTTATGTTATTCCAATTATTCATTTATTTTTTTAAGTATTTGTGTTTCATGTCCGTCATATATGTACGCAAGAGTATAGAAATACAACAATAATACATGAAAAAGCTCCAAACTGAAAAAATGATACTACTTGTGTCATAAGCATTTTTGCATCTGAAGATTTGACATTCACATCTAAATCTGAGTGACCAAAAGTTCACATACCGAGTAAATCATTTGTTATGAATTGATTTTGGTTTTATTCGAGTTTTTTCTAGTTGTGGTATTTTGATTATTTTTTGTAGGTATTCATGTTCGTATATATAGGAATATAACTCTAAATAAAAAGAAAATTGATAGTATTTGTGTCAGACGTTTTCCTATCTGTTATTCGTATATAAAAAATTAATCGAAATCAATCAAATTCGATTAGATTTGGTTAGATATTATGGTTTCTGGCTTGTAAGTTCTTTTATAAAAATTTAAGCCTATCTAAGTAAGAAATCAGAATAACTAGCCAGTTAAATTCATAACTATTGGTTCGATTGGCTCTATCTGGTTCTACAATTTGTTGGGTTTATTTGATTTTTGAAATTATAATCACAATGCAACCAAGATTTGGTGACAAATTTTACACCAAATAAATTTTTGAAGAGTTAGGTTAATATCAAATAAGTTTTTATTTCTAAATTTATATGAAATTAATGTTAAATAACTTTTGTTTTGAAATAAAAAGTATTCTTTGTATGAGAAGTAAATTATTTATGAGGTGAGTTACGTTATAACAAGTAATTTATTTATGATATGAATTTTTATATCAAACAAATTATTTTAATGAAAAGTAAATTTTTTATTTAAAAATAAAAAAATTATTTGATATAATTTTTCTCATGATCTAATTATGTCTTTAATTCTATTTTAATCACTTAACTGTTAATTTTTTTGTTTTAATTACTTAATTTTTAGAAATCAAATATTTCAGTCACTCTCTCGTTAGTTACCGTTATATGAGTGAAACAAAGCTAATGTGAGCCTTTTTTATTGGTCTAGTTTATCTTTCTAGTGTTTACACATTTTATTAATTTGATCCTATATCTAAAAAATTCAACAAATTTAACCTTTAATATTTATAAACTTTGTCATTTTAGTTTGAATTCTAAAAAATTAATAAATTTAGCACTCAATTTTTACAAATTTAACAATTTAATTCAAATTTTTTTTTAAAAAAGGAAAAATATTTAATTCTTTTTAATTTTTTAAATATTTCTTAACATACCTATAAATCTTGTTGAATAAGAAGAGCACCATTCATATTATGCTCATTTTAAACTAATGCTTCCTTCATTGATACGGTAAAAACACAAGTTGCCTTAAATCAACTAAGTGCCATATTTTAAATTAATATAATATCATTTAGTTAAATTCTCTAAAAAAATTAACAAATTTTTTAACTATTACAAACAATTATTTTGGATTTTTCCTTATTTTGAAAATATACAAAGGCTTAATATTTAAGTACAGAAAATAATGCAATGTAAAATCTTTCATGAAATAAAAAACCTTGAAAAGTTTTTTTCTTTTACCTTTTCTTTTTCCGACTTGTCATGTCATCAATAACTTTTAAACTTGGGTAGTCTAAATACGTTGATCAAACAACCAAAGTCCTAGAAAATCTAATCTAGAAATGAAAAATACGAGTTGTTTCCGTTAGAAACAAGGTGAGGCATGTTGAGCCCCAGTCGTAATACGGGTTTTTTTTAGCTCAATTTGTATGCAAGATATATTAGACATAAGATTAATCCTAATCAAATTGAGAGTATTGACTATAAAGTCCTCTAGCAAGTGAGCTTTCCAAGATTAAAATATTAACCAGTTTAATCAATCTAATTGAATGGATGATTTGGTCCAATCTCTTATTAAATAAAAAATAAATTAAATTTAAAAAAGTTAATTATTTTCCTCCTATTCTCAATCTTCACCCTCTTCCTCGGTTCTTCAACAAAACCCAGAAATCATGAGAGCAGTAATTTTTGCAAGTGAGAGCAAAGGAAGTTTTACCAGTAAAATTAATGAAAAATCAAATATAAATATATAATAACCGATCTAGAAAAAAATGAACCACAAATAAATCAGGCAACACTAGGGAGATGTAGAGGATATCATAAAAAAGCCAAGACAGCAGTCTTTTTGTTCGATTAATAAAGTCCTTGCTTCAAAAGAGAGATTGAGATTCTAAGATTGGATAATATAAGCATTTGAAAATTGTTATAACATGTTAACTTTGATTAGGAGTGTGCAGAATTTAATTTGATTTTCAAGAAATTGAAAAAGATCGAATTTTAAGCTAATCGAATTAAATTATTCGAGTCAACTCAAATAAATGATTCGAGTTTCGAGTTTGAATCGAGTTGAATTTTATAATTCGAATAACAAATTGGTGTAAATATCTCTTTGGTCACTGTCAATTTTGAAAATGAACAAATTAGTCTCTCTAAAAAAATTAAAAAAAATCAAAATAATTTTCAAAAATTCAAAATATTTGTAAAAATTTCAAAATTTATATTTTAAAAAAATTCTAAAGAATATATAAAGAAGTTGAAATTTTAATTTTTTTTAAAAATAATAATTTTGGGGCCTAAATAAGTTAATTAATGATTCAAGTTTATTTTTGTCAAAAAAATTCAAATTTATCATATTAAAGTATCCTATTTTTTTTTCTTTGAAAAAGTTTTGAAATGTATATGCTCCAACATGGAATTAGTTATATTGTAACAAGATTGTAATTTTTTTATTTTAACTCGAATAATTTCACTCGATTTGATTCGACTCGAATTTCATTTTACTCGACTTGTTTCGAAAAAAATTCAAATCGAGTTAGGATGATAAAATAGGACTCGTCAACTTGATTAACTCAAATATTTTCACTCGATTTGATCGAATGCTCACTCCTAACTTTGATGTGTTAAGTTTTTGATGTAATAACATTTAAGATAAATTATATATATATATTATTTTTTCTAAGTCATTTGGTAAAAATATGATTGAAAATTTTATCAAACAGTTTTCAAAGACTTGCAATATACTCAAAAATATGTTCTAATTTATCTATTTTTTTTTAATTAATATCAAAGTGTTCTAATGTGTTTATAATGTTTTTAAGGCACTTTGATAGTCAAGTCTCGGGACATGAAAGTTTGAATGCAAAATTCTGCTTCAAGAGTTGCATGTCTAGACTTGGGTTGCAGGGACAACTTTTAAGTTCGAAAAATGCTTTCAACAGTTAGAATTCATCCCAAACGGTCATAAACGTTCACAAACTTGTTCCTTAGTATAAATACACTTCAAGAACATTTCAAGACTTAAAAAGAGATCCAGTCTTCAAATCTTCATTCTTTCATTTCTCTTGTAAATATTCTCTAGGAACTTATTGTTAGATCTTTTATCACTCTCATCTCGTTTCTTTGAGAGTTTATTTTTTGTAAACACACATCTTGTAGAGGTTAGGGATGTTCAATCGGTCAACCGACCCGAACTACTATTAACCGAACCAAATTTTTTTCAAAAAAAATCAACCGAACCGAACTTTTTCGGTTAATTCGGTCGGTTAACCGAATTAACCGAAAATTATATATATATATTTTATTTTTGGTTAAAACAAGTATCAAACATATTAAAAATTAACTGACTTAACCGACCGATTAATTTATATTTCCAAAAAATTAACCGAATAGACTAAATACTTATATATTATAATATTATTTATTAAATTCGGTTAATTAGGTTAACTGATTGATTTCGAACTGAATTAACCGTTAACCAAACTTTCAAAAAATTATTAACCGACCCTGACCGAATTAATTCGGTTAACCGACCGATTAACCGAATTCGGTCGGCTAACCAAATTAATTCGGTTTTACCCGAAATTTACACACCCCTAGTAGAGGTCTCTTTGCTTACTTTCTTTCATATCACCAATTACAAATTGGAAGGGTTTTATTTGAGCCACAAAAAAACTAAGAAAGGTTCTAGTTTAACTATAAAAGCTAGGGGAAAAGATTCTTTGTAAGTCTTGTGAAAAAAAAAAATAGAGTTGTAAAGGTTATACATTCTCTTTGAAAAGTGTCAGTTCTTATAGTGAATTGGAAAATCCTTGATTGAGGTATGCCAAAGTAGTGTAGGTAGGCAATTAGGGTCGAACCACTATAAATCGAAATGTCCAATTATTTTCTCTTTCTCCTTTATTTTCGAGTAGTTTGGAAGATTTTTTAAAAAACACAACTTGCTTTATTTTATTTTAATTTTAAATTCAATATTAAATTTAAAATTTAAAATTAAAATTAGAAAAAAATATAAAAATAAATATTTTAAAAAATAACTTTATCTTTGACCAATTGTTGGTCCTCGTTGACCAATTCGAATTTTAAATATTTTCAAAATTTAATATTTTTTCAATATATATTTTCAATTTTTAAAAAGTATTCAAAATTTCTAAATTATATATATTTTAATTTTTCAATTTTTAAGTTAAACTTTTTCAATTTTTTCAATTTTTAGACTTCATATTTTCTTAGTTAAACTTTTTCTATTTTATGATATTCTTATTCATTATTTTAAATTTTTATAATTTAGAATTTAAAAAAAAATAAAAATTTTAAAATTTCTAGAATATATATTTTTAAAATTTTAAGCTTTTTTTGGCAACTTTCTAAAATATAAATAATTTTTTTCATTTTTATAAAATTTTCAACTTTTATATAATATTATGAATTTTAAAATTTTATATTTGTATATTTTATAAAATTTTATTTTTTAAATAGATTTTTTGAAAATTTAAAAATTTAAAATATTATAAATGATTTTTTTTTTACTTTTTTTACTCAATATAATATACATAATATTAAAAAAATAAAAGATGATTGATAGGGCGTGTTCTAATAGCACCACATGTCAATCTTTATTTTTTTAAACATTATGGACCATTTTGGATAACAGAGGATAGTTTAAGTACCAATATAAAATAAAAAAAATGAGTAGCTGAAACGAGCATTAAACGTATTAAAAATTATATTCATATCCAATACAATGCAAGAGTAATATTAAAAATTAATTTAAAAAATAACTAGCAAAACACTCCTATATATATATATAAACACTTTTGGTTTTTTGGTACACATGTATGGTTTAAATTACATTTTTGTTGTCGAACTTTAAAAAATATTATATGGTCACAAACATAATTGATTTGTTACGTTATGGTCACTAAGTCGTTAGTTACCATTAATGTTGTATCAACAAGTTGATCTGACACGTTAATATCATCATTTCAAATAAAAATAGGTTGAATTGTAAAATTAGTCTATGTATTTATTCTTTTTAAGCAATTTAATTCATTTAACTTTCCTTTTCCTTTTGTTTTTATAGTTTCATTCTCTTCTTCTTCTTCTCCTTTTCCCAACCTGATCCATGATGATGCCTCCTCCAAAGACAACTGTCCATTTCTCACATCCACCACCAACACCCACGATAATACCATGGGGGCATGGGGGCTTCCATTAATGTAGAAATTGCAGCGTAGAATCGCATTTGTAATGTTGCTCCCTTTACGCATCATATTGGGGGTGACTTTTTAGGTCGTGTACTACTTGATTTGTATAATTTGTATGTAGTTCTCGATCCCAATCATGAGGAAGGCAAGAGGATTATACGCACTTGGGTAGGTGGAGACAAACTATGATATTTCACATTGATCAATTCTTGTCGAGGATGTTTCTTTTTCTTATGAGATTTTATTGGATCAATGAAACTCATTAAGATTCAACAAATTCTCAAATAGAACTTGAAGACGGACTTTTCTTTTCAAAATTTACTTCTTGGGCATTGATTGCATCAACATTGTTTCATGGTCCAAAATGGTACATTTAAAGAGAATTTATGAGACTTCAATTGTACAAACCTCTCAATCTTCAATGGACATTGACATAAAAGGGTGATTGTAACAGCCCATTTTTGGTCAAATCGAAACAGTGGTTTTGGGACCACAAATCTGATGTCAAAATGTTTATTTTATTATTATTTTAAGGTTTATGGCATGATTGAATGATTGTGTGAAAGTTTCGTTCAGTAATTTTATCGTTTGGTTGGTTAATTTGATAAAAAGGACTAAATCGCGTAAAACGTAAAACTTGAGTTCTATTAGCTAAATGTGTCAAATAGCTATAGAACCTTAAATTTAAGGTCCTTATGTGGTAAATATACCATTTTTAGTGTTAGTGGACTTTTATGGACATGTAATATGTGATTTTAAAGTTTATTAACTAAGGTTAATTTAGTAAATTGGTTAATTTAAGTTAATTAATAAAAAAAAACCATTTTTTTTATCATCTTCATCATCTCTTTCACCGAAATTGAAAGGAGAAAACCGTGGAAGCATGCTAGGGCATTCGGCCAAGCTATTTACCTTGCATTGGTATGATTTTTCATCCCGTTTTTAATGATTTCTATATTTTTGTGATCGTTGCAACTAGTACTAGCTAGCTCAGGGACTAATTTACAAAACTGTTAGAGATTTTGAATGATGCCATTGATGAATAAACATGTTTTTTGAGGTTTCTTGATAGATTATGAATGTTTGTTAATAGATATACAAGTTTTGTTAAGTAATTTTTAGTGAAAATGCAAAATAGCGATTTAATTGAAAAATGTGTAAAGTTAGTGGTTAAAATGTGAAATAAATGAGAAATATGGGCTAATATGAGTACTAGAGAAATTCAGCTAGCATGGGTGGTGACTAAATTGCATGAATTTGTGATTTTATGAAATAAGGACTAAATTGTGAAAATGTGAAAGTTTAGGGGTAAAAGTGTAAATATGCCTTAAAGAGTGTTTTGGACTAAGTTGAATGAATAGATGATTAAATAAGTTAATTTTGAATATATTTAGATCAAGAAAAGTGAAATACGGACTTGGATCGGGGAAAAGATAAAGTTATCGACTAATCGACTCGATTCGTCGTTTTAGCATCCGAGGTAAGTTCGTATGTTATAAATTCATTTCAAATGTATTTTATATGCTTCGATATAGCATGAATAGTGTTTGTGTGATTACGTATGAGTTCGGAAATGATTCGATGAAGATTCGACAGTTGGAAACCTGATTGAACCTTAGGAATAGTTTAGGATGCTAGTGACATGTCATTAGGTATACTTAAGTTGGCTTCGGGCCATGATTTAGCACTGTGTGTGTGAAATAAACTGATTTGTCTTCGGGCCATGCATATTGGCTGATTTGGCTTCGGGCCATGGTATAGGTACTTATCGAGTGAGACCTTGAGTATCCGACTTCTATTTCGAATGGTTCAACGGGTAAATGAAGGATGTGGTTGAGTATGAGATTGGTACAAGGTGGTACAGGTACGTACGAAAAGGAATTGAGTATTGAAAACTATGAAATTGATGAGTTCCTTGGTAAGTTATATGAATGATCATTTGATAGTTTGAGATTTAATAGAATTGTTGCACATTGTTTTCCATTATATGAATTATTAATGAATGATGATAGTTGCTCATTATTAACATACGAGCTTACTAAGCTATATAGCTTACTTTGTTGCTTTTCCATGTTTTATAGTGATTTCAAAGCTAGCTCGGATTTGGGGATCGTCGGAGACTTCACCACACTATCCACTGACTTTTTGGTACTTTTGAAACTATGTTTTAAGTATATGGCATGTATAGGTATTTGAGTCATGTTGGTTATGTTTTGGTAATGACTTAGGCCAAATGAATTGGTTTGTAAATGTCTATATTTTGAGTTGTAAATATAGCCATGAGAGTTGGCTTAATTTGGTGAATTTTTGGTTATGTGAATATATGTGAAGATATGGTTGATATTAGATGTGAATTATGTTTGTGAATTGGTTTAATATAATGTATGTTTAGTAATGGTATAGTTAGTTGAATTGGTATATTTTGATGGAGTAAGGTTTGAGGTTATAAGCATGTTGAATGTTGGTATTGAAAATGGTATGGATTAGTCTTGATTGTGGCTGAATTGAATGTTATTTATGCTATGATTTGGTACCATTTGAGCTTGTTTAGGTATGTGCAAAATGGGTGGCAAAATGGCTTGGTAAATAGCCTATTTTTGTCCACACAGGCAGAGACACGAGCGTGTGTCTCAGCCGTGTGTGACACACCGTCAAGTAACACGGCCGTGTGTCCCCTGGTGTTGAAATTAAAATGAAGTCAGTATGCTCCACAAGGTCTCACACACAGGCGTGTGATCGACCGTGTGGTACAAGTCAGTATACCCTCTAATTGGCACATGGCCTAGCACACGGGCGTGTGACTTGGCCGTGTTGAATAAGTCAGTATACCCTACAGGTTTGGCACGGCCTAACACAAGGCCTGGCACACGGGCGTGTGTGGCCACTTCGAAGGGCACACGGGCTAGACACACAGGCGTGTGGTTGGCCGTGTGACCCAAGTCAGTATGTACCCCCTGTTTTCACACGGCCTGTGACACGGGTGTGTCGGTGGTGGCCGTGTGAGACACACACCGCCACACACACGGCGCGTGTGTCCCCTGTTTTGAAGAAAAATTTGCTAAGTGTTGAAAAATTTCTTGAGTTATCGGTTTAGTCCCGAACCACTCTCAAAGATGTTTAAGGCCTCGTAGGCTCTTAATAGGGACAAATTGATCGAGATTGAATGATGAATGATTGAATTGAACAATTGCATGTTAAATAGTTGTTTAATTGTTTCGCAAGTTCGGTAATGCTCCGTAACCCTATTCCGGCGTTGAATACGGGTGAGGGGTGTTACAGTGATTGCCAATTTTATTCTCAAAATTTAATTTTTGGGTGTTTAAGTTCACTATAAGGTATTCATAAGCCCATCTAGTGGTAAAGACAATTGAAGGTTATTCCTTAAACGAGCTAAAGCATTCACACACTTGTTCCCATCTTGGAAAACATGTCTATAGCAACTACAACTCATAGGACGAAGGAGCATCCTACATTTATCAATCAAAGGAGATAATAGAGGATTCTAGTTAGTAGCAGACTGCATAGCTTCAACTCTATTGTTAAATACAACCATAGTTTTGAAATCAGTTTCTACCTCATTGTGTTATTCAAAATAGGGAGTAAATATTCTGAGTTTTTCTCATTCAACATGTTTGGTTCCTTCTACTAGTGTTGTTAAATACACTTTTCATCTGTCGTGTGGGGAGTGCACCATCACATTAGAATACGTTGCGATTCAACTCGGGCTCCCAGTTGACGGGGTTGCGGTTATGGGTCCAAGTAAAATGGTTGAACCTTCGGCCCTTTACTACCAGTTGCTTGGACACTTACTCGGTGATGGGGAAGCAAAATTTACCACTTCTAAATTTTCATGGTTGAAAGAAATTTTCCAAACGTTATCGAGCAGTGCTACTGAGTCTGAGTTGATGTGCATTGCTCGACCATATATACTCAAGCTAATACGGGGTACTAATGCTGAACTTAAATCAAAATAAAGTCCACATTATGTACTTGCCTTTATTAGGCGATCTATACAATGCTCAATCCTATAGTTGGGGTTCAGCGGTATTAGCAACGTTGTATCGTGAGCTTTGTCAAGCGACAAAGCATGAGACACAAGATATTAGCGGCTACCTGATACTGCTGCAGTCCTAAGCTCTATGCAAGATGTTGTTTTTGGCATCAATGAGTCACCAACCACACGTGTGGCCACATGTAAATAGGTAAAATAAAATATGAAAACTTATTCAATATAAAAGTTTTTTATGTGAAGTCAGAGACACTCATGGTATACCGCTAGATGATTGAGTCATAATCCAGAAACAATGTAATATATTTTTTAAAATTAGAATAATTTTATTATATTTAATTAATTTGACCATGTTATTTGACATACGTAACAATCAAAATTCAAAATATTGTGTAGTTCGTCTAGATGCCTTGTTCCGGTGTAGGCGTTATGGTTGTTATTCTGTAACACCCCTTACCCGTATTCGACGCCGAAACAGGGTACGACACATTACCGGACTTAAACACAAACAAACATACATTTTCGAGTCATAAATTTTTCGTAAAAATTTAAAACTTTTTTGCATTCAATAACAGAGTCCCTATTACGAGCCTACGAGGCCCAAAACATGCATTAGAAATGGTTCGGGACTAAACCGAGAACTTTAGAAAATTTTACAAACCTTAGAAAATTTTCCATGTTACAGGGGTCACACGCCCGTGTTGATTTGGGACACGCCCGTGTGACCATGGGACACGCCCGTGCTACAGGCCTTGTTCAAATTAAGGAGCTCACTGACTTGTGCCACACAGCCGTGTCACACGCCCGTGTGCTAGGCCGTGTGGTTGATTTAATTTTCATAATTTTTCATAAAATAGGTGCAGACTTCACATGGCCGAGACACACGCCCGTGTCCAAGGCTATGTAGCACACACAGCCGAGACACACGCCCGTGTCCAAGGCCGTGTAGCACACACGGTCGAGACACACGCCCGTGTCTCTGCCCGTGTGCTATATTCTGCTCATTCTGTTTTGCAACAATTAAGGTGCAGGGGACACACGGCTGAAACACATGCCCGTGGGGCAGACCGTGTGTCACACACGGCCTAGACACACGCCTGTGTGTCTACCCGTGTGGACAAAAATAAGGCTATTTATCAAGCCATTTTGCCACCCTTTAATACACACACCTACACCATATAACATAGCACCAATTCAAGCATATACATATAATCAAATTAGCCACAACCAAGACATCAACACGTCATTCACATGCTACCATCTATCATACACAAACATTACATACTTATCAACTCATATCATGTAAATTCTCACATCCATGAAAGGCATCATCATATAAATTGCTTATACCAACATTAGCCAATTTCAATGGCCATTTACAAAATGAACTTTCAACCAATAGAAGCCAACATATTTGGCCAAATCAATTATGACACATAACAAAATGACCAAGTCCCCTATACATGCCATAAATCAAAACGTTAAATTCATTGGTACCCAAAATAATTGTTGATAGTGTGAGTGGATCTCCGACAATCTTCGAACCCCGAGCTAGTTTGGTGACACTATAAGACATGGAAAGAAAAGGGGGGTAAGCTATATAGCTTAGTAAGTTCCTATGCAAATAATAAGCATCATAACCACACATTTAACATACAATTAACATAATGTAAGTTAACATAAATGTTACTAAAATCTCATAGTCATAATTTACTCAATCACAACCTTACCGATGGTTCATCTCATATCGAGCTTATTAATTATGAGTTTTACGTACATACTTGTACCAATTCACAACATAACCATAGTCTTTCACAACTTTGGCATTCCCGTTAAATTTTCTGTTGAACGACTTGGAATACTAAAGGATACTCGGGAATCTCGTACACACAGTACCGTACCAATGCCATATCCCAGATATGGTCTTACATGAAATCTCGTATCGATGCCAATAGCCCAGCTATGGTCTTACACGAGTCTCATATCCATGCTATATCCCAGATATGGTCTTACACGTAATCTTAATAACCCTAATGTCATAACATTTGTATCCTATCTATTCCTAAGGTTCAACCGGAATTTCTCGCTTGTCGAAACTTTGTCGAATACACCCAAAGGGTAAATCACAATTCATACAATATTAAAGCATTTAAAATATAAATAAAAATGCATTATTTACATACGAACTTGCCTCGGTACAAAGATAGTAGAATTTGACCTAATCGTCAAATACTTTATTTTTCCCCCGGTCTAGGTCCGTACCTCGTTTTTCTTGATAATCGAGCTTGAAAAGTTGAAAAAACCCTAGCTATGTCTTCCTCTTGTAAATTTCGGCCAAGGGGTAGAAGATGAGCAAAAATTGACTTTTAATTTGATTTTTAATTCATTTAATTAGCCAAATGACCAAAATGCCCCTAACTTAAAACATAAAAATTCTCTTACTTTATGTCCATTTTTGTCCACTAACTTAACAAATGGTCTAATTACCATCTAAAGACCTTCAATTTAAAGTTTCATAGCAATTAGACACCTCTAGCTTCTAGAACACACATTTTGTAGTTTTTGCAATTTAGTCCTTTTAACTAAATTAAGTGCCCAAACGTCAAAATTTTCGAACGAAATTTTCAAAAAATCATTCCATAAAACTGTAGACCATAAAAATATAATAAATTTTTTTTTACTGTGTCGGATTTGTGGTCCCGAAACCACTGTTCCGACTAGACCCAAAATCGGGCTGTTACAACTCTCCCCCCTTTAGGGATTTTCGTCCCCGAAAATCTTACCAGAAAATAGGTTTGGGTACTGTTTTCTCATAGCTTCCTCAGGTTCCCACGTAGCCTCTTCGACCCCTTGTCGTTGCCATAAAACTTTCACTAGGGCTATACTCTTATTTCTCAACTGTTTAACTTCCCGATCTAAAATCTTGATCGGTTCTTCACCATACGTCATATCCGGTCGAATCTCAATCTTTGTTGGAGAAATCACATGTGAAGGATCAAAACGATATCGTCGTAACATCGACACATGAAATACATTATGGATCCTTTCCAACTCTGTCGGTAAAGCTAACCAATATGCCACTGACCCTATTCTTTCAATAACCTCATACGGCCCAATGAAACGTGGACTTAACTTGCCTTTACGGCCAAATCTCAGAATCTTCTTCCACGGAGATACTTTCAGGAATACTTTATCATCAATCTGAAATTCAATCTCCTTTCTTTTCAAATCTACGTACAAATTTTGTCGATCTGAAGCGGCTTTCAAGCAATCACGGATTACCTTTACTTTTTCTTCGGTTTCTCTAACCAAGTCAACCCCGTGAATCTGTTTCTCACTAAGCTCTATCTAATACAACAGAGTTCGACACTTGCAGCCATACAATGCCTCATATGGTTCCATCTTTATACTCGACTAAAAACTGTTGTTATAAGCAAATTCGACTAAAGGTAGATGTTTTTCCTATCTACCTTCGAATTCTAAAACACAACAACGAAGCATATCTTCGAGAACCTGAATCGTTCTCTCTAATTGGCCGTCGGTTTGCGGATGAAATGCGGTACTAAAGTTCAACTTTGTACCCAAAGCTTCTTGCAACTTTTTCCAAAATTGATACGTAAACCTCGGATCTCTATCCGAAATAATAGAAATAGGCACTCCGTGCAATCTCACAATTTCAGCAATGTACAATTCAGCTAGCTTGTCAAGTGAGTAATCGGTGCGTACCAGAGTAAAATGAGCCGATTTTGTTAATCTATCGACAACAACCCAGACGACATCTTTCTTTTTCGGAGTTAAAGGCAAACCCGTTACAAAGTCCATCGTAATCCTGTCCTATTTCCACTCGGGTACCATTACTGGCTGAAGTAAACCCGAAGGTACTTGGTGTTCGGCTTTCACTTGTTGACAAATCAAAAATTTCGATACGAATTCAGAGATATCTCGTTTCATACTTGACCACCAATACAGTTTCTTCAAATCATTATACATCTTCATACTTCCCAGATGAATAGATAAAAAACCATTATGTGCTTCATAA